>OX578143.1:133842376-134169876 GCA_951213105.1 Amaurobius ferox | reverse complement strand
TATAATATTAAAGCATTTGAGGAGAAGTCACAACTGTAGGAAGCTTTTCTCGTCTTCTCTTATTCTTGATCTTGCCACCCTCCCTCTCTGGCAGAAAATAAATTTATTGAAGGGAGATGGTACATTTTTGGATGGACCTGCAATAGGATGGACAGTATTTAATGACATTGGATGCATTGCATCCCCAATAAGTTAAATTGAGCCTTCTTGAATATTAAGATTCACCTCAGCAGATTCAACGGTACTTTCATCATGCTCCAGATCAACAAGCACTGCATGCCGCCTCAAGAGAGTTGACTGGTGCACCCTGAAATAATGGTTTCATGTTCGAAGTTTCCTTTGTCTCCAAACATAAGTAGTAAAGGTATTTTTGCTCCACAGGGCTTTTCCATTCTCCTTTATTTTCTGAGAATGTTTCTAACTTCACTTTTCCAATTTTTTCTTCCAAAATTAAAAAAAAAATTATCTCTTCTTTATCGGTGACACTACCACTTTCTTGAATTTTAGTTCAGTTGCAACAATCACTTTCTAACCACTACTAACTGCTAGGCCCACTACTGGAACAATTTAAAAAGTAATGACCCAAAAGTGGGCCTCCCCTCAAAATTAATAACCTGTTCATTTTATGTCTTTTAAGCATAATTTACAAAATACTAAGTATACAATGAAATAGAAATATGACATTTTAAAACCAAATTAAATATGCT
This sequence comes from Amaurobius ferox, assembly GCA_951213105.1. NCBI lineage: Eukaryota > Metazoa > Arthropoda > Arachnida > Araneae > Amaurobiidae > Amaurobius > Amaurobius ferox. Next base: position 134,169,169 of record OX578143.1, on the reverse strand, counting down.
TTTAGAGAAAAGAAAATTAAATACATACTTGGCTCTTGAGGAAAGCAATAAGAATGAGCTAGAAAAATCCCTTTGTGTGATCACTTTAGAAAAGTATCCTTCCACCTCAAAGACTAGTAGGTTACTGAGATTGTGCCTTTGTCAGATAACTGATAAGGGTTTCAACTAATCAACAGTTGTTCAATTACCTTACAAGTATGACCTTAAAACCCGTTTTTCCAAATTGAAAACTAGTGGCCCATTATTGGTACGTGGCCCATTATTGGTACGTGGCCCACTACTGGTACACTTACCTTGAAGGGGAAAAAATTAAGGAAACGTAACGGAATCAAAGACGTGTTTTAAAACTCACCGTGAGTTCTAAGGTAGGCATTCGCTGAAATGTCCATCTGCTACATGAGAATGGAGATCTTAGCGAGTGAATTAGAATATCTCAATTATTATTCATTTGTCTAAAAACATGCAAAAATAAAATAATGTAGCATTTGCAAAAACAAAAATATAAATAAATATTAGCATGCAAAGATATACTCTAAAAATGTTAATTCCGATATGATTAAACATAAAAACATATATAGATACGCAAGATTTGTCTTACGAATACGTTTCAAATATCGTTGGAAAGAACATCCTTCTGTCTTTCAGATAGAGTTAAGATGGATCTTTGTAATAATATTTTCAGTATTTTAATAACCAGTTTGAGTGAAAATCGTGCAAAACAGTGCTAAAACACAAAATAACTAAAACGTTATTTTGAATCGAAGAAAACTCTCCGAATCTCATAGTCCTGGGTCCTTGAAATACCTCTGTGCTAAATTTAGTCTGAGTTCCAGATTTAGATTTCCCGATAAAGCCAGCACAAGCAGATAATCACGCAAACCTCATTTTTAAGAAAGTAATATTGCCTCATATTTTTTGTAGATATTATTCTGCCTTTGTTAAAATTCCATTGTTTTTTTAATTTTTGCATGAATTAGCTTGTCTTATATACGTCAGCTCTAAATATATGCATTCTAATGTGTATATGGATGTTGATAATTTGCGATTTGTGATAAATATTTTTGTCGACAGAAAACTGATTCAAAAATTAAAACATGTGCTTGTACTTGCTCATATTATTGTATAAACACAGAATTGTTCTTTGAAATGTTCAGTTTTGAGATTTTGATGCATAAGCATATTTAAAGAATTTTAAGCCCAATTCTAACTGTTGGTTCCAACTATAAAAATGGTTGAATTAGTATACACTACATAATGATTCCAACGATCTGATAATTATATGTATCAATGATTTGTGACACAAATTTTGTGATTTACATAGTTTTAAAGGCGAAGTTCAATATTGATTACAATTGAGGGTATTAAGTAATGAGAGCTGAAATAATTAATAAAAGATTGCCAACAAAATATTTTTAGTGGTTATAACCATGACATATATAGACAGTTGATTAATGTGCGCCGTGTATGGATGCATTGGCAAAACAACGGACCAAACTTAACACACTTAAACACTATGCAGGATGTTTTAAAGGGTTTCAATGGGCACTGAATCATTGAAACTATTTTACTTTCCCTATAATACATGGTAATGTATAGGGAAAGTATTTGAATCATGGCGAAAATCGTAACTCGAGTAATCGTAACTCGAGTACACATTTTGAGACCTCTAGAACACGAAAACACTATTTTTAGCATTACGTCTGTGTGTGTGTGTGTCTGTCTGTATGCGTGTCTGTCTCTGTGTCTGTCTGTGCAATATATGTATTCCCTCTAATTCAAAAATTAATGGACCGAATTTCATAAAATTTGGTAGGTAAGTCGCTTGTGTATAACCCTGGTGCTGATTATTTTTCGGCACTATTTGGGATAAAACATTTTTTTGCGAGGGGCCTTTTTTTGAGAAATGACCCACAAAAATTAACTAACAGATGACATTTAAAAAAATTTGGTAGATGGGTCACTTGTAGGTTACCCGGGTGCGGATTACATTTTCCTATGGTGTCACGTTAAAAAAATATATATAATTTAGAATAAAATTCAAGTACTTTGCTCGAATTTTAAAACTTGCTGTCTAGTTCTAGATGTTTTATAACAAAACCGGGAATAAAGTTTCGGGAAAATCCATTAATATTTGTGACTGCTATTGTGTACATAAATAATAGACCACAGACATCAGAAAGTCAGACGAATATCACTTCAAAATTTTTCACAACGTGTTCAGGAGGTCTTAATATATATATTGGTATCAAAATCTCGAAATTGAAAATTTTCGGGAAAACAATATATTATCAATTGTACGTATGAAGAAGTAAACATTGATTTCTGGCATGAGAAAGTCGACTGAGGCCACATTCTAGTTTTTTAATATCGAATGCGTTTTCAGATAAACGATTGCCTACGGTAAGTTTGATGCCACTAATATAAAACTTATAATTAATTCTAGGAGTTAAAAGTGGGGGGGGGGGACAACATACACACCAGCCTTATTCAGGAAGTTATTTTTAAGTTCCTGTAATAAGTTTAGGAATGAACACATTTCTTTTATCATATTGCAAAAATATTTTCGTCTGATAGTGATAATTCGAAACTCAGTATTTAAGTTTCAAGAATCAAATACTGCACCACCATTTATAACCGCAATAGAGACGTCAAACATGATTGATCACGAAAGTAAAACTTTCAACGCCTAAACCCGATGAAACCCCCCCCAAAATTAAATAATAAAGAAAAATGGGAATACTACTAAGTCAAAAAAATAATTTTATATTGGCTTTGTCGATAAAAGTAATAGATTTCAATTTATAAATCATTTATCCTGGTTATTTTATTAAATATTTGGAAAATAAATTGTGACATTTACGTTTCCTTTTATCAAAATAATTGGCTATTCAGAAAAGTTTTGCCGTTTGACTGGTATTTTTTTTTCAGCATTATCTGTACTAAGTTGAGTTTATGAAAAATACAAAAGATGTCATTACCGACAAATTTTTTTTCTGGATACATGCCAAAACTCGTCGCTATAAATATTTTCTTAGAATTATTTTTTAAACGATGTCAATCGAGTAAAATGACAACTTTGTAGTATTTTTAAATATTAAGGAATTTACATTGCAATGGTAAGCTAATAATTAATAGAGGTACTAAAGTTTGAAGACGGTTTTGGAATGAAATTTGATACAGTAGTGCTAAATAAAATTATAAAATATACTGTTACATTTCGCAAAGTTTTCTGTCACATTTCCTAACTTTTTAAATAAAATGTTCCGTGTTTTCACTTAAAAAACAGTATACTATGGTAATATTATATTGTTACGACGTATTCCCCTGAATCTTGAGTGCACTTACAGGATACGAGTGTGAGTCCATATTTCAGTACAAATAACGTTAAAAGCACCAATAATGCATAAACAGAAACAATCTACAACGAATAGCCCGATAACTATCTTACAAGAACTTCTTCTTTTACTTCAGCTTGGAACATATTTAATTTCTTCTTTTATCTGGGCTTGTTTCATTTTCATTTCTTCCTTAACATCCTCTTTCACGTCTTTAATATATTCTTCCATTGTTTCCTATCCGGCTTCAATCTTAGCGTCTACGGCTCTCATCGCTTCTGATCCGAATTTCACCTCGTCTTGTACGTCTTTTACCTCGTCTTGTACGTCTTTCACCTCGTCTTGTACGTCTTTCACCTCGTCTTGTACGTCTTTCACCTCGTCTTGTACGTCTTTTACCTCGTCTTGTACGTCTTTCACCTCGTCTTGTACGTCTTTCACCTCGTCTTGTAAGGCTTTCATCACTTCTTATCCGGCTTTTCTCTCGTCTTGTCCGGCTTTTCCCTCGTCTTGTCCGGCTTTCATCTCGTCTTGTCCGGCCTTCATCTCGTCTTGTCCGGCTCTCATCTCGTCTTGTCCGGCTTTAATATCTTGTTTCATTTATTCTTTCTTTCATTTCATGTATTCTTTCATAAATTATTGTTCGGCTCTAATTAATTCCATCATCTCGCTTAACTGTTCCTCCATCGATTTCCTAGTTTGTGGTGCAATACGCAGTTATCAAGTTTCCACAAACCCCACTCCTGACACAAATTTGCTACGACTTATTCTCTGAAATTATTCTCAGGATACAATAATGACTCAAAATTTCTGGATAAGTAAAACGTTTATATACAAGCACACCATAGACAGGAACAATATGATAGCACGATAACTATTCTATAGGATTACTAAACAACTGTCAGATACGACGAAATAGCAATAAAATGATCAGCTGACTTAAAAAATTGCCGATACTAATCTCAAAACACCGAAGCATCTCACAATTCACTTTCACGCGTATCACAATTTAAAAAAATCTGATGTGGGCAGCAGATGACTTTCCTTATATAATGCAATGGACTTACTACTCCTACAGCAAAAATATAGGTTATTCTTATAGTTAATAGTAGATATTTATATTCTTTCCAAGATATTAAATTTTCGTCAATGAGTCGTCATTTTCATTGATTTAGCATCATATTTATCCATTTGGCGAAATTTTTGTTAATTTGGCAACATTTAAAAAGTCGCCAAATTGGCGGCATTCCGCCAAATTTGTCGCCAGAATCTCGCTAAGCGTTACGGATGGAGAAATATGTTACTCTTATAGCAGATAAATGACTATTGGCGTTCAAATACAAAAGTATTACTCAAAGTATATTTTCTCATGAATGGAACGAACTAGATCCACGAGAATATGTCACCCAATTTATCGCATTTTATTACATATTAAAAGTGAGCATGTTTCTCAACAGTTATTTTTTTTTTATTTGTGGTATTTTTTGATAAATTTATTTTAAAAATATGTAATATTTCAAGAACGGTGCATGCTAGTGTTCTAAAGTGATTACCGTTTTCTAAGAAAAAATTACATAAGAAATGTCTATTTACGTAACTTTATTAAAATTTTTTATTTTTTGGTGATTTTTTCTAAATTTCACTGGAAAATTTAGGGGGGTTCTGAACATTCAATTGTGTTTAAAAACAATAGGCTTCCAGTATTCACGGATTGCAATTTTTGTACCAAATTTCATTCGAATCGTTCCGTTTGTTCGTAACATATCGTCTCCACAGACTCACTGACACACACACACACACATAATTTCACATACACATACTTTCATACGCACAGACACACACAAAAACATCACCTCACAAATGTTCGATTTTAGAGAAGGGATGCTTGAAACGTGCTTTCCCGTCGAAAACTCATTCGAATTTTCGACCCCCCGTCAGAATACTTTCCTCATGCATTATACTATGTATATAAGGAAAGTAATAATTGTCGAAAATATTGGGCACATTTTTATTTCTCTGTAAAGTATTTCTGGATCAATTCTTTGTTTAAATCGCAAATCGAAGAAAAAAAGCATTTTCTCTAATATTCACTATTTACCGACACGCAATTGTTTAAGAAAATGGGGACTTTCTTCTTCGATCATTTACCAGAATTACTCTATGATCAGAGTTATAGTCTATTTCGACTCTAATATTCGTATCAGATCATTTTAATTTTTGTATCCGACATTCAATTACCTTAGAATAATTTTACAATGGCAAGCATCACATGCAAGTTGAGGTTGAGGTCGTCTCTGGTTGTGCACTGTTGAGGTTTAGGTCCTCCCTGGTTACACACAGGGGATGTTGAGGTCCTCCCTGGTTTAACACAGTTGTGGGCTGAGGTCCTCCCTGGTAATACACAGTTGTGGGTTGAGGTTATCCCTGGTTATACACAGTTGAGGTTAAGGTCCTCTCTTGTTATACACAGTTGAGGTTGAGGTCCTCCCTGGTAATACACAGTTCACGTTGCGGTCTTCTCTGAATAAACACAGTTGATGTTGAGGTCCTCTCTGGTTATACACATTTGAGGTTGGGGTCCTCCTTGGTTATACGCAGTTGAGGTTTTCAGGTGCAGATGAACAGAAACTCTTTCGAGATTCCCGACAAGAGTGTTTTCAAAATAGTGTTTCCGATCTTGTAAACTTTGATTCAAACTACGATGTCAAGAAATTGGATATATCTCAACCGAATATTGTTAGGCAGTGTAACAATGGAATGATAGGTGTAGATAACTTTGATAAAGCCTGTCACACTAACGGAATCGAGTACGTTATAAACAGTGACGGTGAAACTTATTTACAAATGCTCTAACCGTGACAGTTGTAAGGGACTGGATTGTTCACAAGGAAGTGCGTTTTGACAATACTTTATCTCATCTGAATCACATGAGACAAGTTCCTTTTATATAAGAATGGAACAGCAACGAAACAAAAAGTAGTCAGCTTGACATAAGTGAAGTAGATTTCGTCTTTTTTGACGTCACTATCTAGGAAGAACTTTGAGAAAAGTTGCCAAACCACAGTGAATTTTCACAATATTACAGTTCGCAATATTACAGAGAGTGTTTGAATAAAATGAACATGAACTGCTTTCCGAAGTATTATGTAACTAATCTTTGTTAAGTTCTATCCCCTGGTTTACACTAAAAATGTGCAAAGATACATATTTTGATATATGTAAGTTTCAGATTATGAGTACTGTCGTTTGTTTGCAGTTTTGTAAAAAAAAATGAAAAGTAGTAGGATATAAATAGTTTCTTCGAGATAACATTTCTAATGAAATTTTTAATTCATTACTGTAAAAATGAATCTTGTCTAAACACTGGTTTACGTCTATTGTGTTAAATCTAGATTTTTTTACTTACAGTTATGTTGATTTGTTCACTATAAATGTTTTCATTATACTCATCTAATTATTTTTATATATAAATAGTTTCTTCGAGATAGCATTTCTAATTAAATTTTTAATTCATTACTGTAAAAATGTATCTTGTCTAAACACTGGCTTACGTCCATTGTGTTAAATCTAGATTTTTTTACTTATAGTTATGTTGATTTGTTCACTATAAATGTTTTCATAATATTCATCTAATTATTTTTATCCGTGTCTGATTTGACTCCTAATACCGGTCATGTTCCTATATGGAGAACACGAAAAAAAAACTATATATAAACTATAAAACTATATTTTCATAATAGTTATATTTCTCGTCTAATTGGTTTGTGATGAAATAGAAAATACAAAAAAAAATTGTAAGATGTAAACTGTAACTGAATTTATCAATGTAAACCGTGATGCTGTATAACACATTTAACAGAATAGTAGATTTTCCATGTAAAGATAATTCTTTTAGTCGGTAATAAAATTGAACGGAGTGTTCGAATACGAATAATCAATTTATACTAATTTGTAGTAAATACGGTATTAAAAAATAACGAAAGTACGGCATTTTATTTTACATACGGTCTTGCAGAAATTACGCTTAAAATATTATTGAATTGGGTATTGTTACAAACGCTGCCCATAAAAGTAAATTGAAAACGCTAAGATTTATAAAAATTGCTTTATTCCCTATACTTTTGTTTCACAGTTTAGGGTACAGATTCAGAAATTTTAATGTGAGGGATAATTGTCCCTTAAATGATATTTCAGTCACTGGAATGCTTCTTTAATAAAAATGAACAGTAATGGCTTTGGGTTTGGGTATAGTATAATAATCGGAATATTGCATTAACAACATTCCGTTAAATGAGTTCAACTGTACGGAAGAAGTGTTATAATTATGTTTATCATAACACAAAGTAAATAAACACTGTAGAATTATAACGTTTCCTTCTGCAGTAGTACATAACTGTTTCCCATTTACCTTGGGAACTTAAGAGTTAATGAGGGCGAAGCAACAAATGTTTTCTTTCTGCAAGATTTATGATCAGTTTATGTTGTCCCTTTTCTTAAATCGGAGACAATTTAAAGAAAGGCAGCTCATTACGTGCTCGTATAGGAGATCAGAGAATTACGATCTCAGAACCCGCCCTCCCCCATCTTGGAACATTTCTTACCTGAAATGGAGATGTTTCAGAAATAATGTGTAAAAATGTTGCATTGTGTATACAACGATATTTTTGTTTAATGGAAAGCCGTGTTTTATTTATTGAATAAATAATGTAGTTTTAAGGTAGGCTATGTGCACTGAAAAGTTAACTTATTAAGAAAAGGCGGTTAACATATACTTGTGTAGCTCATACGATATAATATATGGGGATTTGTATGTTGAGAGGTCATCTGAATTCCTAAACTTATTAAGAAAACATTGTTAACATATACTTGCGTAGCTCATACGATATAATATGTTGGGATTTGTATGCTGAAGAGCCATCTGATTTGGTACATGATTCCAATTATATGTATCTATAATATTATAGGTGGATAGATGTCTGCATGTTTGTCTGTGTCGTCCGTAGTGGAAAAGCTAAATGTTGCGTGCACATAAAACTTGGTACACAAGTATTTCAGGATCTGGAACGATAAGCCTCAGTGAGATTTTGAAAAAAAAATTGGAATTATTTTTTGAGTTTTTAGTTATTTAATATTTGAGTATGATTTTGAGCGATTTTTACATAAATCGGTAAATTAGCGACAAAAGTATATTACCAGATTGTTTTCATCTTAACACCATCCGAAAGAGCGATAAACTCTCATCCAAAAGAGCGATAAAGCAAGCTTTGAATAAAACCCATGCAATTAACAAACAAATATTCGTGAGTTTTTAAAAAATATATACTTTTCGTCTCGTTTAAAACGGCTACGATTTTGCTCATTACACTTCGTTTATTGCTCATTATACTTCGTTTCATCGTTACTTTCGCTCATTACACTTCGTTATATTGCTCATTACACTTCCTTTTAAAATAAGATATGCATTCATAAATAAAGAGCTACAGACATACGATGTTGGTGTTTAGACAGTTCGGATTGGCGTTTGTTAAGCTTGGCTGTTTTAACCTGATAAGGAGGAACAAAACTCTCAAAATCATTGTTACGTAAAGTGCATGTGTTATACTAAAAGTGTACTATAAAAACATTTACTTCATCCAAATCTTGCTCTAATAGTAATCGTATGCTTTTACGATCTTATTTGAAAGGATATAATATATTTAATTTGTAAAAAAATTCTTGAAAACAAATAAAAGCAAAAACTATACGTTTATATCTTACTAACAATATAAGATATCGTAATTCTAATCATTTGATACATTATTTATTTACTTCACAAAACAATGAATGGGTGAAATAAAGGTTAAAGAAAATGAAATGTATAAAGACATCGAAACAAGTCAAAATTAAAATCAGTAAATTTTATTTTCATAGTCACTTTCATAGTCATGGTGATCATTCTGGTAACATACATTCTGGAAGACCTTGCGTATAGAATTAATTTTAATTTAAAAATATTCTCAAGTTAGCATACTTATTATAGGGTCCACCATGACAATAAGAGTTAGGAATTCTGCCTATTTTTTTCGACACAGATTGTCCGACCTACCTACAGATTTAAAGCATCTGTTTGGACGACTGGGACAGTACCACCTAATTTAGATCGGAACATAGTGGAGGGCGACATCCACAGGGACTGTATCATCATTCCCCTACCACCAACCACTCAAGGTCTTTCAGATCCACATATTTAACGTGCGTGAACACATGGACAGTTTAGATAGAGCCTGGAATAGAACTCGGGTTGTCCGAGTATAATCCCCACTTACTAACCACTGGGTTGTACCACCCCCAGAATTCTGCCCTAGTAATTGAATGGTTAGAGCGTCGGCTTGTCAGTTCGAATATCTATGGTTGGATTCAGGAAGTGAGTTAGTTCTTTACAATTTCGCTCAATCACACTTAACCCTTAAGATATAATGCAGTGACGATAGGGGTCATCAATGCAGTGATGATAGGGGGTCTTCATTCAGACCCCTATCATCACTGCATTGATCATAGGGGTCTTCATTCAGACCTTTATCATCAATGCAATGATGATAGGGATCTTCTCAGTTACGAATTTTTATAGAATCCTAAAATGTATAGCGGTAGTTTTAAAATAAAGAGTATTACCACAATACAAGATGCTATCCTATATAAAAAATTAGATATATATACGATCGTTCATATCATGTTTCATGTCGATCTGGTATCTGAAGGGTACGACTATGGGGACTACTTTGACGATAAGGTCTAAGAATACCGCCCTAGTATTTGAATGTTTGAAGTGACGTATGGACAGTTCAGAGATCAATGGTTTGATTCCCTGTCGGGAGAGTGCACGCTTATCAATGTTTATATACATATACTATTAAAGTATAAGTATTAAGGGGTAAAACTTGCACTCTTTATGCAAAACAACTTACTTCACAATGTTTATACAATTTAGTTATCGATTTCCCTCAATATAATTTAATGTTATATCTATTTAAACATGAACAAATATTCTGATATTCCTATCTGAACATATTTATAAATGCTAAACAAAACATAAAACTCTATTTTCGCATAAAAATAATCTCTGAGGACTGGAAACACTCATATAAAAATTCGTTAAATAAATGTTTGAGTTGAATTACCGTTCAGAGCAAAAAGAGATTAGTGGGTTTATTTTTTAAATGTTCTAGAGTTCGGTTAAACGTATCGATTGCTTTGAGTACTAAAATAGCATTTCAGTTTTTTTTAACTTATCCAATAATTACTATGCAAATGGCGTGAGTTTAAAAGTAAACCCTTTTCTCCCGTACTTTGGAAGCTTGGATATGATCTTCAATTCTCCGGACGCTATATTGATTTTTAAATAAGTTTATTTATGTTGCAAACACTTCGAATGTATATTAGAAACATTCTAATGTGAAATTGAAGCCCCTCCCAAGGTAAAAACTTCGTTAGTAACAGTACAAAGGATTGATTTTCTCATTCAGTTTAGAAAGATAAAAAGTATGGCGAAGAACCTTATTCGTCAGACAAAAATAAAATAAAGCCATCACTACAGGAAATATCGATTAATTATGTCAACAAAATAATGTTCCCGCTTACGTAGTATAGGAAGATAGGTGCTACCAATGTGCAAAGGCAATATTAAAAAGAAGGCAATATGGAACAGTGTGAAAAGGTGAGTAATAAAAATAATATGAATTATAAATATACAAAACTACTACATTGTCCAATTCGACAATAAGAGCTTGCTCAGCAACTCAATGGTAAAGCTTCGGATGGACAGTACGAACATCCGCGGTTCGATTCCCAGTTGGAGCAGCAAAGTTCTTTTACAGTGACACTTGAACAACCCTATAAGTTAGTTCAAAAATGTTGCTAGTCTGAAAATAATCCTAGTACGGCTATCACGAATTAAGTGGACTATGGGATATTGTCCGCCGATTTTAAATCGGGAGGACAACGACCATACATCTTACGTAACATATTTTAATACAAATTCATAAAGACAGCATAATAGAATGTGATACATATTCTAGTATACAAACAAAACGACAGTATTCACTTATCAGTAGCCAGCATGCTTATGGAAGCATGGCTGTTCAAATATAGTGAGGCATTGTGCTAGTGTTGAGGAAATTAACAGGGCTTATTATTATCCCTGTAGAGGCCTCACAACGAGATCACATGTTATTTATAAGGCTATTAATGTGCTTTTGGCTAATAAATGCCTCTTCTCTACTAAAATACTTTTGAGCCAATGGCATGATTTTAGGCGGGGACGTGTACCTTGCAATCGTTCGTCCGAAGGTATTTCAGACATGATCTATTTGGTTAAGTTAGTACTCTGGTCAACCACGCTATCTTCTTAATGGTTATTTTCAACCATGCGTACACCAGTCGAGAACTCTCAGACGAATATTTCCACGTTACTGTATCTAGCACAATATCCAGGTAGGATGTTTACAGAAAACTCAACACGAGAGGGATGTACGTATGAATACCACTAGTCTGCGTTCCACTCAATTCCTCCCATAAAGGATCTCATCTGAGATATTGTAGAAAATAGTCTTGGACTGATGATCATCGGGTATGTATTATCTTCTGTGATAAGTAAACACTGGCTCAGTTTAAACCCTGATTCTCGATTTAGTCACATGACATCAGAGTTCTTTTACGGTGTTTCGTTGCAGTTTAACGTACGTTAAATTGTAAGTTATGTAAATAACGCTTTTGTATTAAGTGGAATAACGTTTTTTACTAATTTGATGTTTCTCTGTAACTTTTTAATTGATACATTTTTTCTGTACCTCTTATACTTTCCAAGACAGAACATTTCAAATTATGCCGCTAGAGATGCTTTCTCATCTAGTAGTCCATGGCAACTTTACTGTTCCAATACCTCACCTCCATAGCTGTAGCTCAAAACATATTTGACCCACAACTTTACAGAACACCCTGTATATTTAGGTACATAGAATAAATGCCCTTATTTCATTTGCTTCAATGTGTTAATTATATCAAAATAAATAATTTCGAAATTAAAAATATTATATATAATATTTATAGTTGTAAATCTGATTATTTATATATCAAAAGTTATCCAAATATAATAAATGCAAAATTTGTAATGTGTAACTTTCATTGCACACATATGAATAATAAACTTTTCTGTAATATCTTATGGCCTGTTAGACTTTCAAAAGCTCAAAACGTTCCGCCAATGCACTTTCGTGAAATTATCTTAACGCCGAAGTAACTATATTAAGCAAATGAGTAATGAACAGTATTGAACAAGTATAAATTACTTTAAGGCATTTCGTGCTGTCTATCCAACTAGACGTTATACACCAAATATTGGATTTATTCGTGACAGAAAGTTACCTGTATCATATTATCCTGATCTCCATATAACTACTTTAAGTACTAATAATGCACGTACCGATAGTAATATGATATTTCAAAGTGTGAACATAGTTTAATGTTATAATAATAAATATACGCCGAAACAATAAAATTATTTTAATTAGGAATACAGTATGTAACTTTGCAGGGAAAAAAATAGATAAATAGAACACAAAGTAAAATATCTTATTACTGAATATTGATTGTAAATTATCAACTTAATTATTAAAACATTATTGATATGAAAGCATTGTAATGAATCGGGCTGCCACAACCGGGATTCGAACCACGAATCTTCGTAATGGTCATCCTACGATCTATCGTTGAGCTACTGAGACGGGAGGGCAAGCTTTTATTGCTAAATTGGAATTTGCATTCTCCTTCCTCTAATGTCAGATTGGCGTACAACTGACGGTTTGACTAATCACATTATGCTATTTATCCCTACACTATGCTATTTATCCCTATACATTTTTTTTTCTAGCTTTATCGTTCTAGGTTATGTACATATATTTTTATTTTGTTTTATTTCTTATTTCTTCTACTGGGTGATACTACCGCTGCGAATCAATGTTTAACTAAACATGTTTCAACACATGGTCAGTTAATTTGGTTAATACATATTGAACTTCTCGCATTGAAGTAAGCTCATCAAATGGTTTTGAAACAAGTGCATGCTTTCTGCAAATTATTTTCGAAGTATTTTATGTTGTGTTATATTTATATACTTTAATTATGATTCATAGAATCCAAATGTAATTAATTAGAAATATAGAATGCTGACTACCTGAAAATGTATTGTACAGTTTCTAAACTGATGTTTATCTCGTAACGTCTCAATTAGAGTCATTCCCATTAAAAGAAAATAACTGAAACATTACTATTCCCATCGGCGAATCTTTGAAAAGACTAAATTAAAATTAAAATATTCATTTTTCTGTTAAATTAATCAAATGGGATTGGAAACATGAGTACCTAAAATTTTGAATTCTTATTTCGCTGCAATTATATCGTTCCTTTCAAAATATTTGACAGATTATTTTGAATACTTTAGCTAAAAATACTTAATAAAAAAAATTAGATAAATAGACTTGTAGCTTTGAGAACTTTCACTAAAGTTTCCTTTTCAGAGTTAAACGAGTAATTACCATGCAAATAGTCTCAGTTAAAACAGAACCTTTCTTTCTAAGAGAAGGAAAGCAAAGCTGGGCTTTTCAACTTTCTTGGAATTATATTGATTTTAAGATATGTTTAATTATGTGGAAATAGTTTCTCATGTGCGCTCGAAACATTCGAATTTCTAATTTTTTAATCAAATAGAAAAGTATAGGAAATTTTCCGAGTCTTTCATAATTAAAAATGTTGAATAACATTTTTAATAATGAAAGTCACGAAAATATGCTAGGCGCATATAAGTTTAAAATGCATCATATTCTAAATGTAATTAATATATACTACACAAATATGCAATTAAAACTACAGTTTATTAAAAGTTATCTTTAATATCTATTCAGATAAGTTAGAACTAAAATTTGTCACTAACATCTCTTTGGGCTCTTAGTTTCTTGGATAGTACATTTCATCCATCAATACCGACTTAAATGTTAAATGCAGGGGTTCTAAAAAGAGTCTTTAAGCACCGTATAACTTTGTAAGAAATGGTAAATGAGTGTTAACGTTGGGTCTATCTATAGTTAAGTGACCATGCCCGATCAAAAAAAGTGATTGCAGTGCTCCTAGAGTAGAATGTGAAAAGTTTGGATTACTTGTCAATAAAACGAGATAGAAGAATAAATCCAATTATAAAGATGTAGTTGTTGTCATTTATGACCTCCGTTTATGCATTAGCACGAATACAGGTCCAGTGACACCAGAAGAAGGACAGAGAGAATGACACACAAGACAAGAATACAAAGTTTATTAATACATGCAAGCATCACTTACTAAGGTCCGAAGGGTGCAGCTTCTCATTTAACGAGGATCCAGAACCCAAGCCCACTAGACAACAGCCGGTGACGCTATCCACTTCAACACGTGGTCGGCAAAGATGTAGTGCGTCCCCTAATCAGTAAGAATCGAAAATAAAATTATTACCGAAAGCATTTATGTGACACAATATCGTTGGCGAAATGCTGTCACATTCAGAAATGCTAGTATAATCTACACTTACATATACAGGAATCTAATCCACAGTCAATTGGAAATGATCTCTTTCAGCAACAATGCATATTTAAGGTCGAGAAAGAATATCACTATTAATGAGTACTTTGACAAACACGATTTCGGGATAACCTAGTGATTAAGACATGGGGGTTTCATTCGGAGGACCCTAATTCGTATCCTTCAACTACCCAAACTATCCCAGTGTCTACGCGGAATACAAGTACGTTAAATCTGTGGGTCCAGAATTATTTTTGAAGGATGGTAGTAGGGAAAGGAGTGTACGGGCTCTATAACCCCTACTGGGCATATAACCCCTACTGGATTCAAGTTTAAATTGAGTGGATAAATTGCGTCATATGATTCGCTCCATGTGGTGCGGCGGAGCAGCGTTGTATAAAAAAATACTTCACCCTTTGGCTCTTTAACAGATAGTTATTGCGTTATCTTCGTTCTTATTGTCGATTCCTACTAATTAGACAATGCTCTTCAACTTTGTAATTGGTTTTTACTTCTATCTCACTATGTTGCCGCGATTATTATCCTAACTATTTAAATTCTACGCTAGGGGCGCTGCTGTTACTTTTACGCCATCATGCATGACCATTTTATTATATATACACATAACACGTACAAGCATGGATTTTTCCTTATGAAGTTATCAGGCTGCTTGAGGAATCCTTAATATAAAATATACTTATAGAAACTATATATTTATAGAATGTATACATTTATTGGAAACCTGAATAATATGTAATATAAACAATATTTTATAAAAAGTTAACTATAGGAAAATAATTCGGAGGATATAATTCAAAAGTATAGAATATCATTCCTTATATTTGTTCACCTATTTAAGATACATCAAAACAGAATATTTATAGAAAGGAAATTATAGACGACATAATCCTATTGAATTATACTCATTTATTTATTTCACACAATTAAATTTATATAAATCATCACAAACATAAACAATGTACAACTTTGCCTCTTATTCCTCATATATAAATCCCAAAACTTTATGTAATGTCTTGTGGTCAGATTAGCTTTGGATTGGTAAATGTGCGCCGCAGGTGCACTTAAGGGAAATTATGTTAACACTGAAGTAACTCTATTAAGCAATTGACTTATAGGCAATAAGGGCACCGGTATAAATCACTTTAAGGCGTTTAGTGTTGTCGTTCTAACAAGAAGTTAGGGACTCAACAGAGGATTTTCGTGTGACGGAAAGCTCCTTATAGAATATTATATTAACTGTATTGCATATATGTGCTCTCTATATTAAAAAAATGCAATAATATTATTTCGCATTTCGAAGGCAGTGATATAATGAAACGATGTATTATTTTGGTTATTTCGATATTTCAATGATTGTACATATATAGGCATGATATATATATATATATATATATATATATATACATATATATATATATATATATATATATATATATATATATATATATATATATATATATATATATATATATATATATATATACAAAGAGAGAGAGAGAGAGATTGAAATCAATGTTTGAACTGGATTCTAGTAATAAAAAATAACAATTAAATATGGTGTATAACCTTTTTGTAACTACTGCATATGATAACATTCATTTTAAACATTTATTCTATGATTTGCTCATTACCAGAAGTATAATTCTTAATGTGTTTTTATACGTTACGCACTTAAATTTTAATGACGAATCAAAACAACATACTAAAATAAAGGAATAATGTATCTTGAATTTCACTAATTCTGTCTTTTCTTAATCTGAAAATAAATAATTTTTTAAAATCGGTTTCCAATTACTTTCCAGTCAAACATGTAAATCCTAAAATTGCATATAAATATGATAAACCTCTAGGACGTTATATTTTCAATTATAATCAAATTGCCAAATCAATAGATATTAATCAAAATTATGAATTGAATAAAGAACCATACTGCCACTGACATTTAGATAAATTCCAAAACTTCGCAGATAAACACCATAGGCATGTTATAACAGGAAATCTAAATATTATTAATTATGACGCACTGAGATCACTGATGTTGCTTGGTACTAAGTACCATATATCTACTAAATTTAAACTTAAATTAATTTGTAAAGATTTATTTCTTGACTTAAATAAATTTATCTATAAATTCAGCTATAAATATCAAATCCCTGTAGAATCCTACAAACCCTAGAGTGTCTTAATAGAGCAATACCTAAATCATATATATAATCAGAAAATAATTAAATCATATAAACTTATATCAAATCAAAAGGATATTAAAGCAATTCAAGATGATTTTGCCATTACATATGTCGATAAGGCTAGTAGTAACTACTCAATCATATGTAAATATTACTATATAAGTACCTTCCAGTCACACTTACTTAATAATTAAATCTATAATTTACATAATACTAAACTTAAAATCTTATCGAATAGACTATCAGTCACATATAAGCAAATCCATCTAAAAAATAGTTGTAATATCATTCCATATATTGTTTTAATACCCAAGTTTCATAAATCCCCTGTTGCTTTCCGAGCTATTACTAACGGGCATAATTCTTACATTACAAATGCCGGTAAATTATTAATAAAATATTACATAAAGTATACTTGTCAGATGAGATATCTAATAATTGTCATATTGTGGAACAGTTTTGAATTATAATCAAGATTGGCACCACGTCTGCATACAATAGACAAAACCAAGAACAAAACGTCTTTAAAAAAATTAAAGGTCCTTCATTTAACATCCTAAAAGACGTACAAAAATTGTGAAAAACAGCCAGAGTGCTTTCGGACGTATATACGCTCTTCATCAGTGGCTACATGACTCATGTAGCCACTGATGAAGGGCGTATATAAGTCCGAAAGCGCTCTGGCTGTTTTTAACAATTTCTGTTCGTCTTTTAGGATGTTAAATAAAGGAACTTTCGTTTTTTAAAGACGTTTTGTTCTTGGTTTTGCCTAGTTTTGAATTAGTTAAGAAATTCAAAACTCTTACTAATATGCATAGTATATTTTATACTTATGATTTCAAAGATTTGTTTAATAATATTGATACAGATGATATGTATAGAATTATTTTGGGAATTTTTAAAAAATATAATATCAACCTAAAATATTCAAATTTTCTTTTTAAAAGATTACTAAATTTCACTCTTTATGAGAATTATATTCAGCATGGTGCTACTTTTTTAATCACCAGTTTGGTATTCCAGAATGGGGGTGTAGCTAATCTGTATTTATTCTTCTATGAAAAGAACATTAATCCAAGCTTGCATAATATGCACATGTTTAGACATTTAGATGACATATATTATGTGTATCCCTTAATAATATCCCTATAGTATTTAACTTTTATCGTAATAATTTACAATTAAATGCAAGTGATAATGAATCTAATGTTGCAAACTTTTTAGATTTAAATTTAAATTTACAAAATTGTAATGTGGTTATGAACTTGTATGATAAAAGACAGAATTCTAAATTTAATACATCAAAAATTCAACATTTTGACTCTTGTCTGCATATATCTTTTTTTAGAAATATTATAATAACCCAGGTTCTTAGAATCAATAAAATTTGTGAGGAAAATTATAAATTAGCACATTTTATGGAATTATTGAGTACAGCGACTAATAATGCATATCCTCCCAAATTAGTTTAGAAAATTATCAACGCAGTGTATCATTCTCAATTATAGTGGCAAACAACAGAAATATATATATATATATATATATATATATATATATATATATATATATATTATTTATTTATTAATTATATAAATAAATAAAAATGAAAAATAATAAAAAATTAGAAAAGTCAAAAAATCGGAAAATAAGATACATTAATATTAATGTTTTCAATTTTATTTTCGCTAAAAAAATTGTAACTTTAGCTAGTTTGAAACTGCGATTTGAGAACCCTTATAATGGTGTATAGTGGCATCCTCCTCTATCCATTTCTTCAATTAATCTCTTGTTTAGTAAGAATTTTCATGTGTGCTTCATGTTCATATTCATTTTTGCTTATACGGGTAATAGTCCTTTCTCCTGCTCTGACTCACGTGACGGGTCTGGGAGTGTAACTGCAGACGTTCGTACTGCCTCCCTGGTTTTATTTTGACTTGTTCATTCCGGTGCTTCTAGATAATTTAAGTTATTGAGGTTGATCGCGTATATCCGTGGTATATTCATTTCTTCATATTTTGATGCATGTTGTCTGAGTTTGAGCATTTACAGTAATGTACTATTTCTCAATCTGAAACAGGCATTTGTTTGGGTTAATTAGAATTAAATACTCAGACCTTAAGCTGAATTTAATTCTGCGTAATCATCGAATTTGTGCCTATGCTGTTCTTTTCTCTTATCAGCATTATGGCCGTGGTTTTGCTTCTATGGTGATGTTAATATTACTTGAATTTTTTATTATTACATCTATATATGTATATATATATATATATATATATATATATATATATATATATATATATTATATATATATATATATATATATATATATATATATATATATATATATATATATATATATATATATATATTATATATATATATATATATATATATATATATATATATATATATATATATATATATATATATGTATTAATGTATATATATATATATATTTATTTCGTATCGTATGCACTCATATTCGATTTTCTGTTTGTATTTATGTGCTATGATTCTATATATCACCCTCCCATCCCCCCCCCTCCCCAAACAAAAAAAAAACCCATTCACTTATATTGAACAGTTGAAGCGAAATCATTTTTTTTTGTGTGTAAAGATAATTTTTAATACCGAACTATATTCAAAATTCCCAACTGTCCCAAATTTTTGTAACGATATGCGAATACAGGATCGCAATATTTTAGATTTATATTTATTACATTTTATTCATATACATTTTGTTTACACGCGATAAATCACTTATACATAAAAAAATGGATTTCGACAACACTAATTTTTTAATATATTCTTTAAATAAGTTCAAGAATTGTTCACGTTTGAAATACGAAAAACTAAGGAAACGGAGCACGTAATTGAATTTTTATTGATCGGAGTTTTGCGTTTAATCCAAACCAAATTACTCCCGTGCAGAAAGAGATTCGGATTTAAACAAAAACTGCCTTCCATATACGAAGTATGCAATAAATTAGTTCAAATTATTTGCCGTACTTTTCGAATACCTTTTTTGCTATTCTGCACTTTTTAATGAAATCTTTTCATGTTTTCTTGGGATTTTTATTATTGTTTTTATTATGGTAAGTAACATGTTTTTCTTTTATAAATTACACATTCTTTGTTTTCAGTTATTTCAGATTTTAGCAATGCCCTTTAGATATACTTTTATTTAAAATAATTCCTCGATAATGTATGTTAGACACACACACACACATATATATATACCACGCTATATATATATATATGCTATATATATATATATATATATATATATTTATATATATATATATATGCTACCTACCATATATATATATATATATATATATATGCTACCTGCCATAGGATTGCAGTACTAACATTGGTAACGCCGATTTCTTTCCTTCAGGACTCCATTAAATAAGAATATCATCTGCTTCATATGGGGTAATTATTATTATTTTCATCGTACAGTATAAAATGATGCATATTTTCATCTTTTGATGTATGTAGTCAGAATTTGAGCATTTATTAATGTACTATTGCTCAATCTGAAAAAAGCATATGTTTGGGTTAATTAGAATTAAATACTCAGACCTGAAGACGAATTTAAATCTGATTAATCATCGAATTTGGGCCGGTGTTGTTCTTTTCTCTTATCGGCAATATGGCTTCGGTTTTTCTTCTATGGTGATGTTAATATTACTTGAATTTCTATTATTATTACATTTTCTAATATATAGATATATATACACACACACACACTCACTCATATATATATATATATATATGATCCCTCTACTGAGACCCTCAATATTATGGCACACAGCAAGTTTCCTGTCTTTTGTTGCAAGCCCCGATAATTCAATGCTGACAAAAGACGAATAAGTGTGAAACCGGTTCAATGTAAGGGGATGTGCTGATAGCACATGCTACCTGCCATAGGATTTCAGTACTAACATTGGTAACGCCGCTTTCTCTCCTTCAGGTTTCCATTAAATAAGAATATCATCTGCTTCGGTAATTATTATTGTTTTCATCGTACAGTATAAAATGATGCATTTTTGTGCACGGTAGGCATAAAATTATGTTATATAAAAATATATTTGTCCTAGTTTTCCGTTTAAACTATCCTTGACAAGATTTTTTACTTTCCCTGCATGCATAGTGTGAGACCAAATTTTGAGTAAAATTTAGCGGAGGCCAATAGCAGCAGACGTACGGCGCTAGTTTTTGCAGCACTTTGACTCAAGAGGGCAATTAGACCATAAACCTAAGAGGCTACATATATCCACGAGATTGGTTGAAAACGTTAACCGATTATGCAAGATGTCTGATCGCAATGTCCTAAGGTCAGCCAAAGGTAGCGTAAGAGGCGTTACTGACCCCAGACAAAGGAGGAGGCAACCGAAGGTTCGAGAGTGATGTTGAGAACTTCGACACGACACAGAAATACTACTACCACGTAATTTACGATGACTTCAAGGTGAGAAGAGATTTCTCATAGAGAGATGTAGTACAGGAGTATTCCGCAAATTTGCAAACAGAGTTTCTGTAGAGATTCCACAGAAATGAGCAGAAGCAGTACGAGTTGAGCCCAATACGTAGTGTCAAGGCCAATACGATACGTTGATGCAAGAATTGTGGTCAATTACCAAATCCGAAAGTGAAGGTATGTGTCCATTAATAATTGTTGACGGTCATAAATGCAACTTAGGCATCTTAATTAACTGGTCTCACTTTGTCTTTATCCACCGCAATTAATGAATAATTGTTGTAATTAATAAGTAATCTATATTGCTCATAACTGATTTTATTTTAAAGTTAAAATGGTGCAATTAATTGTACTATTATGCTAATAAATATTCTATTCCTGGACTCGTACTAAAGATTAATATATATGGCGGGTTTTAAGCGGCACACAACGCAATGTATTTAATGTTATAATGGTTCACGATTTACGATATTACGGACATGTTTAAGAGAATTTAATTTCATATATGTTTTGCATATAAGTTTCGTGCACCAATTAAAATATATTGTATAGGAAAAGTATTTTGATAGGGTAGAAGGAAAAAAAAAATCGCTTTTTGACGGAAGAACGAGATTTAAGCTTCCCTGATCTCAAATCGAACGGTTTAGAGTTGACGTGTGTATATGTGTGTATCCGTGTGATTCAGGATACGATATCTCATGAATGACAGCAGTATTTTGAAAGTAAATTGGTATGATTATTACCATCTATGAATACTGAAATTTGGTTGATTTTAAACGCGATCGAATGTTCAAAAGAATCCCAACTTTTAAAATGAATTTAGAAATATATATATTGTAAAAGCCAGGGCTTTCAATAATGTTAAATCATATTTCCATAATGTTTTTATTCTGAAAGGAATGACGTAAACTTTAGAACGTTGGAATATTGCACGTTTTTCAAATAATTGTATATAAGAAAATTACATAAAACTAAACAGTAGTAATTGCCATCAAATATGCAACACCTAGAGACAAGTTGGCGACTAATTTGGTGAAATTTCGCCAAATTCGCGATTTTTATATTGTAATGCCAAATTGACGAAAATGTCGCCAATATAACAAAATTGACGCTAAAGTTAAGAAATTGATGTTGAATTGATGAATTAATTTATAACGCATTTTAGTGTATAGGGGTATATTACTTAGAATATATTGGCAATATTTCCAATTGTCAAGTTATACGTATTTGAGCGAAATGTATTTTAATTTTGTAATTTAAAATATCTTTATATATTGTGATCCAGAAAAGTTCCAAATATATGTGTATTTATTAACGTTAAAATGGTTGTGCTGTGGATCAAGTCCATCATTATTTTGCATTAAAAGTAGTAAAGTATGTGCATTACGTATGGAAAGTACCGTGCTGGCTACATCATGTTTTCATTACTGCATTTAGCATTTCTTTTCGTCCTTAAAATTGATGAAAGTAACATATGACCTTCAATACAAAATGAAATAGCTTTCTCAACGAGGTAATGGTGTTTAAGATAAACAGCACAATGTTTTTGGCATTGAATTAACGCCATATAAATTGAAATTGAGCTGTAGTGGAATTTATGAGTCCAAACTGAGTAACTTATACGTACTCACATGCAAAATCCTCATCAACATGCAATCGGCAATTAATTAATAACTTATAAAATAAATGAGAATCACGTGCAGAAAACATGACTAGTACAATATGTAAATTTTGCTGTGAATTAGATGATTTAAATCCATGAGGATGATGTTAACAGATGTTTTGCGTAATACTGCATAACTGTGGCAAATGGTATAAAAGTAGCAGATTTGATTATACTTCTATATTATAATTTTATGTAATGTTTAGATACATTAATTTGATAAACTTGAAATATTTTGAGATCGGTGAATGATAGCTTTCTACAGTTCGTGACATTCGTTTAAGGAATTACATATGAAAGTATTGTTTATGTAACGTTATTTAATTTCCTGATTATATAACGATTTTTAAAAAATCATTCGAAAAGTGGGGAGTTTTGAAAACAGTCGATTGCGTTTAAATTAAATAAGGTTCGATATTATTTAAATTAGTTTCGAAACGCTCTATATGTTCGTGACATGTCGTATCTACAGACTAACGGCTCCACACAATAACTACACACACATACAGATCCGGGCGCGGTAGCCCATTGGTTAGCGCGCTGGAGTTGCACTCGGTAGGCCCGGGTTCGATTCCAGCCACTGCCAAAACTGCCGCCGTGTTCATGCGGAGTACGATCACGTTAAACATGTGGGTCCGAAAGTCCTTCCGAGAGGTCGGTGGTAGGGGAAGGAGGGTACGGTCTCTGTGGATGCCTCCTCCACTGGGTTCCGGTCTAAATTGGGTGGCACTTCCCGACCGTCCAAACTGTTACCTTACACCTTTCTGTTAGGTCGGACGGTCTGGGTTTCAACAACAACAACAACACACATACAGATCCGTTCTTCCCGGCCGTCCAAACAGTTACCTTACACCTTTCTGGTAGGTCGGACGGTCTGGATCTCAACAACACACATACAGATCCGACCACTCAACCAGCTGCTCATACCCTAGGGTGAGTCGATTGGCCTGGGTCTTTCACACACATACAGACACACACACACACACACACACATTCACACACATACAAACATACATTCACCTACACATACTTCACCTCAAAAATATTCGATTTCAGTTCAGGAATGCTTAAAACGTGTACTTCCATCGAAAACTCAAATTCGAATTTTTGACTCAGTTACAATAATTTCCCTTATATACATTTACTATATATGTTTGGATACGACTTTGATTGGAATAACACTTTCTACTATGTTAGTAAAATAATTGTTACTAATTCAATATAAAAGCATAAATGTATATAGAAATTGGAACAGTATTGACAGAACGGTAGAATGTATGCAAATAGTTTCCCACAGCCATGTTAAACTCGGTGGATAATCACGTCAAGACGAGATCGTGCTTCAGTTAACTTTACCACCCAATTACGTTGGCTTCAGAGCCAACATTAACCAATTGACTAAGGAGAAATTCCGGCACTTACCTATATCACAAGGAACGTTCTCTAACCAGTATAATGCGATCAAATATTGGGTATGCTGATATCGCAAATCTAAGTAGTGAGAACTACGCAGTGTGCAAACGATCTCATGAAATTATGACTGTGAGTTTGAGATTATGCATAATATCTCACGGCAAGGGTTTCTTATTCGATAGTAACACTAATACTCTGATTAAAATTGCACTCAAACTCTGGAAATTCGAAGAACACTTAAGACAAAAATTAAGGCAGTAGGTATGCGGACCACGCTATGAACGCTGCGTCTTTTTTAACACTTTCCAACATATTTATAAAGTGTTTATGACTTTGTTCATTCTGTCTGTTTGTCTGTCTGTCCGTTCGCAAGATAACTGCCGTAAAAATGCCTTTATCAAAATAACATTTTGGTATGTTGCTGAGACAGACTGTGGGACATATGGGAATTTAAAAGAATAATATCACCCAATTAGTTTTGGATTGAACCTGGGGCACAAAAAAATGAAATACACTGAACCCTATGGCACCTAATTTTTCAAACATTTTTAAGGGTAGTTAAAATTTGCAAATTGGCTCAAAACTTTTAGGAAATAATCAAATTGAACGTAAAATGTGTAAAAGAAATTTCATCGAAATATGTAAGATAGTTTTTAAATAAAAATTTAAATAATAATTAATTATACCCATATTATATGAAGAGATCACGGAACACATTGCAAAATAAAATAAGACATCCATCATTTTTTCGCTTAGTGAAAATCGTGATTTTTAATGGCCTCTAATATTTGTGTTTAATGTTGCATCCGCCTTAAAGACGCTCTATTTTTGCATATTATCCTTGTATCTAAATTCTGTGCCACGGAATTACAATATTTTTTATTTCAAATGATCACTAAACTTTGATTATTTCTACAATGAAGCTTAATATTAACGTATGCAGGATGTAAACACATCCATAATTGTAACATTTGTATAAGAATTGATGAATTTTTTTACGCAAAATTGTTTTGCTCTAGAGCCTGGAATATAAGTGTTATGAATAAAATAGTCATTAATTTTATATAGCGAAGCAGACTATTTTATAGCATCGCCTTTCTTGATGATTTTTTAAGTTTCCAAAGAAATTAATAAAATTTCATTTCAGTTCGAAAGAGTTTCATAATCAATGCTTTATGCATGATTAATTTTTCTTGTTCTGAAGCTTTTGACGTGCTGTAGATTTTTTCAGTAACTTTCGACAGCATGTATGTGTCCGTGATAAAGTATACAATTCACGAACACACACAATCCTTCGTATGCAACCAGAATGCGTCATTTGCTTGTCTTTTGTCATTCTTATCACCGTGTATAAATCTATCATTCAGTGTCTTATCCAGTCATTATTTTATACACATCTACTTAAAGGAATATCACTCCATCTTTATCGAACACAATAATATCTTCGATAAAGGATAAATTGGATAAAGTGTATCTTCGATAAATTGTTAGTGATTAATTGTCATCAGCTGATCGGGAATTAAACATATTTCTAACTCCCCCCATCCCCCCCAAAAAGAAAACAACTCGGCTTTAAACTTTAATGCGATACGTCATAAAAATCAGTATCATTAAAAATAACAGTCCTACCTATGAGATCTGAATATTGTGAAAAACTTGAAGTAGGTTTTCTTGAAGAAAGTTCCATTGCCGATAACAGAGTACATGTTTCTATAATATACCTAAAGGTCTATAGAAGCTATGTAAACAAATTCATGTACCAATAGATGGCGCTAAACGCACGCCATTGAACAATATATCCAGCTTTAATTGCAGTTCAATATCGTCCATAATAAAAAATTCCAAGCTTGGATGGTGGATCGTGTCTCGCTTATTCAGATACAGTACTGACAATTACCTACTGGCCGACTTGGAGACTAGGTAAATTCAACAAGACAAAACTAACAATAAAGATTACAGATCATAATTCAGGATTAAAGTATCTAAAATATACGCACATTGCATATAATGCCGTTTATGGACCTATTTCCTGTTTATTATGCGTTTTTGAAAATGATATATATGATATAAGCTTGTTATATGTCGCTAATTTGCAAACCTCTCGTAAAACTGATAAAATTTTGGGAACGCCCGACTCTAGCGGATTCGCTAAGAATATATTCCATGTTTCTAGATGCCAATTACAAATACCGGCTATCAAGATATTCTATTTATTTTAAGAGAAAAATAAGTTCATGGTTAGTGTTCCATGATTATCTGTAATGGGTATGCAATCCATATCTTTTGAAACTCTTCCTACAGGCAGGTTCTGTGAGTATAATTCAGGTACCTGGTTCCTTTGAATCTTTGCAATTAAAGAACACACTATTGCTGGAATGTCCTACCAATTGCAGTAATAATCTCCCTCTTGTGGTGAGTTTTGAATAAACCCCAGCTTCTGAAAGTTATACGTTCTTTCATTTACGTTTCACTCATATTTTTTCTTGGAATTTTTTACTCACTAGTATATTAATTTCATTAGTTTTGTTCACTGAATGGTATGATTTTATATTTTAATTAAAATAAACTCCGGTTTGCTTTAGTCATTTTATTTTTGAAGTTATCCCTGGAATTATTTTTAGCTAAGCACTCTTTTTTCGCATCATTTTCTTATTGTAGGGCTGTTTCCAGTGGTTTCTGCATTTGTGTACTGGGCCAATAGAAATATGGCTCAGCTTGCCTATTGCTTGTTTTTCATCAAAATAAAATTTTGGATGGTATGGTCACAACCCTTTATTGAAGTTACTTTGAAGGATTTTCATCTATGACGTATTACTCCATCAGTTATTCCACCTTTTCCCTTCGTTTTTACTTATAATTTTTGTGGGTTTTGTGTGACAGCGTATTTCCTTCTGGATCACGTGTAAAAACCTACTTATTCCCATTAACATTTAATTACGTGTAATTCGTTTGCGGCCTAGGAGCGGAGTGAAAAAAGCTCTAAATCCTTAAGTACCCCCAACTACAGTGGCGTCGCCAAAGGCGTGCAATGATCTCCATGAATCCATCGAAATCCATTGAAGTTCCGAGAAAGGAGTATCATAGATGTGGGAAAATATATGATCCAGAAATTTTAAACTTTCCCCAATAACGTGTCCACCTCTTTCATAATTATTTTTCCAAATTCCTATTTCATGTCACGCACTTAATGCAACTATATTAAATTCTATCTCACGCTATAAGGATTCACACATTCTGCCCGTACTTCCTCTTTTCCTCTACCATATGGTCACTAACCTTATCCTCTACATAAACTTTCTCATATGAAACTGCTTCCCCATCACAATTTTAAAGCATAAGAAACTCGAAGACAGTATGTGTCCCATGCCGTCACAAATTCTGTCCCTTCGCCATAACTGTAACTTATGTGAACATATGCAGACTGCTCTGCGATCTCTTACAAAATGGACGCCAACGAAGAGCTCGGCCCAATGTAACAGATTGTGTTTTAAGAAATAAACCTAATAAAATAGATTTCTGTACCTGAATGGCTTTGCCCCTTGGAATATATCAACAACTTATATATATATATACTCTTTTGCAAAAAAAGAAAAAAAAGGAGCACCATGAAGAAAGTGGCTGTTTTTATTGAAATTAAATATGCGTACAACTCATACAGTTATGAAATGATTACAAAATCAAAGCTGCAGGACACATCAATGTTTAACAATTGCACATTGAATTTTCAAATCAATAATTGGTGAAAACCACATGGCGGCAAAGTATGCTTATATACCTCTAGGTAAGGAGTAATAAAGTAAGGAGTAATAAAGTCATTCCACGATACATTCGGCAATGCATTCCTCAATTGTGGCTTCAGATCTGCTACATTTCGAGGTGCCGGAATCTGGCAGTCTAGCATGTTCCATACATGCCCGATTGGCGATAGGTCTGATGACCTTTCTGCCCAAGTAACAATATCAAAAGCACAGAGAGAGTCCAGAGATGTGCAAGCCGTATATGGCGTGACATTATCTTGACGGAAAACGGACTCCGAATGACGTTCCATGAAGGGTAAAGCAAACAGCCGCAGGATATCATCACTATATCGTTGAGCTGTTAAAATTGTACTCAGGATGACTAAGGGCGACCTGCTGTCGCAAGATATAGCACCCCGCACAATCACACCAGAGGCAATGGCTGCTAGTCAAACATAGGCTAATTGAGACCGATGGCTTTGACGCCTCCGCACACGTACCCGATCGCCATGGTAGACTGAAGCGTGATTCATCGCTGAACACTATGCGTTGCCAGTTAGCTGGCAGCCATTATGCTAGACTACGACACCACTCCGAACGACTCTATCAATGTTGTAAGGTTATGAGCAGACGTCTTAAAGGCCGCCGTAAGCGTAACCCAACCAGCCAAGGACCGTGAGATGGTAGAAGGTATCACGGATGGTATGGAAGAGGCTGTGGCACGTTGGATGGTGCCGTTAATGCCGTTGGGCCAGTTCGGGCCTGTCGCACAGTCATCCGATCTTACCTCGCATTTGGGCACCTTGGCCTTCCAGAGTCTTTATTCCGCAGAGATCTATGCAGCAACAATTGCTGCCATCACCTTTGCACAGCTGTGTCCGTTCGGCGCAGGTGGCGGCCTATTGTTTGGTATGATCAACCAGCTTCACGCATCCCGACTATACGACCACGTTCGAACTCGTCAAATTGCTTATAAGGTTTTTGGCAACATTGTAACGGCATTATTGGTTGTGTCTCTACGGAATTACAACGCAAATAACGAACAAACATATACCGTCCACATTTTAACCTGTTTTATAGGATGCTAGTTGCGTAGTAGAAACGCGCGCTATGACCGAAGTTAACACTCATTGGC
Source organism: Amaurobius ferox (assembly GCA_951213105.1). Classification (NCBI taxonomy): domain Eukaryota; kingdom Metazoa; phylum Arthropoda; class Arachnida; order Araneae; family Amaurobiidae; genus Amaurobius; species Amaurobius ferox. The sequence goes on along the minus strand of OX578143.1, from coordinate 134,139,613 downwards.
CTTGCAAATTTAATCAATTGCATACTTGGTATAAAGGAATCTGCATACGAAATTTCGAGATGATCGGATTATTTTTTAGAGAAGCTTTGTATTTTTTTCATGAGAGTGTATATTGTTATCTCCCCTATTTTTTTTCTGGCAACACTAATGCTCAACCATTGACTTCGACATCGTTCTGTGAAGAGTACAATGCAGTTCCAGAATGCGTTGCCCCCGGATGAAGTTGGTCTTGAAGTTACTGAGATATGAGGACAAAAATTATTAAGCTTAATTTTAGTCGCATATCGCCAGTGATTGCTCAATCCAGTTATTGTAAAGGTCAGTGGTTGAACGCTCTGACATAAACCTCTCTTCGTTTTTCTGTAGTGGCTGCATTGTGTTTTGTCTGCATGTTGTTTTTTGCTAACCATTTAATCAACTGATGTATACTGCTTTGTCTTAATTATTATTTATTTGCCTTTGTACGAATTTGTCTTAATTATTATTTTTTTAAATTAGCGGATTGGGCGATGTTTTGTGCAATTTTGTTTGTTGATTCGTTGTGGTTAAGATATTTCGGTGTCAAATTAACAGGAAGTACGTCCGAGGAGATCCTTTGTACTTTTCTTATAATCGGGCACCTCTGTATATTTCTTATCGGGCAGCTCTGAGGTTCGAGTATTTTTCTGGACAACATGTGGATGAACAAAATAAATAAGATTTTTCTGGACAACATAGGGATCTGACATAATCGGCTATCTGATGACATAGAAAGACGAATTAAACAAGTAGATAAAGATTGTATACTATAGAACACAACTTGCACTGCAAAATATACAAAAAGAATCAGATTACAATTTTTAAACACATTTATTTCATGCTAAAATTACTAGCTTCATATAAGAATGGTGAAAGGGGAAAATATTACAATGCATTCGTCTACTGCGTAATTGCCCGCATAAAATGCAGAAATTTGCTTTTAACATAATTTTTTTTTAAATTATACACCATTTTCTGAAAAATTAGCTGTCAGTGAAGTCAGACGTATCGAAGAATCCTCGTAAATTTTGAAAATCCATATGAAACTTGTGGAAGCTGTGAAGCGGAATATCTATTCTATTACATCTTGTAATAGAATCTCTTTTGTAGTCTGGTTTTTCCCTTTAGCAGTCAGGTCTGTTTCGGTGAATAAATTATGAAGATGAAAGAAAATAATTTATCTAATTTCTAAAATAGGTTGTTTTCAACGTAACTATCAAATTGTTCATTTTTCATATAAAAATAAATAATATCTAAAGTGTGAAGGAATTGAAGGATTTGAAGAATGTTAACATGATTATTACAACCGTTAAACACGGCTACATTTCAGAAAAATTCATCTTTAAGCCGATATTCACAAATATATCGAAATAACCAAATCATATTTTGTATGAGTCTGATACTGAAAAGCAAAAAAATCGCTCGTTAAATAACATCATGTCCCAATTGTTTGATCAGATTCGATAAAACCACAAATATATTAATTTTAATATTATCAAGTAATTAGACATTCATATGTAATTTTGATCAAGAGATAAATTTATTATCTATATAAATAAAAATGAAAATCTGTCTGTCTGTCTGTCTGTCTGTCTGTCTGTCTGTCTGTCTGTCACACCATCACGGGAGAACGGCTGAACCGAATTTGATGAAATTTTGTGGGTAGCCCAGAAATAGCCCCACTTAAAATTATATCTGTGTTTTGAGTTTCTACGACCAGTGGTTCTCGAGATATTAGTAAAAAACGAAATTTTCGTTTGTCTCATCATCACGGAAAAACGGCTGAACCGAATTTAATGAAATTTGGTGAATAGCCTTGAAATATCCCCCCATAAATTTTGTCCAAGTTTCGAGTTTCTAAGACCTGGGGTTGTCGAGATATTAATGAAAAACGGAACTTTTTCCTAGGAGTTCTACTCCCTAACTCCGTGGTTTATCCAAACGAAAAGCTTGAAAATCGTTTGAAAGTGAATTAAAATTTAATCTCTGAGTTTGATGGGAGATTTTTTGCGTTAATTAGTTACTTTCTGAAAAAATGAATTGTTTGAAACATGATTTAAAGGGGAAATCTATCTCCATGGTTCATGGTTTATTTAAAACAAGCTTTTGCGGAACAATGAAAAGTATAGAGAAATCAAAATCGTTATTTAATTTCGCAGTTTATGTTATAAGACATGACATATTTAACATGTTATAAGATTCTATCTTATATCATGTTACTCAGAAACGCAATTAAATTAAATCTGTCTGTTAATTTTAATAATTATTTTTTCGATTTGAATAATAAATAAATGGATATAAAAATATATTTTAGAAAAGAACGATTTGATTTTTCTTATAGCATTTTTGACTGGATAATATCAATTACGGTCTTCAGGTTTAAAAATTATTATTATTTATATTTTCGGGGATTATTGATTCAAGGATTATTGATATTTTCAAGTTATTATGCAATTATTTTATTATGACAAAAATTGTTTAAACTCATATATTGTATGTTGTACGAATCTTCTACAAATACACGTGTATATCTTTTAATCTACGAGAATATAAGTAGTACAGGTATATTGATATATGTTTTGATATATATTGGCATATATTGGAATCAGTTACGACCTTCTGGTATAAAGAGTACGGATATTATTGATGTTTTCAATTTATTACGTCATCTCTTTTATTTTGGCAAATATTTTTGAGACGCATATTGTAATACGGGTAATCTTCTACTAACACATTGGCATATTTTCTGATCTGCGACAATATAATTAGTACGGGGTTGCATATATTCATTCAATTCCTATTTTTTCTTCTGTAAATTTGCTTACAAAAGGGGGCAGGATGTTTTATTCTTCAGATCTGATCGTGAAGATAATTTTGCATAGTGAGAACATATATTCTTAAACTTCTCTTTAGGAGCAATAAATTTAATATTTTAACAGAATTTGCACATGATTGCGAACTTTAAGTTTCTTTAAATTATACACTCCGTACGAATAACGGGTGTGCTGTTAGTGGTTGATAAATTTTAACATTTTAGGAGGATATATCATGTTGCTCGGCATCGCAATTAAATTAAATGTGTTTGTTAATGTTTTTATTATTTTTTTTCGATTTAAATAATAAATAAATGGATAAATGGATATAAAAGTATATCTTATGAATGGACGGTTTGATTTTTCTTTTAATTATATTAATTGCTGACCGCGTACATCAATTTCATTTATTTTGGCAAAGAGTTTGCAAGCTTATATCGTATTTAGCTACTAAACTCATATATTGTGTTTAGCCAATAAATTCATATAGCCGATTGTTGAAACAGAAAAAGAGTAGAGCGGGTATATCTTCTAATACAATTGTAGTGTTTTCATTTAGTATATTGAAACGGGATAAGAATGTTTCATTCAGATCTGCAAATTCAAAGCTACGAATTTGGAGGGATATCGCTAATTTGACAACTTTTCTTAAACTTTGCCAAATTGACGGAAATGTCGCCAAATTGATATAAACGACACACAAACAGCTGCCATAAACCTTCGGGTTGGTCGTGTGGCTTGGGTCTTCTACATATCAATGAAATTTTTTTTTTGTTTTGTTAGAAGAGAGTACTGAAATGATGTTTGGTTAGCATTTATCTGTCAGACCAACCATCCTACTTAGTAATAAATTTAGCGAATTTTTAAAATGTCACCAAATTGATAAAAATGTTTTCAAATCTATAAAAATATCTTGAAATTGATAAAATTGCGCTACATAAATGATATTAATTGTTTTTTGTTAGGGGATAGTATTGCGATGATATTTCGTCAATTTGTCGCAAAGTGGAACTGTCAGTTCTACAGTCCCACTTGGTGATAAATTTGGCGATTTTTTATAATGTCGCTAATTTGACGAAACTGTCGCCAAATGTTCCATAGAAATATAACTATTTAGACGATATTTTTTCTACCAATTTATTTGAAGCAAATGATATCATGTCGCTTAGCAACGGATTTAAATCCAATGTGTTTATGCGGCAGACGATTTTTATTAAATCCTTTCCGATTTGAATAATGAAGATATGTATATAAAATAAATTTCATTGCCATTTCATTTTGGACTGGATAATATCAATTATACTCTTCAGGTTTAAACATTATTATTATTGATATTTTCCGGAATTATTGATTCAGGGATTATTGATATTTTTAAGTTATTACGCCATTGTTTTATTGCGGCAAAAATTGCTGACACACGCATATTGTACGTTGTACGAGTAATCTTCTAGGAATGCACGGGTATATCTTCTAACCTACGAGAATATAAGTAGTACAGGTATATTGGCATATATTTTGACATATATTGGCATATATATTGGAATCAAGTACAGTCTTCTGGTGTGAAGATTAAGGGGATTAATTATATATTCAATTTATTACGTCGTCTGTTGTATTTTACCAAAAAACATTTGTGACTCATATTGCAAAACGGGTAATCTTCTACTAATAATCGGACATTATAAGTAGTACGTGTATATCTTCCCATATAAGTTTAGCACTTTAATTTTGACATATATTGGAATAAATGACTGTCTTCAGATTTAAAGATTACGGGTTTATTGGTATTTTCAATTTTTACATGTAATCTACTAATACAGGTTATATTTTCTAATATTCGCGTATATAATTAGTACGGGTCCCATACAATTTTAACGCTTTTATTTTGCATATATTGATTCAATTCCATATTTTTTTTTATATTTGCTTACATAAGGGGTCCAAGATGTTTTATTCTTCAGATATGTCCATGAAGATAATTTTACATAGCGAGAACAGAGATTCTTAAACTTCTTTTTAGGAGCATTATATTAAATATTTTAACAGAATATTTTGATTAAACATGTCATTTAGTATACTATAAGAATTTGGGCATGATTATGAATTTCAAGTTTCTTTATATTATATACTCCGTACGAAGAACGGGTATGCTGCTAGTTCTTAATATAATCAATCAACTAGTTATTCATATATAATTTTGTGCAATAGGTAAATTTATTATTCTTAATATTATCAGGCAACTAGTTATTCATATGTGATTCTATACCAGAGATGAAATCCGCACTAGCATGCCAATATTCGCTGAATATTTTGGATCTTAACACTCAATTGGAAATATTTCATATATACTAATATTGATTGCCACCTATACAATATACGCTAAATATTTGCGCATTTCACGAGATATATTTCAATATTACGGAAATATTTGGTTTTATTGTAGCCACATTTTTTTAAGCAAGCATATACTTTAATTTTACTCAAAATATGTACATATCTTTGTCCTTGAGTGCTTCTAAATAGTTGGGGGTTCGAGACTGTAAATATATTTAAAAATCACAATACTGATATTGAGAATGAAAAAATCCTATTCGTTTTTATAGTACATACCTTAAATTATGGGCCTGCTGGTAGCAAAATATTTTTAGTAACACAATTCGCCACATAATTGGAAATACCTGTACAGGTCTTAGAAATATTCGATTTATTTTAAGGAGTGCTATTTTAGCGTTTTGTATGACGTGTCCAAAACTATATTACGGAAGTATATCCTTCATATAACTAGAGATTGTGAAACATATATGGTATCGAAACATTTTCAGATTCATTCAAAGAATGCATACATTGGAATATGGTCGGATGCATTCATTGGAATTATGGTGGGAGTGACATTATAATATTTAATGGTCTGTGCCTTTCCGATGTTAATGAATATTAGATATCGGATAATATACACTATATTTAAATGACGCGTCCAAAAACTTAGGGTCTCTGGGTTGCAAACATATTTCGGACTTTGACCCTTGAAATCTTTATGTGCCTCAAAATTGAAACAATGTCAAATTTGATTCTATGCTTGTAAGGGGCACATCTTGCAATTAGTTATTCCGAAATCCTAAACACTTTGTAGCACCCTACTTGGACTCGTGCTTAAATATATATATATATATATATATATATATATATATATATATATATATATATATATATATATATATATATATATATATATATATATATATATATATATATATATATATATATATATATAGATATAGATATATATATACTTATATATATATATATATATATATATATATATATATATATATATATATATATATATATATATATATATATATATATATATATATATATATATATATATATATATATATATATACATATATATATATATATAGATATAGATATATATATACTTATATATATATATATATATATATATTGTACTGATATTAACATTGGAAAATGAGCCGTAGTATGTAAGGTGAGTAATAAAATAACTTTAGATCCTTAACGATAGATATTCTTTCAAGCGCCATTTGAAACAGTCAATGATTATTTTGATTATTTTACACCGAGCTTTCTGTAACCAGTGACTGACAATTGATATAAATTATCAATTTTTAGTCGCTTTATCTTTAACTTTACCGAACTTAACTTTAGAGAAATGTTGGATGCTAATATTTGCCAAACACTGTGACATCTCAATATTGGCTAAGATCGTTGCGAGCAATATTGGCTATATCTTGGCAAGCGTTTACTGGCAGAATGTTACCATGAAACTGGTAAATCAATTTCCAAATTAGTTCTAGAATGATCCATCCTTAAAGTAAAAATATTCTCACTGGGTGCTGTACTGATATATATTAATATTGAACATAAAATAAAATTTATATTTATATAGGCATATAGGTATCGAAGTGTCGCAATATGTAATAGAAAAACCTAGGCGTCGGAACTCTGGAAATGTTTATAATTTTTATTTTATTAAAATAACAAGTATTTCATAACAATATGATAAAATTGTATATTAAGAAATGGATACACTATCAGTCATGGTACTATAAGTCAAATTATCAAAAAAGAAATAAATTCGAATATTTATATATGTTTTACCCAAGATGATTTCTTTGGTTTCATACAGAATTGATGGAAACTCTAAATACTATAATACATTAAACTACTCATCTCCTCTCTAAGATCAAATGCGAAATGTTAGACTTCTAAAGTCATTTCTATTGGAAACGAAAATGTTTCCCAAATCGCACTCCATTTTCAGAGGAATTGGCTGTCATGAAACCAGACACACCAAAGTATCCTAGTAAATTTCAGGAAGTCGTACATAACTTACTGGAGTTCAAAAGTACATCCATAAAATCCATTTTGAGGTCTGGAAATCATCCTTTGCTCTGAAAAGGGATCTGTATGGTGGGAAGAGACCTATTATGAAAGGAAAAGAAAATGTTTGCAACTCTCGAGAAATCTGAATTAAAAGGAAAGTATCATATCTATAATATAAAGCTTTTAAATTGTACTAAATTGCAAGTTTTTAATTTCAAAAACTCGAGATTCTGCTGTAGCAATGATATAGGCTTTCTGTAAAACTTCGCGTTTTTTGTTTTTACTTTCCCTGCAATACATGGTAATGTATAGGGAAAGTATTGGAATCATGTTAAAAATCTCAACTCGAGTTTTCTACGGATCAACACGTTTCGAGAGCTCTAGAACACGAAAAAACTATTTTTAGCGTGACGTCTGTGTGTGTGTCTGTTTGTCTGTGAGTCTGTGTGTCTGTCTGTCTGTTTGTCTGTCTGTGCAGATTTTGTATCCACTCTAACTAAAAAACTAATGAATCGAATTTCATAAAATTTGGTAGGTAAGTCACTTGTGGGAGAGTCTGGAGCTGATTAGTTTTGGATACGATTCGGAATAACAGAACCCGCCTTTTTTTGCGACATGTCCCACAAAAGATTGTATCCACTCTAGTTTAAAAACTAATGGACTGAATTTCACAAAACTTGGTCACTTGTGGGTCACCCTGGTGCTGATTAGATTTTGGTAGGATTCAGAAAAAAATAATCTGCCTTTTTTGCAAAATGACCCGCAAAAATCGCAAAAATCTAAAATAAAAAGACTATGTATGCTCAAATATATCCAATAAATGCTTGTTTTATACGTAATTTTAACGGAGAAAAGAATAAGTCCAACCCCATTACATTAGGACTAGTCGTTTTCGAGATATTTTAGTTTTTTCGTATTTTCTCGACTCCACCTTTGAAAATACGTCCAGTTACAAAATGAGAACGAAAATTGAATTAAAAGTGAATTAAATGTAATTAAAATAAAGAGAACGTGAATATAAGTCTGCAGGGAAAAGCTTGTGCTGCCCACATCAGATTTTTTTATTCCTAAACGTTCTCTTTTTCGCATAAACTGCAATGCTTTTTGCTCTATAAATATGAAAGTCCATGTCAGATTCGAAGCACATATGATGAGATGGAATGGCTATTATGACAAGGGTTAAACATTGACCGTGAGAAAATATATTGGAAGAGGAAGTGGGTAGATAAAGGAAGTAAATAGTTTCACTTCCTGGAATGTATTGTAATCTTAAGAAAAATCTTATTGTCAGCTGGAGGTCTTACATGGTTGGAGAGACGCCATTGTAAAACGATGTTGGCAGTAGTAGGTCCAGGATGGCATACATAAACGATAAAAATGATATGGACGCCTAAGAAAAACAGATGACGCGATGATTTTGCGATAGTAAAATTTACTAGTAAGGCACTGCCAGTAACACAAATACACTTGGATTTCTTTAAGCATCCTACAGTATCAGCGTGTGCTATTGGGAGGCGACTGCAAAAGCAGGATGTCTTAATAGACGTGGACTTAGAAACTTTATTGACTACTCATTGCAAACATCATCTTTCACTGTGGTTTTGAACACAGGGATCTTAGTTGGCGCCCAAATGGCGCGGTGTAGTATTAAACGATTAGTATCAATTTTACCTGGGACGACCTTATTTGTGTAAGTAGAAAGTTAATTCATATTCTAGTCCGGCATCAGCGGCACACTGGTATCGTAACTGGTGAGTCTTTCTATAAGAGCCCGTTTCCTCTAATATTAAAATGTGGTATTTTTTCAACTCAAGTGTGCATTTAAGACAAAACAGCTTTCTCGCCTATGATTTCCCGTTTCAGAGGATTTTTGGGATCTATTACTCAATATAATATCGTTAGAAAACTCATGGCACATTTTTCTTAAAGTGCCGTTATCGTGTACACAAGACATCAATTACAGACATACGCTTACATACATACAGACAGACACATGGAGATCACTCCTAAAATATTCAAACCTTATTCAAAAGATCTTTAAATATATTAGCATCAAATTCTCAAATTCGATAATTTTTGTAGAAATAATATTTCTCTTATTATACGTATGTACATAGTATGAGACAGTAAAAATCTCAGTCAGTTTTTCTTCATAATGGCTTAAATTGAAAATGTCTATTATAATTACTTTCCGAGATATAAGTTTATTACTGTGGATACCTTTCGTTGAGACACTGTGTATATTTTTGCATTAACTTTGAGAAGAATATTAGTAATTATTTCATTACAAAATGCATTAAAATGGTGAAACAACTTCAATTTACAGCACGAATCATGAAATCAATAATTGTATTTTTAACATTTTTCCGCGTATATATTATCTATCACCATATTCCGATTACTTTAAAGACATTGGAACTATTACAGTAAACTAAAACGTGAACTACAAATTGCAGTCTTAAAACAAATACTTACCTTTCCTTCGGGAAACATTTGGATAACGTTCTGGAATGACTTTGGTTTCAGATGGAATGCGTTTCGAAGACTTTCGGGTTCAATTTAGAGAAATTGACTGTCAAAGATCCAGACACATCAAAACCTCCTCATAAATTACAGTCTATTGCCTTCTGGTAGTATAGTGAAAGTGCAGTATGGTGAGATATCAAATTTAAGAACACGGGTTTACTTGAAGTCGGAATATCCGTAGTGGCGGAAAATATTACTAAATAAAGAACGGTTATAATTCTTTTGAAAAAAATGTTTTCCATGAATAAATTCTTTATAGGAAATAAGTTCTGCCACTACGGATAATCACTCTTAAACTCATCGTTCTTATTGCAAAGAATGAAACTGCTGTTTGTGATTTAAAACTTTCAATATGTAAAGAACCTTGTTTTTCCAAACGGGAATCGAACCTTGGATCTCCCATATGGACAGCCGACGTTCTACCATTGAGCTGATGGGGCGAAATTGAAATCTGCTATCGTTGAAGTTGACTCTGTATTCTCCACCCCCTAATGTATTACATGGCTTAGAGTTGACAATCTGACTGACCACCTCCTGATATTTTTACCTTAAGTTAGCCTCCTGCTATTTTTACCTCAGGTTAGTCTCCTGCTATTTTTACCTCAGGTTAGTCTCCTGCTACTACTACTTTTATCCTGCGGGAACATTATCCTCTCAATGTGAAATCCCCACTCAATCTTCCAGAGTACACTGAATCAGTGCTAGTGGTGTGGTGAGGTGAATTTTACACATAAATACAAAAAAATAGAACACATAAATACACTAATGTTACTCACCAATAGTTCCACCCGGCTCAACCGCGTTACGTATAGTGAGGTCCGATTGGACCTAAGTACATTGCATTCCCTAATTAAAGAATCACTTCCTTTTTTTGTGGCCACTTAACAATTTATTTACAGAACACATGAAATCTCAATTAAACATTAATAACAATATACACAATTACAATGAATTCCCAATTACCCGAGCTTGACCTCGGGGTGCACAGTTAATTTTGTATTAATTTGTATGTTTTTTTTTAATCATCCAAAACTTGTATTTAATTACTTTTTAAGGAAAACACAATATAAATTTCATTGGGCAAATATCCCATGAAGCGTAAAGTTACCCTTAACACTGTAGATCACATCAAAATATGGTTAGACATTACATATAAAACATTTAAAATCAATATATCATTTTCATATCTTCATTACATAAGAATGACTCTCAATGAGTGCTGGTAGCTATCTCTCAGCACATTGAAATGGGTGGCAAGATTAGTTGAATGTTAGTTCATTATCTGGACGGTTCATGAAAAATCACTGTCAGGCTGAGCAACTCGATTGAGGATCAGCAGGTGACTAAAGTTCAGACACGGATTAATCCGGGGATGGGCTATCGTCAGCAGGATCAAACCGGCTAAGTCCTAGACAGGGAATTCTCCACCTCCTAATGTAGGCGTACGCCCAGCGACTTATAAAAGCATGCGTACAGGCGCTACCACTTCGTCAGGAGCAATTACGTTTCCGTAGAGATTATCTGCCAGGACACCACTGCATCCATTCGATGACACCCAGTTGACGTTCGTCTGCTGCTTAGGAGATAGGGATAGATGGCCCTACAAGACTTCGTCCACGTACCTTCGTAGTGAAAGATTTAGGCTAAAATAGTCGAAACCGTTCTAATAGCTGTGACTAAGCACTGCCACAGCTGCAGCGAAAATAAGGCTGTTTCTGGAAAATATGCGCTACCCTAGAGTATGTTACCCCTGGTTAGGTAAAATGCGCCGGTTCAGTGAAATTTGCATACACTGCCGTCCAACAAGTGCCGTCTAGTGCCGCCTAACTTCGTTGCACGGATGAGTTCCTCACACAAGTGCTCAAAGGAACCCAGGAGACCTTTCTCCATGAAATCAGATTGCGTCTGCACTTTTTTACAACTTTCTAAAACTTCCAGAATTTTTTAAGACGAGGGGAACGACAAAAAATAATGAGGAAGTCCCCCAATTCCCATTCGCTGTTTCCCAAGCGCAATAAAAAAGGTGGTCCAAAAATGCTTCACACCATTGGTTTTCGAAGCTACGCTCATTTTTATGCGCTCCACTAAAACACAAGAACCAGATGGCTTTCTAGAAACCGGGTGGTCAAAGGACCGGACCCCGACGCGAGCCACACCTGACAGGGCTATAAATTTACAGAGATTTGTAGCTCAACTTTGACATTTTGCTGCAATTAATTCTCTGAATATTTACAATCCATGTCAGTGCGCATACAACCCAACAGCGCCAAAAAATCCCAAATCTCGTCTGTGCAGAGGTCTAGCTATATACATATACAAACCATCATTGTATACATTTTAAATACAATACACTGCCCTTTTTCCCCCAGGATTACGTATAAAAATATGGGAAGTATTGGAATCATACCGAATATAACAACTCGAGTTTTGACGAATCTACACGTTTCGGGACCTCTAGACTAAGAAAAATCTAATTTTTGGTGTGACGTATGTGTGTGTGTCTATCTGTCTGTCTGTATCCACTCTAACTCAAAACACTAACAGACCGAATTTCATAAAATTTGGTAGGTAAGACACTTAGGTGTGTTCCTGGTGCTGATTAGTTTTTAGTAAGATTTGGGATAAAAGAACCCGCTTTATTTTCGAAATGGCCCGCAAAAATTGCTTGTGTCCACTCTAGCTGAAAAAATAATAGATCGAATTTCACAAAATTCGGTACATATGTCGCTTATGAGTCACCCTGGAGCTGATTGGATTTTGGTACGATTAATAACCTTCTTTTTATTGCGAAATGGTCCGCAGAAATTTTTAAAATCTAAACTAAAAAACTACGTATGCTCAAATATATCCAATAAATGCTTGTTTTATACGTAATTTTTAAACGAAGAAAACAATAAGACCAACCCCATTACATTCGGACTAGCCGTTATCGAGATATTTTAGTTTTTTCTTATTTTTCCGACTCCACCTTTGAAAAAACGTCCAGTTACAAAATGTGAACGAAAATTGGATCAAAAGTGAATTAAATTTAATTAAAATAAAGAGAACGTAAATATAAGTCTGCAGGGAAAGTCACATGCTACTCACGTCAGATTTTTACTTTCCCAGCAATACATGATAATGTATAGGGAAATACTGGAATCATGCCAAAAATCGCAACTCGATTTTTCGACGGATCTACATGTTTCGGGACCTCTCGAACACGAAAACTCTATTTTTAGCGTGGCATCTGTGTGTGTGTGTTTATGTCTGTCTGTGTGTCTGTCTGTGCAATGCATGTATCTACTCTAACTCAAATATTAATGGACCGAATTTCATAAAATTTGGTATGTCAATCACTTGTGTATGACTCTGAATCTGATTACTTTTGGGTCCGATTCGGGAAAAAACAACCAGCTTTTTTTTGACAAATGACCTGCAAAAATTGACTGTATCTACTCTAGCTGAAAAACTAACTAATCGAATTTCACAAAATTTAAGTAGATAAGGCCCTTGTGGGTTACCCTGGTGCTGATTAGATTTTGGTACATTTTGGAAAAGAGTAACCTGCCTTTTTTTCCAAAATGGCACGCAAAAATCGTCAAAATCAAAAATCAAAAGCTACGTATGCTGAAATATATACATTAAATGCTTGTTTTATACTTAATTTTTAACAATGTAAGGAATAAGTCCAACCCCTATCACACTAGAACTAGCCGTTTACGAGATATTTTAATTTTTTTCATTTTCGCTCTGCCACTTTTAAAATAAGTCCAACTACACAATGAGAACGAAATTTGAATTACAAATGCGAATGCAATGTAATTTTATATAACTATAAGTGTTATTTTGTGCAATAAAACTCAATATAATGAATTTTTGGAGAAATAACGTGAGCATGAATATGAGTCTGCAGGGAAAGTCATGTGCTGCTCGCATCAGATTTTTACTTTCCCTGCAATACATCGTAATGTATAGGGAGAGTATTGGAATCATGCCGAAAATCGCAACTCGATTTTTCCATGGATCTACACGTTTTGGGACCCCTATTTTTAGCGTAAACAATTTTTAGAGTGACGTATGTGTGTGTGTGTATGTGTGTGTGTCCGTCTGTCTGTGTGTATGTGTGTCTGTCTGTGCAATGTATGTATCTACTCTATCTCAAAAACTAATGGCCCGAATTTCATGAAATTTGGTAAGTAAGTCACTAGAGTGCGACCCTGATGCTAATTAGTTTTTAGTACGATTCGGGTGAAAAATAACCCGCCTTTTTGCGAAATGGCCCGCAAAAATATCATGTATTTACTCTAGCTGAAATATTAATTGACCAAATTTCACAAAAGTTGCTAAATATGTTACTTGTGCGATACTCTAGTGCAGATTAGCTTTTGGTACAATTCGAAAACGAACAGTCTGCCGGTTTTACCAAATGTCTCGTAAAAATTGCCAAAATCTAAATGAAAGACTACGTATGCTAAAATTTATCAATTGAATGTTTATTTTACACGTAATTTTTGACGAGAAAATGAATAAGACTAACAACATTACTCTAGGACTAACCATTCTCGAGATATTTGAGATTTGTTTTCTTTTGGAAAAATGCTCATTTACCGAGTGAAAAATTTGAATTAAAATTGCAAATTTAGTGTTCTTTTGAGCAATTAAACTCAATTTAATGAATTATTAAAAAAAATAAAGAAATCGATAATTTGAGTTTACAGAGAAAATTATGTGCTGTCCACATTAGATTTTTATGTCCATGAATATGTAAAATATTTTGAAGGCTACATTTGATATAGTGAATTAACTTAAGACCAGAAATTGCGACTAATCTTAACAAATGTCGCTATATTATAAAAAATAATACTCAGTCACATTTGTATTGTACCATAGCAAAGAATAATTACTTTTTAATATTCCATACGAATTATTAGAAAGCAAATTTCTACTCACAGCAAATAATTATTAAAATTACTTCACTGAATAGACGTAGTTAAATTTTTGCCATTATTTATAATATGAAATTTTCCACAGTGTTAAACAAAGAATTCTTAATATAATTACGATATGAAATATAAAACAATTTCCACTAAACATATAAGAAAGTACTGTTATAAATAAAATATAATATTCTAATGTTTTAAATAAATATTAGAAGATTTTCAAGCTGCTTCAATAATTATAAGGCTCTAACATGAAACAGTGGCATCAGCAAAATAACCGGAAATTAAAATGTTCCTCTTGATTTCTTTCAAACAAATTTAAAAGTAATTATACGTATAGAATAATTCCCAAAACTCCAAAAATAACGCAATCCTCAAAGAAAAATAAAACCGCCACTTACTTCCCCTATTAAAACATATTTTTCGTGTTTAATCGAAAACAAAATCTTTATTTTTAATTTTAAAATTACCACCTGAGACTAAATGCTTAAGTACATAAAAGTTAAAAGAGTATTTATATTTAATTGGGTTTCACATAGGGTGTTTTGTAAAAACAAATACTCAAGGGAAGATATAAAAATTTTATAGCATTGCCCATGACTTTTTTCCCAGAAGTTTATCGAAAAATTACTATGCAAATGGTCCAATTTAAATGTAGCTCACATTTGCACATCATGATCGCCAATCTAAATCTTTCTGTCCCGGGGGATCAGATTGATTTCTTTCTCACAGGTTCTATTTTCCGGAATCTTTTCAAATGTAATGTATTTCAGAAAATTGTTGCTTGCATTTATCTTTTCAAAATACTGCTTAAATTTATGTCTGATGCTTCAAGATTTGTGTAAACTTATTAAATTATATTCGACTATTTACACATTTATTTCAATTGGAACATGAACTACCTAAATGATTACAGATCATACCGTGAAATTTTAATTTTCTATTCCATTTTAAATATTTTATTGGTGAAGAAAATGGTTTCCATACTGATGTTTTGGCAAAAATTTCCTTCAAACATCTTTTTCTGAGGATCTGCTCAGATGATGACTAATTTGGATGTAGCATCAAATTTCCGAAAGGAAAATTGAGGTTCTACATCTTTTTGGATATAAACTACCTAAATGACTACAGATTACATTGTGAAATTACAATTGTCTATTTCATTTTAAATATTTTATTGGTGAAGAAAATGGTTATCATACTGATGTTTTGGCGAAATTTTCCTTCTAACATATTTTTCTAAGGAACTGCTCAAATGAAGATTAATTTGGATGTTGCAGCAAATTTCTGAGAGGAAAAGGGGGGTTCTACATCTTATCAAACAAACGAACTTGTATAGATTTTAGTTCTAAATATTGCATACAAGTTTAATTATACATTGAAAGAATTATGATGTTAAAATATGATGATATATTTAAAAATTCACTTTAAAATTAATTGCATAAACACTAATAATACAAACTAGTTTTTATGTAATTTTGAATTTAATTTATTTATATATGAGGTAATTAAAAATATTTCACTTTTATTGTTTTATTAATTTGCATTTTGTATATTTTTACACTGTATGTATAAAAAAAATCATACATATTTAAAATAATACGACCCAATTGTATACTCTATAATCACATTTTTGACTAAAACTAGACAAAGTGTTTAAAACTAACTATTGTGCAAAATACAAATTAATAGCCAGCATTATTTGTATCGATATAAAACAACATAAGAACAACAACATAAGAATAACTCGCATTGTAGATACTTGCATTCGTTTGCCCGTTTTGCTTTCTTTAGGGTTCCCCATAATGGAATTGCATGTATCTGCGACAACAGCGAGAAATACTGGTACATGCCGAAGTTTTGCAGAAACAGAACTCGCCCCTTTAAGTAGGTTCAGTACATACGAAGAATTACTCTTCAATATTGAAGCCTTATATTAGAAGTTTTATTAATTTTGAAATAATGATATTCTCTATAAACTCCATTTGTGCAATATGCAAAATAATTAAATTTTCCTAAAGCAAATATACAAATATTGCATTAAATATTTTACAATTTTAATAAATAATAGAGCATATTAAATATTGTTATAACATTAATATTAGCAAATTTAACTGAATTTAAAATTTCGCTCCTGATTTCTTACAGAGAAATATAAAACTAATTACACATTCAGAATAATTCACCATAAAATAAAAATAACATAATTCAGTCTGCAAAATTCTATATGAGAGGAATTCTATGAGATAAAACACAGTTTCCTGATTTTCCTATTTAAAAATATTTTCTTGTTTAACTAAAAATCAAATCTTCATTTTAATTGTTAAATTTATACATTTAGCACTTGGGACTAAATGCTTAAGTAACCAAAACTAAAAAAAGTATTTATATTTAATTGAAGTTTCGCACAGAGAGGTTTTCAAATATATAAAAATATTCTCAAGGGAAACAATAAAAATGTTTATAGCATTTCCTGTAGTTTTCTTCCCTGCAGCTTATCGAAAGATTACTATTCAAATAGTCTAATTTAAACTTAGCCGCATTACCATATCATGATCAGAAAGCTAAACCTTTAAGATCCCGAGGGATCAGATTGAATTTTTTTCAATGGTTCAATTTCGTGGAATCATTTTCTAATGTATTTCAGAAAGTTGTTGCTTGAATGTTTTTTTAGATATCTCGTTTAAACTTATCTAATGCTTTAAGATTTGTGTAAACTATCAAGGTCATTTCGAATGTATAAATTTTCATTTGCCTTCAGACATGCAGATATTCTACGTAAATATTGGCATATCGATGTGACATTAGAATTTTACATGATTTGCATTTTAGATGTTACAAGATTAGACATTAGAATTTTACACGTGATTTTAAATTTTAGATGTGGCATTAGACATTTGATTTTTCATAATTGATCTCAGGTGGCTGAGCAATCGTTTCCACGAGGTCCCTCGGCTGCCGGATTGCGGATCGTGTCCCACCTGCGGGTATGGATGCTGTAGTGTCGGCTGCCCCCTCCGGTTAAGGGCGTAGTGTGGGCTGCCCCCTCCGGTGCTCCGGGACAGCACCACATGACAAATAAATATTTCAAAATGCGGCTGCTAAAAATGGGTGAATGATTAGACGATCAAGTGCCTAAGCATTAAAAAAATAATGACTCTACTAACATATTTTCAATATTTTTGTATAGCCTTGATATATCTTGCTGTAAACCGTTAGTATGGAGCTTAATCAGTCATGAATTTTATTTCTGTTCTCCGTGGAGATGATTTTGTCTTCTAATTAATTATAGTTTCTTTACGTATGAAATTCCAGCCCATTATTTTCAGTTATTTAATTTTTTATATTGATAACTTGTAGGTAATATTTTGACTGCATTTTCTCCCTTGAATGCATAACATGCTTTACATACGTAAAAGTTATGACCAAACTAAATACTTTATGACCAATTTGTTGCCAAAATTTAGAGAAAATGTTTTTAAAAAATATACTCAGCGTCATATGCATTGCACTAGAAGAACAAAAGAATAACTAGGACATCGATCCGTGGAATTGAATATCCTTACTATGGTAGGAAGAAATCCTGCTATGAGGCGCAATTTTTAAACACAAAACTGGGCTGTTTTCAATGAATCTGTAAGTAGACAAACTCTTAAATATTAACAGTCCATTACAAGAGTAAATATTTTTCCTTGAAAATGTTTCACTGAAATTTATTACTGATCTTACATGTGTAAAAAATGAATGAAGAATTTCAAATGAATTATACTTGACATCTTTGCAATATGCAACAAAAGTTAATGTGCACTAATCAAATAACAATATCTTCTGTTTAATCTCACTATGTAAATAATTACTTAAAATATTATAAATTTAGGACAGAGATTACAATAGCCGCGAATTATGCACTAGAATCCTGACTTTTCATTTTTGACGCTCTGCTCCTAGTAAACTGTATCTCTTTATCTTTCATCTATTTTGCTTTGACTTTTTTTTCTAGTAGTCCCTATGCATCTGGTACTGGAAAGCTTACTTCACAAGCCGAATGGCTCGAAAATCAGGGAACAGAATCCTCATGAAAAGGAATGTTAATATCAAACTCACTCATATAAAGAAATTGCTATATGAAACTTGTAATTTTGATGTGGCGATACGTGGGTTTTCTCACTGGCTCCCCGTAAAGCAAACAGCTTGAAATCCTTGGAATTATGAGGTTTGTTGTAACAAAAATCACGGTATTTACATATTTATTAACATGAGCAAAATTAAGGCGATTAAATTGTGTCTACTGTTATTTTTAAATAAATACAAGCATCATTACACACTTAGAACAACTCTCAAATAACGAAAAAATAACTCATTCCTCAAAATCGTGTTTGACACTAATTTTACGAAAAACAAAACCGATTCCTAATATTCTTATTTAAATATATTTATCATTTTTATTCGCGAATGAAATCCTTATATATATATATATATATTTATAAGTCAGAATAACAATTTAAGACAACATGTTTAATTTCAAATTTTAAAGAGATTTTACATTTAATTGAGGTTTCCCACTGAGATCTTTGTGAACATGTATACAATTTCTCAAGGAAAGATATAAAAATTGTATGTCATTTTTTGTGGCATACTTCCTTGTAGTTTATAGAAAAAAAAACTATGCAAATGGTCTAGTTTAAATGGAGATACATTTGCATATCATGATCGAGAAAAACTTTTAGCTTCCGGGGATCAGATTGATTTCTTTCTCTCACAAGTTCAATTTCCAGGAATCGTTCATAATGCATTTCAGAATGTTAATGCTTGCACTTTTCTTTCAGATTTGCTGTTTAAAGTTATATCTGATTTTCCAGAGATTTGTGTAAAACTAATAAGTTCATTTTGAATGGATCAATTTTTATTCGAATTTAGGTATGCGTGTTTTCTACCATCGCGAAGAGTTTAGGAAATATATCCAAGAGAGGAAATAAGACGAATAACTTATTTCACAAAAGCAAATGAAAAAGTTTGTATATATAATTTATATTTAAATCTATACATTAAAATTCCCGATTATATGCCAGCATGAATTAAACAGCTTACGTTCGAAAGGAAATTAGATTTTATATGCAGTTTACTCTCACGAGACTATTAGCACATTATCATAAATTGTAAAAATAATACAGAAAATATAAGTATGCAAAGTCCCGGATTTTGTTTGCCTTCGGGACAACGCCTAGAAAATGATCATGCCGAAACCACACATAGAAATATCAAGAAGGGAATAAAGATATAATTTTATATGAGTCCAGTCAGTCGGTCAACGAATTAGTAAATTTGTCAGCTTCACTTAAGTGGTGTAGGATTTTGTCATTCGTGACGTCAGGGTCAAAGAACTTTGAGAGGTGTTGGTAAACTACAGTAAGTTTTCGCATTATTATAGTTGAAATACTGTTTGTTGATTTGTAAGTTACAATATCCGAGCATAAACATTTTGAACAGTGATATTGAATAGGGTAAGGGCACGTATGTAAATAGCTCGTCTTCCTCTCAAGCTTTGGTGGTTTCTCCTTTGGATTCACCATTGCACGCTTATATATATATTTTTTTTAATTTTACCATTAAAAATCGATTTCCATGTATTTTTGAATTTTACGCAATGGTTAAAACCAAATTCATATAATTTACAAAATAATTATTAAAAATTAATGAAAGCCAGTTTCTGTAAAATTTGCATTTGTTACTTAATATTTACTGCCATGATAATTTAAGTAAAATCACTTCATAATGCTAAATGAAGGAACACACAAATAACGGCCAACTGCGTTATGATGGCAGATTGTAACGCTAAGATGACAAATTACTTTTATGAAATATTTTCAAATCTAAAAAATTAGAAATACATTCCATAAAGTAATTTAATAAAAAATCAAGAGAGGATGTAATTTATTGACAAGAGCAAAATGTAGGCAAATTGCCAAGGTGAATGTTTTTTTATGATAGGCAATCAATCTAAAGAAAACAACGCCGTTTATGTTGTATGCCAGAAAACTATGCAAACCTAACACGCAAAACTTGTCAATAGTAACTTATATTTAAATTACTTTATTATTTCGAGATCATGTTATTTTAATAAAACGGGCAAATATACAATTATTAGAATCGTAATATCTTTATCAGCACTTTTATTTTGACACTGAATATAAAAACTTGAGATTTTTAGTGACATATTAGCAATAGTAGCCCAAATGTTTTATTCATCAAGTTCATAGATTTGCATAAGAGCTAAAATTGTTTCAAAAATAGAGATTAATAAACTTTAATAAGCTTAAGAATATTTTAAGAATTTTTCAAAATAAAATATGATTTTATATGCTTTTACAACTGATATATAAATCCCGAGCAATTTCAAGTAAGCTATTTATCATTGATGAACGAATATATTTAGATGGCAAGCACGTTAGCCTTTTTTAAAATGTTATAATTTGATAACAGGAAAGATCAATCATGCATAAAGCATTGATTATGAAACACTTTCCAACTCCAATGCAATTTTATATAAACATCTCAAATGCGATATTTCCAAATTCCTCGGTAATATTTTTAAAATTATCACAATACTACATTAATTTATTATATATGAAAACTGAAAATTCCATCGAAAAAAATGAAATTCATTCAAATGACAACATTGAAATATAAATTGCCTTATTTAAACATCTCTAAAATGCGATACATTCCTCGGTAATATTTTTTTAAATTATCATAATACTACAATAATATATTGTATTTGAAAACTTCATCGGTAACAAATGAACTTTATTCAAATGACGTCATCGAAATATAAATTGACTGGCTCTCTCTATAAAAGCAACATTTCATTCATAAACGTTTTTCCATTTCTTTCATTCAGCACAATACTATAATAATTTATATATTTAAAAACTTAAAATCATGAAGGTGCAAGTGATTTAAATCTATGCTTAAAACTTCATCAAAAAATCGTCTGGTTCTCTGTCCAAAATCAATGAATGTTTCATTCATATCAGCTATATTGCAGACGCCATAAGCTAAATAATTTTGCGTTAAAAATGTAGCAATTCTTATACAAGTCATTCTACCTCTTTTGGTGTTTTCGTTCTCCATAAGTGAAAATTTGGCTTCGTAGTAGAAATAATCAAATTTGGATAATCATTTAAACACAAATATATTGTAATTGCGTTGCATCAGTATGTAGATGCACAGAATTTAAGCAAAAATAAATCGGTTTAAGGACGGATACAACACTAAATATGGATTAAAAATAACTTTAAAAATCACGATTTTGACACAAGATGGATGCCATATTTCATTTTGAAGTGGGTCATATGATCTCTTCATATATTAGTCACGCGAACTCTTCATATATTGGTCACCTGATCTCTTCAACTAAAGGGTGTAGTTATTATTTTACTTTTTATTTTAAAAACTACTGAATATATTTTGCTGAAATTTTTTTATATATTTTATGGGGTAATTAATTATTTTCTAAATCTATCGAAGCAATTTGTGAAATTTAAATTCGCTTGCAGAATGTTTGAAAAATTAGGTCCCATAGGGTTCAATGTATTTCATTTTTCAACCCGAGTTCAATCCAAAATTAATTGGGTGATATTATTCATCTATATTCCTATATGTCCCACAGACCGTCTGAAAAACATACTAAAATTTCATTATGATAAAGTCATTTTTACGACGGTTATCGTGCTAATGGACTGACAGACAGACAGAATGAAAAAAGTCATGAGCACTCTTCAACTATGTTGTAAAATGTTAAAAAGTCAATTGAGAAAAATAATCTTTTACGTACTCGTATAGAAAATCTGAACTAATATCGAACAAAATAAATCCCTTCCTCCCCAATATACATTAAATGTTAAGAAATGAAACTGCTCAAAATTACATTAATTGAAAATATTTTCTCTTCACAAAATTAAATTTTTATGTAAGAGAGAGAGAGAGAGAGAGATAGGGAGTGAGGGATTTGATTAGATGTATATATTGTCACTAACGAAGCATTTTTATTTTCATATTATTTAAGACTGTAATGTGTGCAATTATTGTATTTTATACATTCATATTATGTGTGTAAAATTTCTAAGGGCAAAACTACCAGTTTTACTTGAACATAAATTAGTGAATATTTCCAATAACATACTTTGCCAATAGAAAATCACTGTTTAAATATACATTTATTTCAAAAAGCGAGTCTAGAAATAGATTCTGAATTTCTTATGTCGCTGATATTATATCAATCCAAAATTCCATCACGTTTGTCCGTAGGTGGGATATATATATAATAGTAGAAAATTTTTGTGATGTGTTGTCCTGCTTTGTATTACTTCGGTTATATATCTGGATCAATATTTTATTCAAATATAAATGTAATACAAAAATAAGTGTAATCGGAATGAAAAGTTCAATTTTATTACTCATATTTGTAATTTCTTTACTTTTTCAAGGTATTTCATATTTTTCTTTTATGAAATTGGAAAAATTCATAAGAAAACTAAATATTATTGAATAAGGAAATACTTTATAAATTATTTAAGGATAGTGTGACCCCAGGGTGACATGCATATAGACCCATAGACATACAGAAATACAGACAAACATATGCGTAGACAGACAGACGCACAAACAGACACATATACAGACATATCTTTGAAAAAATGGTTGATTCATGTAATGACACTAATTGAAAACAAAAGAGCCATTAATCCAAATAAAGGTGTATTTTAAAACAATAATATACCTTTTTAAAGTTATATGTCTCAAGCTGGGATATAGGTCAACAGAGAAAACATATAACAGGTGTACAAACCATAAAGCGATAACAGTAAGCGTCTTGTAATAAACGTCAACGGATGGGGACGATATCGCTCAGATCCATGGCGCCAAAGTTTGACAACATTAATGCAAATATATTTACAAGTAATAAAGCCGACATCACTTAGGCAAAAGATGAGACAAGACTTTGTAAAGAAATAAACCATTTACAAAAAAAACCTCAAGGTCAACTCATGAAATAAGATAGCCAATAAGAGGAACATGGAATTAAAGTGGAACTTGCCGACAGGCAGTAAAGTAGAATTTGACAACATAAGGCAAAATAGAATATTTGAAAATTAAAGTATTTACGAATAAATACAGTGTTCTGAACGAAGGGGAATATTTATAGTCTTGTTTTGAACGACGTTTAAGAATATTAGTAGAAAGAATATGTTCGAGTCCAACACGGACTGGGATTCTGTATAAAAGTGATATTCCGAAAGTATAACAAGATGCTGATTGTTCTCACATATTTCATTAAGTACTGAAAATCTCAATGACGATGTCGAGAAAGCCATCCTAGTAAAACATAGATATATTGTGCATTATGCATTCGATGAGAAAGATAACAGTATTTATAGTAGCATTACAAATTGAGTACAAAGATTATTTGGCAGAAAAATAATATACCAACCAGCCATGATATTCACTTTAAAAACTCCTGATAGTTCGATTAAATAGTATTAATTGCAATGAGTTATGTCAAATAGCAAGTTTTGTAACCGTTAAGGTGGAAATTCCTTTTTATATTAATTAAACTATAAAAGTTGATTTCATAAAAAGTGGAGTTTACAAAAACTTTAATATTCTCTATACTATTAGTAGAAGAGAAAAGGGCTTTGAACCCCCTGCCCCTATCGATGACTCATGGAGGAGGGTTCCTCTTTTGGGAGGAAGGTTGCCTCTTGGAGGGTTTTTAGACCAACTCTGGAGGAAATTTTACCTCTTTCATAGTATTGCGAAAGAGCGTTCGGAGGGAGGGGAGGAACTCTGACCGGAGTGAATTGAAAGGGGAGGAATTGCGAAAGATGACCTTTGAGCGGAGGGACTTGTAAACAGGATGTCGCAATCACCGATTGATAATCTTGGAGATGACCTTTGACAAGAGCTCTTAGCACACGTCCTTCCTCCACGATGGCTGATAACAAAGTGAACTCGCATATCAGCGGTGACGTAGTTAAAGCGCCCTCTGGCGAAAGTTGATGAAGTGCTGCCATCTATCGGCACTTTTTTTTTAAATTTCCAAAATAATTTAATTTCTGCTTGTCAGATACGGGACTCGAACTCGGAACTGTTGGATTGGAAACCTCGCATCTTATCCACTGTCTCAGCTGGGTCTTAGCTCGTAGATTGTTATCGTTGAAGTGATGATTGTGAAAGTAAGCGGGAGATACATTTTTTTCGGGGTTCGTTCGCATCGCTCGGCGCGTTATGAACGGATTGAATAGTGTTTTGAGCTATATTTGTTACAGAGAATGTATCTAATAAATTGGGTCCTTATTAATTTTTCGGCGTGTTACCAATTGTTTTTTTTCGGCGCGTTTCAAAACAGAATGTAATTTTAAGTTACGAATTTCCAGTGAATACAAAAATTATGTTAAGTGGATTTTATATTGCGAATTCTTGCACTACGATTTTTTTTTTTTTGCATATGTTTTTAAAACGAATTTAATACTCAAGTATAGTTACGCATTTTCAAAAATTGTGTTACGGGGGTTTTATATAGTGAATAGGATTCAACCATTTTAAGTGTTGTGTACTTAAAAACAAAAATGCAATACTGCATTATACTTAGCTAAAATTATGTTAAGTATACAAGTACTCTTTAAATGTAACTAGGCGATTCATTATTAATTCAGATGTATTCAACTTTTATTTTTTATTTTCAATTTCTTTTTATTTTAGATGTAGAAAGTAACTAACTCATTTTGGCGGGTTTCTTTGCGGAACAGAACAACGCAAACACAATCAATTTTTGTTGAATTGAATCCATTTAAAGTTTTATTCAAAACAAAACATATTCAATCAATGTATTTATTTAATTACCGTAAAATTGAGTAACACACAATTTCGGTTTCGCTTTTAATGCCATAAAATAAATATAAAATAAAAATTCGAGTTCAGAAATACTCAAAACAGATAGAACCACGGAAATCCGTGAGTCCGATTTCTCATCCCATCGTAATTATTTACCTTCATAATACCACCCACGGTAGATAAAGTAAAAATTTTCGAGTTTCTATTTTTAAACATCATTGTTCAGATTTAACTTAAAATCAAATACTGCTGTTTTACGTAAAACTACCTCCTAACTAATGGATTCGCTCCTAAGCGAAATAAAAATATGTATGATAATTTAATTAGCATTTCTCACGAAAAATTCTGCGAATTTCTATTAAAAAATAGGCAGGAGAAAAGTACCTAAACAGTTTATCGAGCGGTGCCTATGCCCCCCCCCTCCTCCCCCGCAGCTTATCGGAAGATTAAAATGCAAATGGTTTAGTTAAAACGTAATCTCACCTTTCCATACCATGGTCGTAAAGCTATTGATTTTAGCCGCGGGAGATTTAAATTGTTTTCTTCTGTTGTGGTTCAATTTCACAGGAGCTATTTCTAATGTGTTTCAAAATTGCATCGCTTATATTTAGGTATTGCTTTTCGAGGTATGATCAGCTTTGTTACGGTTTTATCAAAACCATAAAAATTCCCTAAATATCTCACTTTGTTGTTATATACGAAGTTCCTGGGGAAAAAATCCTTAAGCACCAAAATAATTTTGTAAGGAAATGCCCACGAGTGTGCACATTAGGTCTGCATTTAATACATTAGCTATGCCCGATTGAATAAAAGAGAATTAGGACTCCAATAGGGGAATTTAAAAAGTTAGGACAACGATCTTCGCATTAAAGAGAGATAGATGAAAAAAGTCAATTATGAAGTTATACAACATTATTTAATGATTAGGAATCGACAGTTAAACTGCTATTGGAGGCATTTATTTGAAGTCTTTAACACCGTTTTATCAAAACCATAAAAATTCCCGAAATGCGTCACTTTGTTGTTATATACAAAGTTCCTGGTAAAAAAACCGTAAGCCACCCTAATAATTTTATAAGGAAATATCAATGAGTGTGCACGTTAGGTCTGCATGTAATGAAATGGCCATGCCCAATTGAATAAAAGAAAATTTAGGCCCGAATTGGAAAATTTAGAAAATTAGGAAAACGATATCCGCATCAAAGTGAGATAGATGAAAAAAATCCAATTAAAAAGTTGTACAACATTATTTAATGAATAAGAATCGACAGATAAACTGCTATAGAAGGTATTTATTTTACCCAATATAGTTATTGGCGAATTGATGTCTTATCAAGAAAGGATGTAATATACAACACTTGCATGAATATAAATTTAATTTTTAGACTGTTTAAAATATTCTCTAGCAAATAAACACACACTTGAACTTCACAGAGAATATTATCACGTACTTTGACAAGCATTGCCGGTGTCAACGTGTTAGAGGTCCTATAACAAACTCTTTAATACATATTTATTGCCTATCATATTCATGTTTCGTTCATTCTCTGTGTCGAGTTTTACTAATTAAACAATAATTAACAACTTTGTGATTGGCTGTTTTCAAATATTTCGCTTTGTTGCCCAGTTAGGTATTCTAGCTTTTAAAAGTATATTAATAGGAATGCTGCAATCAGCTTTGTTTGCTCAGGCATGGTCACTGTATTATAGACCTTACAGGTGTACTCATGTACCTCTCTAAGTTATTGTGGTGATTAACCTTTTGCTTACGGGTGGGACAGCGTCCATTCCAAACGAAGAACCTCCCCAAAAGACAGGTATTTGACATACCCTATCCCAAACAGTTCGATCCCATTTGCAGGCATTGGAGTCCATGGACGCCAATGCTTACAAAGGAGTGCAAAGGAGGACTCCAATGCTTAAAAGGACTTTACCACGACTATGTATAATATTAACATTCATTCATTCATATAATATAACATTACACAATTATGCATAATATTAACGACATATTAACATTCCTAAATGATTTTAGAGACACTATATACAGTGTGCATGATTAAACAACGGGAAAAAATGTAGCGTGTTTCATTTGTTGCAATGCTTTTGTCTGTAGAAACGTTTAATTTATCTTCAATTTTGAGTCCATAATTGGTGCAGTTTCCCTTTGATTAAGTTCATATTTATATTAATGTGGCATTCCCTTCCTTGATCTGTTTAGCAACGAATAGTTTTCTTAAAATAAAGTAGGGCTGAAATAGAGAGTAGGACTGAAATAGAATCATCGAGATTAAATAGGGCTGAAATCTTTTGGTAGTAAAAATATTGTATTATTTTCGTGTCGAAAACACTTTCGGATCGCAATCATATATACACCATTTTAAGGGGTGCTGGTTGCATAAAAATACTTTTTAGCAATTTGTCCATCTGTCACTCTGCGAAATTGATTAAACGAATTAAAACAAATGTTACACCAAAATAAGTTTGTGACACGAATAAGAACGTACAGTTGCGACTTTCCAAAAATTTACTGCTGTCGTAAGTGGTATGCGCATGCGTAATTTTCAGTAATTTGTTACGTCATCAAACCCATTTAATACATTGAAAGATCATTCTGGTGGAAGATAATATGTCACATGTATATCAAATTAACATCATTTTATCAATATTTCAATGCGTTGGAAACAATAGAGGGAGCCACAATTTATAATTTTACATAAATTTATAATTTTATGTAAATTTATAATTTTTTTTCAAATTTATAATTTTACATAAATTTAAAATTGTATAGCAAACTGAGCGTAATAAAATAACTTTATACGGGTGATTCGAAGATCAAAATGCATTTGTAGTAAAATTGCTTGTTGGCTATATTGAAAATGTTATGTATTGTTCAATCAGCATGAAGTTCTATATTTAGAAAGTTGTTGGGAGAATTTTGACAATCAAGTTAGATTTCGTGTCGGGTGACGACATTATCTATGTTTTTGTAAAAATACAAGCGAAATCAATATGAGTGTTAAAATGTGAAGTAAGTGCAAGGTACTCTTTTTTTAATTTCTTAATTAAACATTAATAGTTAATTGAAATAGCTTGAATTATATGATTAGAGGAGAATTATCTAGGATATGTCAGCAAAATGTTATAATATATTTAAGCAAAAATTGTGCAATTTCATTTATGAAATAAATGATATTTTCAGAGTCATTCAGAAATTAACATACTTCTTAAAAAGTAAGAATAATATTTTAGTTTGATTTCAACCGAGGTATTTTCACTTAGTTCTTAAAGTTAATTTCGAGACTCACTCCGTGACAAATAAAACAGCATTCTGTACTCCCTATTAAAACAAATTTATTTTGGTGCAATAGAAAATCAATTCAAGATTTTTAATGTAAAAACGGCCTCCTTCTATTAAATGCATAATTACTTAAACTGAAATAAGTGTTTGCATTTAATCGGGGTTTAGCACGTAAAGTTCGTTGATTTGCTATAAAAAACACTTCTTTTAAGACATAAACTGTTTTTATAGCAATGAAGAAGAATTTTATTTTTGTAGTTTATCGTAAATTTACTATGGATATAGACTAGTTTAAATGCGAAGCCAAATTTGCATACCAGCGTAGTAAAGCTATTTCTTTCACCTTCAGGGAACTAGATTGATTTTTTTCGCAGTGTTTCAATTTCCGGGAGTCTTTTTGTAATGTTTTTCAGAATATTGTCCTTAAATATTTGTTGAAAATGGTATTTAAACTAATATCAAACAGATATAAATGCCAACCTTAGCCTAAAAATTATTTAGGATTTGTGAAATTGATTTTATCATTTAATACTTTAAGAGGATAGTTAGGTCTTTCTATGAATACAGCTTGTTTTATGATGATTGTTCGGTGTGATACTCTGGATATTTTGACCTGGTCCTTTACTCTGGTAATTTTAATCAGTTATATTGCTGTGCTCACTAATTGTTTTAGCATGGCTGTTCACTATCTTCCTCTAGATATATTGTTCTGGTATTTTACGCAGAAACTTTGTAAAATGATAGTTCGGTATCATATTTTGTATATCTTGCCTTGGTGTCTTGTATGTATCACTGCGTGCTTTAAGATGATAGTTCGATGTCTTCTTTTGGATATATTGCTCTGATTGTTTGCTTTGAACACTGATTTTTGTTAAATGATAATTCGGTATCTTGTTTTGGATATCTTGCTTTGATGTCTTGTTTTTATCATTGCGTGCTTTAGGATGATAGTTCGATGTCTTCTTTTGTATATGTTGCTCTAGTTGCTTGCTCTGAACACTGATTGCTTCAAAATTATAACATCGTGTCTTTTCTGGTATTTTGCTCTAGTCACAGCTTGTTTTAAGATTATAGTTTGATCTTGGTCAAGTTTATTGCCTTGAACAGCTTTTGTTTTAAGATGATTGTTCAATGCATTATTATTGATCCCTTGTCTTTCTCTGGTCATCTTGTCTTTTAAGATTATGTTTCGATGTCATTTTCTAGATCTTGTGATTTTCGTTTTTGCTTCAAACATTGACCGGACTACGAATTGCACTACACATCGGACAAAAAATTCAGTAAATAGATAGTCATGAGCAAATTAATATTCCATTGATTCAAGGGTATGCAACTTTTTATAAAAATCATTGGACTGGGGCGATGTATGCTTGAAATTTTCGATATTATTTCATATTAAACGTATATTATTTGTAATAAAATTAAACACGTTTTTCACGAAGTTAAAATTCGCTGGATTTTTACACAAGAAACGATGCATAATTATTGATAAGATACATTGATATGCATTTGTAACATATTTGTAGCATCGTAAAAGCCCAGCAAAATACCTTGTTATTAAAAGAAAATGTGAAAACTTCAAATCTCTATTCCGTAAAAATGAGAAACATAATTTATTTCCAATACGTATTAATATTATTATATGTTGCAAAATTTTACAATATGAAAATGTTGGCACAAGTGTTTTGCATACAAATTGGCAAAATCTAGATATGGTATCCTGTAAAGTTATATTTCTGTGCAAGAGTAAGTAGGTACAACAGAGATTTATACTTTATTTATTTATTTCATTATTTACTCATATTTTGCTTTTGTTTGACGGTTTCGATTTCCGTTTTATATAATTGCATTTTTAACATTAGTTTTCCTTGTTCTTTCTGAATCATACCTAATTAAGCGTACTAAAATTATTTGAAATGAACGACTCTATAATAGTTTTAAACTTAGCGTACTGAGATTGAGTCATATTTAAATTTGCGTATTTTATACTTCAACGTTTGTCCATACAGAGATCTACATGCAAAAAATATCAGGGGAAGAGCAATGTACCGCTCACCTACTAGTTTTGCTTTGAATAATTTGCAAACCGAAAAATATGAACAAATTCAAAATTTTATGATGTTTCCACTCTATTGTTTGGAAACACTGTAATATTCTAAGCAACAATGGTTGCCAAAGATTTTGAATTTTACTTATGGATTCCAGAAAAGTAATCTGTTTTATTTCAGCATGATATCACTAAAATATTTCTAATAAAAATGCTGCCGCTGTAAAATGCCGGATCGAATATATACTTACTTTACATCTAGCAGCTACAGAATTTTTTTTATACATTTGCGTCTTCGATATTGTATCAATCGAAAATTCCATCACGTTTGTATGCATCCTACAAATGTCTTGCGTTGAAAATATTTGAGATGTGTTCTGTATTGTATTATTTTGATTCCGTTTCTCGGTCAATAATTGATTCAGATACAGATGCAATACGAAAATAAGCTTTTATTTCAAAGTCCAAGCTTGTTTGCTTATATTCGACTGTCCTTCGCCTTCTCCAGGAGTGTGCTTGTTTGGAACGCAAAGTTAAATATATGTGGTTATAACCCTTTCCGAAAGCAAGCTACTTATTTTATTATTTGTACTTTAGATTTATGAATATTTATGTTACAATTTGTTGTTAAATGCATCTGTTTTGGTTTCTGGGATATAGTCATTACAAAGTTTTTAAAAACGTATAATTTTCCATCTTATTCAAATTGATAAGATAATTTTTCAAAAAATAGCTGTTCAGTAAACCAAATATTGATCTAGAATATGGATTTCTATAGAACATTTTTGTACCTTGCTCTCTCTCTCTCTCTCTCTCTCTATATATATATATATATATATATATATATATATATATATATATATATCTGTATATATATATATATATATACATATATATATATATATATATATATCAAAACTTTTTGAGAAAAAATAGTTCAAAATACTAAATTATTGAAATTGCCTTCGTGTACTCAAAAATGGCACCCTGTTTCCGAAAAGATGAGTATGCATTGTTTAGATTTGACTTATCATGTTCTTAGATATGTGTCCGAATTATTTACATTTCGCGTAACAATCTGAACATAGCCGTTGTTCAGAACAAAAATCATTCGAATGATATAACGATACGGACTTTACAAAATTGCAGATAATGCTCTTAAAATATTTAAATTTATTAATGCAATGCATTAGCTGCAAAAAGTGATACATTATAGTTTCAAAATGATGAATTGTCCTTTAAATAGGCAATTGTTTGAGTTGGAATGGATTCTATAGCAATATACAATGCCAACAAAATCAAAAATGTACGGTTCTTTTTATTTCTGATACAAATTTATTGAAGTTGTTCTAAAAAAATATGGAACAACGCCTACCTTAATTATAACAAGAATAAACAAGAAAATTATCATTTTTTTTTACTTTCTTTTATAAGGTATAATTATCATTTTCTTAAAAATTCCTAAACTTACTGAAAATAAGTTGGTTCTCTATGTTCCGTTTCCGTACATTCTATAAACAAAAACAAAAATCCGCTTTAAACACCTTCATTTATATTAATCCTGAAGTAAAATCCCTATTTTTAAGATTGAAATTACGTCTTCAGACTGATGTATAAGTGCATGCCTAAGGAAAGGCCTTTCATTTTAATTGGGGTTTCACACGGAAAGTTCTCAGAATTTCTATAAAAAGTAGTTCTGTGTGGAAAAGTATAAAGAGTTTTTAGAGCAGGGCCGGATGTTTCGTCCATACTGATTAACGAAAATTACTATGCAAATGATATATTTGGGATTCAACCCCATTTTTACATACAATGATAGTACTGACCTTCAGCCAGTGACTGATCAAGATAATTTATTTCATAGACATTTAATTCAAAGATAAATTTTCTATTACATTTGGCAAAGTTGTTCTTTAATTAGTTTAAGAATTTCTGTATAATATTATATATGTTCCACTTTGCTTAAAATATTAATTAAAAACACATCAATATATTATTTTATATTATAGAATATAAAATATCTATCCATGAGATATTTCTTATAGAGATATGGATTTTGCATATAATAGACAGATCATTTTCCTAGAGTTCTATCTGCAGTATTTTAACATTAAATTCACTTCAAATAATTGTATTTATAATAATTTTGTTAATCCTTTTGTTTTCTATTGTCCTGACACCGAGAAATTTCATTTAACTAAACCTTTTTTATGAAATTCAACATATTCGGTTTTACTGTATTTATAAAAACAAAATGCATTTTACACTATTTCTGACAGTGTCGCTTATGATAGTTTATGAGTTGCTTATGCTTTTAATATTATTAGATTAACGTTACTTGGTACGAATATCTACACCGCTCCTTTTACATATGGTACCCAATGGTTTAGTTTAATTTCAATTTTGAATCTTTTTATTATTTTACATTTAAATTTTATTTATTTATTTATTTTCATCTTTCCATCTTCTAAATCCCTGTTTCTAATTTGTTTGATTTTCATTTTGGCTTTTATTAAATATTTTTTATACTCAAAATATGAATTAGCAATATTGGAGTCTGGGTAGTCTTAATATATCTATGTTTATTGTCTACGTATGACTTTGTGTATGGTCTTTCAACAAATGTTTGGTTTTAGTATATTGCCCATATATTTCTTAGTTTTACTTCTGCACTTTCCTGGCCGTTTGTTGTAACTGTTCAGCATCTTTAAGGTGAGCGGAAAATCTGAGTAAAAATAATAAAATAAGAAATATCCACAATGCATAACTCAATCGACAGTGCGACTTTTTCCAACCGAAATGCAATTTTATTTAAACATCTCTAAAATGTGATACATTCAGCATTGATATTTTTAAAACAACACAGTACTACAGAAATTTATTGTACTTGGAAACTTAAAACTTATGCAACTAGAATTGTCGAAAATGACAATTCCAGTTGCATAAATAGAACTTTATTCAAATGACGTCACCGAAATATAAATTGCATGCCTCTCTATGTAAAATTAATGAATATTATTTCATCCATATCATTCATAATCCAGACTCCAGAGCTAAATAATTTTACGCGAAGAAAATCAGCAATTCTTATACAACTCACCTTACAATCGCTTCACTTGTTTATATTCTGTATGTTATAGTTTAGCTTTAAAATTAGGCTTCGTTGGAAAAATAAAGTCTAGTTATCATTTAAAATAAAAAACGCTATAATTACGTTGGCACAGAATTTAAATACACAGATAATACGCAAAATAAAGTAATTTCTGGAAAATAAAGCAATTTTTTCGCAAAATAAACAATTCGATAAAGTCCTTTTTACGTCAGTTATCGTGCGAATGGACAGACAGACAGACAGGAGGAACAAAATCATAAACACTTTACAACTATGTTGGAAAGTGTTAAAAAAAGGCGTAGCGATCACAGAATGGTCCACACAACTATTGTTCTAAGTGTTCTTTTAAGTGTACCAAACTCATCAACACCATAATATTATGTTGAAAAGTATTAAAAAAGCAGTTACGCATAACTAGAGTTAAATGAATATTTTAGAAGAACTGCAATTTTCTAAAAATGTTAAGCTCTGTGTCTGTTGAATATTAAATACTATAATATATATTCCAGAATATGCCATCAGACTTAATTTTATCATATTTCACATTACATAGCTTAATTTCGTATCATTTATCTATACTCAGTATATTCTCCTGCAACACAGCCTTAATAACATTAAATATAACCATTTTGAGTAACTTACTGTTTAAAGAATACCATTTCTATTACTTTTCTATAAACAAGTTCTGTGAGTATAATTTAATAGACATATTACTGATATGTAATTAAATCATATTTATTAAATACTTTAAGTAATATCTATACATTTTTTAACTTAACATATTTTAATTCCATAATATACTGATATATAATAAAACCACACTAAAAACCACAAAGTCCGTCCTTTCGATGATTACATTGGGCCTAGGCTGCATGTATCTCGAAAATTGTTTTCTTTTCGTATGATATCTCTCTAACAAAGTAGTGAAATATCCTGAAGTTTTGGAACTAAAGAACTTCGTAAAGATGCTTCAAATGAACTAATGTATTCTTTGGTTATAGTGCTACATTTCCATTACTGATATCGCTCAAAAACTATAGAAAAAAATATGATCTGGTCATGACTTTCACTATTCAAATTATACAATAACTATACATTTTACATAGCAAACTAATGATCTAAGAGATCCATAGCACAATACTCTTCAAATACGGGTGTTATATGCAGCTTATTTAAGATAATTAAGTCACATAAAATTAATCAGTAAAATGCTTCTTTTTAGTAGAGTTTTAAACTACCATATTACCTTGTAGCATGTTAGTTATATTCATGTTTAGGACGTAGGTAAAAATATGATATGAGATGTATAAATAACACAATTCTCTTTCATGAATGATGTGGTGTGTTCAATTGTTAAATGAGTCAAGATTATTACAATTAGGAATATGACTTTAGAAATAGTTTAAGAGTTTTCGAAATTTAAGTGATTTGTATATTATAAATTGTATGTCTGAAGTATATTTAACTGTTATGTAAAATTAAGACTTGCTGGACACTATGAGATCTATGTAGATAGTCTCCAAAGTTAAGGTGCATTTTTGTTACATTTCAGATAATCTGCAATTAAAGTTATTTTTATTCGGTTTTGTATCGAAATACGTGTATTTATATCAAACGTATAGTAAAAAAATGTGAAAACCTCAAATCCAGAACAGCATGTAGAATCAATGGTTTAAAACCTGTTTCTCAAAAAATCGCTTATTGCATTATTCTACTAAAACTTAAAACAACTTGAATAGATAGCGAATTTTTTGCATTGTTTAAATTTATTTATAGTAAATTACTACTGCATAAGGAAAACTTTAAAGTGCAAACTCTGTTACGAATACATATAAAAATATACATATAAAATACATAGAAACAATACATTTCACGTACACACAAACAATACACATAATACATACAAACATACGTACAAACAATGCATATAATACATACAAAGATACATGTAAACAATACATATAAAACATAGTAATCGGAACAAAATCAAACATACTTGCTTTTTTACAGTTTAAAATAACGCAACCTATAAACGTTTTCTATATTAATCATAACTTCACTATAAGATATTGAGTAACTACGCTATTAGAAGCGCAGTTCGACCATACATTAATCTACTCTAAATCCTTGCGTGAGTTGTACGGTTTGGGTCTATTAAACACACCTTCACTACCAGAAACAAACGATTTCTTGTCTTTAATGATGCAGTTAACTTTTATATAGGGTGCTTCACTAGCAAGTCAGCAAAGGACAGCTATATTTTTATTCTCACTTGATATAGAAACATAACGTTTGATTTTCAAGTAATCTTCATTATTCAGGTTTTTCTAATAACGTAGTGAGTCATTGTGATATCTCCCCGCCAGATGATGGGGCGCCTTATTTCCGTTCGGTGTAAATGTGTTATAGAAACTGCGTCGCCGAATGTGTTCAGGATGGATTGATATAGCGTTGCGAAATGAATATTTGGAGTGAAAACTTATTGGATAACAATATTTATAAGGGTAACACGAAGCAAATTACTGGATAGGTTTGTGGGGTGAAAAACTGATTTGAGGGACTCCTAGAGAAATAATCTGTATTTTTTTACTAAAGAAGAATCGATATTTATCTGCTTCGGATAGCAGTTGATACAGTTGTCTATTCGTTGTATGTGTGTATTTTACCGAAGTGTTTACTTTACAATGATCCAGAATTAATAGTGAAAGTTATACTTACAGGCGTTGTATTATGTATGAAACAATGTATAGCTAAATTTAAATCAACAAATGAGCTCACTATTCTATTATCTGTCAAGATTTTTAACAATAAACATCAGAAATTTAAACTGGAGTTAATGCAGATTTTAAAAATTTTTGAATAAGAAAAAAAGAGCAACAGATTCAGATAAATTGCAATTATAAAAAAAAATCCAATTCCCAACATTAAATGGCGCATATTCTGCTAGAAACAACACCCACAATTGATTCCTATGTTTAAAACGTTTTTATATAGTTAACCGAAAATAAAATCTCAATTTTGAATGTTATATTTCTCACACGGGATTCAATGCATGAATACATAAAACCAAAAATGTTATTTATCTTAAATTGGGATTTTGCACAGAAATTTAAGCGAATTTCTATGAAAAAAAGTGCTCGACGGAAATATATAAACAGTTTTTATCGAAAATTTACTATGTAAATGGTCTAGTTTAAACGTAAACCCATATTTGCATATCATGATCGTAAAGCTACACCTTTCAGTTCTCGGAGGATTAGTTTGAGTTCTTTCGTTGACTTCAATTTTCCGAAATATTTTTCTAGAACATTTTGAAATGTATCTTGAAATCTTTATTGGAATCGTATTTTTAAACTTATATCGTCCGCATAAATTTATATCTTCCATTTAAACTTTTACCATCCGTTTAAACATATCATCTCGCTTTGATTCAAACTTTTACAAGGAATAATTTTCACGCTCGGACAACTTTGGAAGAATAATACATGAAATTTGTGGAATATTTAAAAGTTTGATATGGGCAGTGCATAAGTTTCCTGAAAACTAGCACTCAATATTTAAATGTTTCTTTTATAATGTGCTTCTTTATTTGTTGTTTTATCGCAAAATACATATAAAACAGAGACTTATTTTAATGTTCGTATCTCACTAATAGTACCTTCCGCGTACAGGTTGATCAAACTCTCTCTTCTCTTCGACCAATTAGGGCCGGTGTTCCACAAGGGTGAAACCTCAGTCCCTTGTTATTTAACATCTACATCAACGACTTACCGAAGATACCCCAAATTAAGCTGGCCGTCTTTGCAGATGACACAGCACTGATTGCACGCAGTCGCTCACCACACAACGCCATCAACACACTGCAAAGCTACATCAAACATAGTCTTGAGCACTGACTCGTGACCTGGAGAGTCAAAATTGATGCATCCAAGAGTGCAGTGTGTATCTTCAAACCCCACTACCGAGAAGTTAATCATAATGTCACGTTAAAAATACTCAACGAGAATGTCCCCTTTTGCAGCTCTGTTAAATACTTGGGAGTCACCCTTGAATCCCATATGACATTTAAAGAGCATATCAAGGAAAAGCTGAGAGCTGTTAATAAAACTTATACCTCCCTCATCCCACCTCTAGGGAGAAAATAACACATTTCCACCCATAATAAGCTTATTGTCTACACCCAAATCATTGCACCAGCGTTTCTGTATGCTTGCCCTGTCTGGGGGTCGGCTGCATAAACGCACATTGAGAAATTGCAAGTATTCCAAAACAAAGCATTACGATGCATTGTGAAGGCTCCTCGATTTGTACAAAATAAAGTCATTCACCATGACTTCTAAGTCTGTAAAGTTGTAGAGCAGATTAGGCGATCCACTCGAAATTTTTACAAGAAGAATTCAAGCATACCATATTTGAGAGACGCAGATCAAAGCTACGACAACACTTTCCTTAGTAATCCTAGGAAACGGCGTCCTGGAAATCTTCTGACCGGACCGTTAAAAGTCCCCTGGAAGAAGACGAGATTTGCGTCTCCCCAATCTGGTGTCACTTAGCTGAATTCGATCTGATTGACGGCGATAGATGGCGCCACTTCTGAGCCTGCTCGTCCTTAGATCAAAAACCCACTGACATGGCACGATTGCTTATTAGCTAGCTTCTCCTGACACCAGTCTGCTTGCAAACCACTCGCGTTATATTATTATATTAATTGTGTAAAAATTTTTTGTGAATAATTCGACTTATGCTCTCTCATCGTCTGTATTATTTAAATTACCTGGATTATGGTATCTCCAAGTCTGAGCTTTCCTTTCGCCCCTCCCCCTCTTACCTCCTCTAGGCAGTTGGCCAATGCCAAGACAGAATCACCAACATCAGCATCGACGAGAAAACCTGTAACCTACGTCCTTCATAGGAATGTGAAAAACCTGCAATATGACAAACTTTACAATAATTGGACATTCTCAGTATTCGATGTGCAGATAAGTACCTCTGGTACAGGTTGGCGCCGCGAAATGTTTCGTCTTTGCTTATTTTAATGTTCATAACATTTGCAGTTATAAAATAACTACTACTTTAGCCTGTCAAAGAAAAGAAAAATAATCCTCTTAATGAAATTGCAATAATTGTTTAAAATATTTCTCAGTAATATATTATTATCTTTTAACATGAAATAATGTCAAAATATGAAGATAAGTACCACATTGCGAGACTGGAGATTAAAGGAGCTTCGCGCTTGGTGCTCTGTCCTGCACGACAAATCCGTTCGTCAAGGAATCACTAAAGAAAAATAATTGCCATACTATTTCTTTACTGGACATTTTCAAAGCATATGTATTTCTCAAGATTTTTTATATAGATATAGCTCAGATAATGACTAATATGGATTCATCATCACATTCTTTTGAAAGTTTTGTAGTCTACAAAAAGTTAATACTTGAAAGCTTTGTAGTCTTTTGAGCTCCGAAAAAGCGGACTTTTTGCCCTAATAGGGTGTTATGTTGGAGCAGAGATTCTCAAAGCCTATGACTTTTCATTCAGCGCACCTGTACATTAAAATGCCACACAAAAAAGAAATTGAGCCAGAATCTCTGAAGGCATCTGAGGGAAAGTCATGGAACGTCCTCAGCAAGAACATTTCTGTCATTCCAGAGGTTCTTCGACGAGAAGCAGTTGCCATGTTCCGTTCAGCCTTCTGATTGGCCATGACTGTCTCAGGGCTCATCTTCATCGAATTGGACTTTCTGCTTCCCCGGATTGTATTTCATGTGGCCTAGGATAGATTATGTCTGGAAAACATTTGGATGAATGCTCTGCACTAGTGCTCCTTTCATTCAATCCTTAAAAAATACTGGAGACAAATACTAACATTCATTCAATCCTAAAAAACACTGGCTAAAAGCCCAGAAATCAAACGGCCGTCATTTGTAACAACAAATAAATACTAAAAGTGCTTATTAGCTGTAGAAAGTTAACTAGTCATGTGTAGGGCTTTGAGAGCCTGAAAATGAAATAAATGAAACTAAAATATTCGAATATGCTTATTGAACATTACTGACGTTTTTTTATAAAATATTATTCAGGCAAACCCATTTCCACTCTATCAGACAGCAGCCACTGCTGATTTATTAGAACTGTAATGTGTATATGATTTTAAGTAAGTATACATTTTAAGTATTGTTTTAAGTGATAAAACAAAAATTAATGTATATAGAAAATTAAAACATATGATCAGGTGTTTAACCGCAGCATCTAAAATAATGTGGATTATTCGAAGAAGACAGGTTGAAATGACTTAAAGAAAACTCTGTTCGTACAGCGACATAACTTCCTTTATTCGTTTTGAATTCACATTTTTCTTCACAACGTCTGACAAAAATGCCCACGAATTAAAACATCTGAAACACGAGATGATAGTAAATAAACAAGGGAGAAAATAATAGCATGGAAGATTCAGTTTGTAGTGTAGTTTTACAAATATTATTGTAGACTGTAGAGAAAGTCATTACTTGTTAAATATATTTCATACAGAATTTATGACACTGAAATAAAAAATAAGTTCCTAAATTAAATGTTTACTTTATCATACTATGTAATGTAGTATAAAGAAAGTATCGTTTTAACAAAAATTTTCGAATTCATTATTTTGATGTCAATATATAATTTAAGATCTCTTGAAAACATTTTGATTGTTTTTGGGGTGATGTTAGTCCGTCCGTCTGTCTGTCTAGCTGATGTCTCTGGTCGATTTCTTGTGTACACGATAGTAGCCACAAATATATTAAACGATTTTTGAGAAACTCTATATCCCGCTTTATTATCAAAAAATGTAGAACTAGATGGATGCTTATAAATTCGAGCGAAGACACCGACATTACTTTGAAATTTTATATTTTTTAACATGGCAGCATAGGGCTAAAATTGATATAATCATGCACAGAACATTTACTACTCAATAATCACTTAAAACTTAATAATTTTAATCATTGTTGTGAACAATATCTGCGAAACATCTTTTGTACTCATGACGTCATTACCCCCTCGGGGGCCCAGGTACACTTCCGGGGGGGGAGTACATTCTCAAGTATGGTATCAATCGAAAGGTAAATAAAAAATGAAGTTTAATACGCTATAGTTGTTATAATTTGGACCCAATGTACCGTGCTTTCAAATATTTTCTTGTAAAATTTGAAAATAAAAAGAATTCTGGTATGGAAAATTGGAGTTTAGCTTCACTCCTATTAACTTATCTCTGTTTTCACGAAAAATATTCTATATTCTAAATATTAGTGTTCAAGCTTTGTGTTTATATTTCGCCTCTTGGTACATGCAAAACAAGTATTTCTACACAGTCGATTTTATTTCAGCATAATATCACTAAAAATATGTCTGATAAAAATATACCACCACTAGAAAATGCCTGAGCATATACACATTTACTTCCCATCGCAGAGCTAGAAATACGTTTTGAATTTTTTATATCACTGATATTGTATCAA
This sequence comes from Amaurobius ferox, assembly GCA_951213105.1. NCBI lineage: Eukaryota > Metazoa > Arthropoda > Arachnida > Araneae > Amaurobiidae > Amaurobius > Amaurobius ferox. The sequence continues at coordinate 134,098,120 of OX578143.1, read as the reverse complement.
TCAAAAATTCTATCACGTCTGGATATAACATAGAAATGCCTCTGCGTTGAAAATATTTGAGATATATTTATCCTTCACTGTGTTATTTCGATTCGATTTCTCGGTCAATATTGGATTCAAATACAAATACAATACTTGAATAAGTATTCATTGCAAGAAAAGTTCCATTTTTATTGCTTACATTCGTGTTCCTTTAGCTTTCCCGAGGAAGATGTTCTATTTTGGACATACAAAGAAAATAAAATTTTAGGGTACCTGTTCATAATCGAATTTCAAACTGTTATTTAATGTTTCGTTACATTCAAAATTCTATTAAAAGTGTCGTGCTCATGTTTTGGGTAGTACGCTGGAGATCTCAGTTCCAAAACGAAATTATTTTCTTAAGATTGTTTTGTTTAATTACTTGGTGAGACCAAAATACAAATATGCTTCTGTTATATATATGTCAGTGCACTTTCATAATAGGCTTATTGAATGTGTTCAATCAAAATTATTAAGACAGTTAATTTTTTATTATAATTATGACGAAATCATGTGACTTTGAGCACAAACAATAGTGAACTGATTTACTACGTAACCTCGTTCATTATTAATTGCACCCAAACTTATTGAGAATTCCAGTCATTTTGAAAACTTCTAGAATTTTTAGCAAGTCTGACTTTAAACTGATGTTCTGTCCTATCAATAAAATAAATAAAAATTTCGCTCTTATGGATCTCATTTTAAACTTCAATGTTTGGAGAATTAATCAATTTCCTTGTCAATACATGTCCAGAATATCGTACAAAAGTAAAATAAAAAACCTTTAATGTGCCGCTTATAGTTCTTGAAATATATATTTCTCAAGTCTGGCTATAGGTTGAACTCAGCTGAAGACTGATATAAATTTTGCATTAATTTCTGAAGTAGGTATGAAGGCTAACTATTTATTTCCAAGTACATTTTATTTCTCATTTCGCTTTAAACAGTTTCCTTGAAATATCTGTTTCTCAAAATTGGTTATTGACAGAGCATAGATGATGATTAATATATATTCAGCATCACATTACGTAGGACAATGAGAGTTCATTAAATGTTTCCTGTTGTGCTTCTTTTTTCACTTTCGATTTAAAAATTTCTTGAAACTTATATTTATCAAGATTGGCTAAAGATTGAGGTCAGTTGAGGACTGATATGGATTTTGCATTAAATTCTTAATTAGGTAGGAAGATCCACTTATTATGTTTTTTCACGTAAGTTTCTGTTTTCCCAATTCCGCTTCTAACAGTTTAATTAAAATAACTATTTCCAAGAACTGGATTTAGGTAGACCAGCAAAGAGGATGAGTAATATGGATTCATCATCGAATTCCAAAGAAGGTTGGGAGGTTCAATAAATATTTCTATATCCGGTTTTGTTTACATCACTACTAGTCTTTTCGAATATTCATATGACTATACGAAATAAATATCGAAAGAAAATGCAAATGCCGACTATTTCTGTCAGAAAGGAACTGTACGCATTTGCCACCATAAGTATCTAATCTTCTTATTAAATGTCTTGTTACTAATTGAAAGTAGACATTAATTTGAAGGTCATTGTTTAATATTTAATTTCTGTATGAATTGCACCTTCTGTTAGACACATATCGTTAACAGTTGGAAACTTGTTATAGGACACAAAAACGGCATTCTGTACCCTACCCATTCTCTCAATTATGTTTCTTCATATCTTATACTCTATCGGAATAGTTATAATAGGAAGCACTAACTATGTTGTGAATATATAATAACTCGCCATGGTTAAAATTCTATCAAAACTATATAATAATTTAATAAAATAAATATTTGAGTGATTTTAATTCATGTATATTTCAATTTAGATTTTTTTACATAAAAGGAAGGGGTTAAAATGAAATATAGATCGTGAATATGGAATTATTTAATATTTTGTATTTATTATATAGTCATAGTTCTATTCAACAAACTTGTATTGTACTCAAGCATTGATGGACTATATAATCTTTTATGTGATTAGAGTTAGAAAATTGCAATTAAACACATAATAAGTAAAATTTTAAAATATTATAATTTTTCCTTGCACTACTTATTAACTTAACACATTAACTATCTTTGCATATTTGTTCAACATTTTAAAGGGGTTGCTCCGGGCTTCTAGAGCACATGGAGAGTTGGAACTTGGCACGGAGTTTCGCTTCACGGAACATATTAATTTGTTAATTTTTCATGTTATAACTTCATGTACTTAGGTCATTTGCATACGCCATGACTATGTTTTGCCCTCTTCACGAATTTTCTTTGCGAATTACAAGTTTAGCTTCCTCAGAGTAAATATTCCCTTTGTACTTACGCATCGATCCATATATTGTTTGGTTTGAAAGTAATTTACGTCAAAAAATGAGAAATAAGTTATGGAGAAAATAATTTTTTCCCTATGCAACGGTGATGTACGAAAAAGAAGAAAATACATTTTGATCTCACTCATAATTGAGCCAAATTGATGGTGCGGGCAGGTTGAATTCCAAACAATACTGCATACATCTTACAATTATTAAAAATTCGTATTAGGAAAAATTGTCGAAATTAAATTATATAGTAATGTTTTGAATTGGATCTGCCCTACACCATCAATGTGCTTCAATTTCGTGTGTGATATAAATTGATTTTTTTTTTCTTTTTCGTGCGTCACTGTTGTATAGGGGTGGACAATGCAAAACTTGTTTTTTTTTTCTGCATGTATTTACTTTTTAATTTTCTATCTGATAAACACTGTAAAATGATTAGATATCTTTATGACAAATAAAAAGTGATGAAAAGTTAATTGTTTTCTAATAATAATTACAACGGTTTCTAAAAAAGTAACCACACTACAGAAAATCAACCGACTAAAAAATACATTTAAGAAAATAAAATTTTATCGTACGCTAGTGTTGTAATTTTTTAAGTAATTTTTGTAAATTTGCAAAACAAAGCAATTGCCATACCAATATTATAAAGCCAGAACATAGTTTAATGTATATGGTCTAATTATTCTGATGGTGTGTGCTAGTGGGGAAAATGTGATTGACAATATGGATAGGATAATCCCGTTATTAAGAAAACACCCTATTGTCATTTATCCTTATACATGTCTGCTAACATAGATATTATTCAATATTGAATAACTAAATTCATTCTAAACTGAATCAGTTATTACTCTTTTGAATAGTTGTAAATCGAAGCAAAACCTATATGTAATCATTACACAACCGTACTAATGGTAGAAAAGATTACAAAATGTTCTTGAACTGAGAATGATTTAAATTCCACAGCATCATTGCTTGATCCTGTTGCCAAAATGTGGAAGGCGAGCATTATAGCGTCGGGTTAAAGACATATCTCGCTCCAAGCATTTAATACTGACTTATGAGCTTTTTATGCTATAAACCATCTCCCCTGGAGTTCCGCCTGTTTCCGAACTAAACGCTGCTAAACTAAACGTTGTCGAACTAAACGTAATTTTGATCAGGTATGCGAGTTATAGGTTGTTGTTATTGATAAAGAGCAATCATAAGGATGTGATGAAGGTCTGCTTGTAGAGAATAGTTGGCAACCAAGTAGCGGATGACAAAAGTTCAACATATTTTAAATCTGCCATTGACCTTAATCACATCTCATTCTCATTGCGAGTGCAGCAGTGACATGTATACAAAACATACGTGATTCTCGTATAATCTTCTTTTTTCGATAATGTTCGAAGATCACATATTTTGAAAAAATAAATAGCAAAGGATTTACTGCGTGCACTTATACGATTACTGGTGTAGTGAGGACGCCAAACATTAATATTGAAAATCGGCATTGCTTATCGGTTTACCTGATAATCTTCGTTATAGGCTAGCATTATGCCTTTGCGCTTAAAATGTGTTCAGTTCAAAGCATTTAATGCAGCCTTTGGAACGGTTTTAACCACGAAATATAATTTATAAGAATTGTCTTCTATCCGTTTTAAATTATATGTATTTTTTTTTCATTGGCAGCGTTGAATATATTATTGATAGTTTTAAAAAAATCATACTTATTTATAATTAATAAAATTTGTATTTTCAGTGCCACCTATTCAGATTGCACTATATAAATATTTTCGACCATAGTTTTGACCATATTTTCGACCTCTCTCATGATGTGACATTACCAAGCACAGTGCAATAATAGTAGATACATTAACAATACGTAGAGACATTAGATTGCTATATAAAATATTTCATATTCCAACGAAAATTGAACATGAGTCGAGTCAGCAAAATTGTACAGCCGACAAAAGTTTACTTTTAATGTACTGCAAATATTTTAACATTTTATACAGCATTGTAACATTTTATATTTTTTGTTCGGTTTGCGGTTCTAAAATGCATGTGGCATCCAGCATATGCCATGCCATTGTGCTCTTATACTTATATTTCAAGGCAGTTCGGTAACGAATAGTGATATAATTATGTCCCTGTAGTTCAATCTTCAGAATGGTTCAAATCTTGCTATAGAGTATCGCATTTCACAAGGGCAGTTGTCTCGTAGCACCCTTAACTTATTGTTTTCATGCTAATCTATTTCTGTGTGAAATTTTCATAAAAAATTATATCTCACAACAGTTGATTTTATCGATAATAAATATTATGCACATATTTGATGGGGTGAGTATAAGCCATGTAAAGTCCTAACGGCTAAGATTTCAGAAGAGCAAAAACTACGATTAAAACATTTTTGAGTCATAATTTATTTCAATTATCAATGTTATTAAAAATAAGTGCAAGTTATCTATTGCTTGTATTAAAAAAACATCTTTCAGTGCATCTTAGTTTCAGAAAGAGCAGAACTGAGGTGGACGTACCTGCTTATTGCCCAAAGTGAATAAATAATTGTGTATTAAAGTAAAATGTAGTTTTATTGAAGTATAAAAATAGAATAATTTAAATGAAAGCAGTTAATAAATTACTCTTATGATTCAAAAATGATTAGATAATAGGCTTTGGAACGAGATCAAATTGTTGCTCCTCATCAGTTTCTGATGTCTGTCATCCATTCTTTTGCGATTTTGGTCCAAGCTGATTGTAGAACCAAGTATCAGTGGAAGATACATATTAAGTGATAAATTTTAACGCATCATTGCTTTCCTTTTCAATCGTGAGTTGTTTACCTCAACTACTGTCTGTAGAAACTTTTTCTTCGTATATATATTCCAGTGTAGACCAAATGGATTGTATATCGTTCATGTATGAAACTAAAATCTGATTTTATTTCTCTATGAGATAACACCTAAAAATTAAAAACTGTCAAAAATTTACTTACATGGTTCTTGAAACCGGCTCTGCAATTGAAAACTTGATTGTACACTGGATAGATGTTTTACAGCTAAGAATTAGAACGACATGACTTCAGCTAATTTGAGCGTGTTTTAAACATCAAATTGTGTTTTGGGATATCCCAGTGCTCCAAAGTTCATTTTTCTATCCCTCTTTTTAAAAGAAAGTAGCAAGTAATGTATGGAACGAAATGCTGATAAAATTTTCCTAACTTCTTTACCTCATGTGTATGACTCAAGACAGGATTTAAAACCTCTCAGATATATCCGTTGCAGTTTTTTTTTTTCAATTACTCAAACGTCGTTAATTTCTGGTGTCTGACATCTATCATTTCATGCTTCTGTCCCAAGTTTATTAAATCCAAGATCTAACTGAAGCTAAATATCATTTGGAGATACATGGAACGTGGCAAAATTCAACACATCTTTCATTTACTCTTTAATTGTGGTTGTCTGCCGTAAATGTTGTCTGAGATAACTTATTATCGTATATATATCCCAGTGTGGACCAAACGGATATTATATAGTTCATATATCTACTTAAGGCCCATTTTTTACTGCAAGGAGTTAACATTAAAATATCAAAATCATCAAAAAATGACTTAACATGGTTCTTTAATCCAGCTCTACATTTAAAAACATTGGTTGGATGTTTCACGACGAAGTTACAACGACGTGGTTTGAACTATTTTGGAGCGTTTGCAAAACGTCATGTTGTTTTTTGGAATTCCCCGGTGTTCCAGAGTTGATTTTCCTATTATTCTTTAAAAAAAACGAACAATGTATCAAGTCATTTCAAAACAATTTTGATATCTTTGTCTTATTTAAATGACTTAAGATAGTCCTTAAACCTCTCAAATTTTAATGTTGGAATTTAATTGTTATAATCACGCCAGTAATTAGATTAGAATGTTTGTTTGTGTAATATTTTTAAAGATATTGGTCCTGTTGCATGTTGTAAAATAGTAATAGAGACAAGAATGACCGCCTATTTCAGTATAATATATGAGTTAATTATTTCTTAAATTAATCAGACAAGTGTCAAGTGCATTTAAAACGTTGTACACATAATGTTTGAGTAGCATTTTCTTAATTAAGTTCAAATATTATATTGCATTTTTTGTATAATATGAATTTACAATGAAGTATATTCATTTTTATTGAAATGGCACCGTGAATTTTGTTCTTCATTAATTACTTAATTTTGCGTATAATGCATTTCTCTAAATGGCTTTAGGTTATGTAATCCCTCATTTGGACTCCTGCCATAAAATATGCATGAAATTTCAATGCAACTACTTCAACCAATTAAATTAGTTAATTAACTCCATATTGAATTTCCTAGCTCTTATTACATAGATATCTCTGAAATGAAGGTAAAATTTGGTTTTATATTTTCATTGATGAATTAGATGCATTGAGCTGATTTGTTTGAATACATATTTTAATAGCATTGACATTCGTAACCAAATTTAATCCTAATTTTCCTTCACGTAATTAATATTGTTATGGAAATTTACATAAATTCTCCATCAGTAGTACTGGTATGAAAATCATAAATTCTGATTATTTCTTATTTTAATTACGTGAATTGAGGAAAATTACATCTAGGTTTAATTTTCACATTGCAAATCTACACTTAAATTTTACATCGTCATGTAAAGAGACTTGCTGCTCCAACCGGGAATCTAACCATGGATTTCAGATCTGACCAGCCGACGTTCTGCTTTTGAGCTACTGAGTCGAAATTACAACCTCTTATTGTTGAAGTGGACTCTACATTCTCCACTCTCTAATGTCAGATAGAAGTGCAACTGACAATCTGACTGACCACCTCCTACTATTTTTACCTCATGTTAGCCTCTTGGTATTACTATCTTTACCCAGATTAATTTCCTGCGTGGTCGTTATCTTCCCAATTTGAAAATCGGCGCTCCATCTTCTAATGTTTACTGAATCCATGCTAGGCATTCTAGGGTCACTTTCAGACCTCTGATATCTTTGTACTGACTTACAAGGTTAATTCGTTCTGGACGCATTGTAAAGAGTATTACTTCCCGTACTGGGAATCTAATCCTAGATCATTGAACAGCCCAGCCGATGCTCTACCGTTGAGCTACTGGAACGAAATTGCAAGCTATTATCGTTGAAGTGGACTCTGTAATTACATTCATTAGTTTTCAGACACACATACTAGAGCTTGGGGTACTATCAAACAGTAGTGCGGACCCGACCTACCTCTCGGTTTACGGGGTTATTTCCGCACCACTGGAAGTTGTCCACAGACAACCCAGCTGAGTCCAAGGAGGAAGACATGTGCTTTAAGCCAGTCCTTTCGACCAAGAAAAATCTCAACGCCAGAGATTGACTGAATGACTCAAGTATCACACACACCACACCTCCACGGAACAGCAGAGGATGCTGAAGGAAAACTCAGGAGTCTTCAGGGGAACTTCCCCTAATTGAAGAAACCCAAGCTGTAAAACGCCCCAACTCCAGATGGAGTACAGGGGTGACCATGTAGAACGGGAAATGATGGATGTCGAATGCAGTGACTGCCTCATGTATCCAAAATAGCCAAGTTGAATGGCACAAAAATTTTGATAATTTTTCAGAGGATTTGAACTTTCTATTCCTCGGTAGTTATGCAGAGGCAGCATACAACTTAAAGAGGCGCTGTCGTAACCCGGGCATATACCTGTACTGCCAGGTTAACTTAACCTAAGAAAGGAACTAGAAAAATAACAGGAAAAATAACTAGAAAAATAAACGAAGGGCCGGGGAAAAAAAGAGAGAGAACTACAAGAGAGACCGCGGGGGGCCGAAGCCAGGGAAGACTTCTTAACAGCTGAGACGTACTATAGCCAAGGAGGGGAGAACACCCGAGTACGGGGTCCCATTCAATGGCTCTCAGGCCAAATAAAGTTACGCCAACCCAAGAAGGAAAAGAGGAGCCAGGGAAAACAAGTACCACTAACTACTTAGGCTAACTACAGTCAAGGCTAACTGATTCTTAGAGTACTTAATTAATTAGGAGTAATTAACTGACTACTATACTACTACTATACTACTAGGAGTAGCTAATACTAGAATCTACTAATTAAAACCCAAAACCATGACACGACTTTGAGGATTACCCTATGAAGGGTTGGCATCCAAGGAGGATTTTTTCCCCGGGAAGAATGGCCATAGCCGGCAGGACACGTGATGATTACGCTAAGAATACTAGCTCTACTTAACTAAACCTAGCAGAAAAACTAAGGCCCGCGCAGGGAAAGCACTTACACAGGTTCCTGGACGCTGAGCTGGGAATCTGAAACTGAAAGCTTAATAGAAGGAGGACAGGGAGGGGCAAACCAGAGCCGAAGCCTACCATGTCGACCCAACAAAAACCAAGACCTACTTACGGAGGCATCTCCGAGTCAGAGGGACTCTGGGCTACTTGCCAAATGTAATCAGGCGGAGGCCCAAATGAGCCTATATTTTATAAGTTAAATTGTGAACTTTTGCAACATTTCTCCTGTAAATGGTAACGATTCATACATTTTTAATCCAAAAGTATCTATGCAGGCGTTGCAATATGATTAAACAAAGTTTATGATAATTAAACATATGTACATTCAAAGAGTAATAATCGTTAATACAAAAGATTGAACTTTTGTGGCATAAAGTTATCGAGGCAACATTATCCAATACATAGTTATAAATGCTTAAAATGCGGTATTTCCACGTATTGGAGAATGAAAGATCACAACATGTTCGCAAACACAGTTGTAGTATAATTAAATTCAAAAAAATTCCAAAATGAATTTATAAGTATACATAATCCACAGATGTTGTTCCACTTATTGCGTATACCATTATGCTACACATAAAATTTAACGCTATTTACTAGTTAACGTTAAGAAATAATACAGATGCACAGAACCGAGTCAATAGCATAAAAACTAATAAATAGCACAAGGGGACCTGAGCACATGGGTATTTTGGTCTCCTTGCCGACACACCTAACACAATAACTGCGCATAAATAAATATCAGATAAAGCAGTATGTCCTTACAATTTTGTTTAGTTTAGCATTTTATTACATGTTCATATTATATATGTATAAAACATTAACAGTCAGACATGTCACAATCAGATCAGAAAATGGTTTTTCAAAATGACCAATGTTTGAATGACCAATAGTTTTTTGCATGCCTGAATTTTGGATAGAAATTGATATAGTCATTCACATTCATTATTATACAGATGTGTTGTTTCTCCTTCCTTTTGTTTTCATTCCCATATTGAAAAATTTATTAAATTTGAGACGTCCTAATGCATTATTTAACATTACTCCACTTCCCGTGCAGATTATAAAGCCAGTGGAGATTGGCAAGGTATTGAGAAATTCAATTAACGTGGACATGTGTAACTATTCTCTTCACATTCACGACAAAACCATTGTGTGGGCATCAGCATTGGCAGCAAACATTGTCTGTAATGCCATTCCTCTAATCTAGGAACCTGACACATCATTTGAAACTAAGCGCGGTATTTTGATTTGAACTTCTAGGCTGCAATTATGCATTATAGTTTGCAATTCGATATATGTGTTGTTCGTCAATTGAAATTACCTTACAGTTGGAGGCAAAACGCAGATCTAAGAGACTAGTTGAACAATCGCTATGCTGAGATAAACTTTTCACTGGGACATGCAAGTTTAATAAGTGCATAGCATTGTTTGCAATGCATTTTAGTTTGAAAACGGAAACAACGGCGCTTTCCTTATTTTCCTGGTTGTCATTGATGACGACCTTCTTGACAAGACAACAAGCCTTGGCTGATAATTTTTAATAGACGTTACTTTAATGGTATGATGTCATTTTGAATAATGTGTTAAACTAAAGTTTGTTAAAAAATGAAATGGGTAAACAATAAAATGATGTATAAACGAAGTGGTTATTACCTTAAAAAATGTTCTAGAATACTATATTTTCATAGAGTATTTAGAGTACTAAATGCAGTTAACATAGCCTTATACACTTAAATATATATTAACATCCATATTTCCTAAAACACTATTTTAAATTTCCACACACAGTGAGTATTTACCTCCTAATTTTCGTTGATATGTTATAGTACAAACGTCGCTTTATTAAAATACACCTTTGTTTTAGAGAGGTAAATAAATCTGTATAGGAGAGGCAAAAACATTTGTATTTAGTGTTGCAAAATCATTTGCTAATTGGACAAGTTCACTGGCACATGGAATTTTAAGTACGACAAAATAAGCATTAGTATCTGAACGAAAAGTACAACATTTTTCATAAGAATCGCATATTTATGTAGACCTGTGAGCCATGTAGACATTCTTCTCGTAAGGAATGAAAATACGGTTTATTCATGGGTTATCTACTATAATAAAAGACAACACTTAATCACTGTCTGCGTAAGGTCACAACACAAAAGTAAATATAAAATCCACTGTTCTACATAAATTAAAAGTGAGTTCAATACCAGGCTTCGCTTCCAGTATTTGGTGTCAGCTAAAACGCAGAATTCTAAAATCATCTATTATTGTAAATAAGTTAAAAATAAGTCCCACACTACTTCGTTTTCAGTATATGATATCATACTCAAGGTGAAGCTTCAGAATTCCCCATTGTTGTACATAAATTAAAAATAAGTCCAATATCCTGCTTCACTATCAGTATCTGGTGTCTAACGCAACGTAGAACTCCAAAATTATCTGTTGTGGTAAATAAGGTAAAAATGAGTTGAATATGTAGTTTTGTTTCCAGAATCTGGTGTCATACGCAACGTAGATCTAAAAAAATATCTGTTTTTGTAAATAAGTTAAAAATGAGTCCAATATCGGACGTCGTTTTTAGTATCTAGTAGCATACGCAATACAGAACTCCAGAATACTGTCCTTAATTTATAAATTTGTATCTACAGGCGATTGATTCTCATTGACAGTAAACAATAAATCAATATCTGTCGGTTCCGACATCCATTGAATCAAAGTGGTACAAAGACGAATATATAACATACAAAAATTGCTAAAACTGCTGATAATCTGAAAATAAAAATGCATCAATTGTAATACCGCATATATTATATTATCTAAAGGAGGCATATACATTAGTTAAAATGGGAGGAAAAAAATCATATACTCGTTTCTGTGTGTTCCGCCAATTATTGAATAAAAATAGAACAAACGTAAATGACACACAGAAAATTTGCTGGAACTGCTGTCGTAAATAATTGAAAATAAAAATGCATGATTATTAATTGCATAAAGTATGCTATTTAGTTTGCTTTGATTTTTATACAGTTACCAATGAAATTTTTTTATACTCAGATAGTATTAACCGAATCACTCAAAAATTTTACTGTAAATCAGGCTTATCCCAATAAATTGAGATGGCAACATTAATAAATGAGAACAAATAATAGTCATATAATATAGAAGTGTAAAAAATTACCTAAGGTACTATATATTATAAAACTTTAGGCAGTAAACCATATAATTATACAAATGAATTTTTTTCTATGTGTTCATCAGTAAAAGTATTTCTAAAGTTAACGCAGTTCAAGTTGGCCGCAAAAGAAATACTATGCATTCAAAAAAAAATCTGACAAACAAAGAGAAAGTGAAACAGACAAATTTTTCACTCATGTTATAATATTAGCATATACCAGAATAACATTTGATACAGAGAGTAGTATATAAATAGTAGTACCTTTAGTATATAAATTAATTATATTTATTATTAACTGATCCATAAAACGTGCCATGTGAATATTGTATTTTTCGCACCATGTAAATATTGTTATTGCGAATATTGTTTTTGTGAATTTTCTAGCAAGCCAAAAGTTTTAGTTGAATTGTACTTAGGTTGACTGTCAATGTTTTCGACGTTGTGAAAATTAAGTTGTAGCATAATATCATCGTCTTTTAGCCTGATTTTATGGATCCTCTAAATCTGAGAATTAAAGAAAACTTGAAACCCGTTTCAATAACAATATGTTTTAACAGCCGAAAATACTCATATAAAGTTTAAACATTCGTTTCAATGTATACTGATTTAAAAATCTCATTATATGTTTTTCATATTTAATTTTATTACATCCTGTCTGAATTAAAACCTTTTATCTAAATAGTTTCCATTGTTTATAGTTATATCAAGCGTTCATCTTCTTAAGTCCAGTGTGTTGAAATAGACATTTGCAGGAAGTCACTCAATGGTTGGTCAATAATTTAAATTAATATATATTAATCAAATCCAGAAATTGCCTGCTACTATTTGCTTCGAGATTTAGCTTGATAACCACTCAAAACAAATAGTTATTTTCCAATGATTCCTTATGATCTATTTGGTACATATTTTGCCTTAAGTTTATCGCTTTCGTATGCGATATGTCTGTTTCATCGATATGTCTGTTTTTGTATGTTCCTTGTTGTTGCTTCGCGGACCATAAATTGGAATAGCAGTACACAATGTTTCCTTTTTTAATAGATTACTTTTTTATTTCACAATAATTATATATATATATTCAACTCAGTGTATCAAATTTCACTCGATAACATCCTAGAAAACATTCCCAATAATAGTGACTAACATACAGGAGAGAGAGAGAGAGAGAGAGAGAGAGAAAAAAAATATATATATATATATATATATATGTGTGTATGTGTGTATATGTGTATATATATGTATATATATATATATATATATATATATATATGTGTATGTGTGTGTGTGTATATGTGTATATATATGTATATATATATATATATATATATGTATGTATGTATATATATGTATGTTTGTATGTTATATATAATTATTTATTAATTATATAAATAAATAAAAATGAAAAATAATAAACTAAGTCAAAAGCATTAGAAAAATCAAAAAATCGGAAAATAAGATGCATTAACATTAATGTTTTGAATTTTATTTTCGCAAAAAAATATAACTTTTGTCAGTATTGAAACTACGTTTTGTGCGCCCTTATAATGGTGTATAGTGGCATTCTCGATTATCCAGTTTTCCTATGAATTCTTGTTTAGTAGGAATTTTCATCTATGATTCATATTCATATTCAGTTCTGCATGTTTGGGAAGTTGTATTCTGAATTGCTTGTCCAGTCTTCAGCTTAGACTCACTGGACGGGTTTGGGAGTATTTCCGTGAACGTTCGTACTGCCTCCCTGGTAGAATTTCGACTTGTTCATTCCGGTGCTTCTAGATTAAGTTGTTGAGGTTGATTGTGTATACACGTGGTAGAAGAGGAAGGATTTATGCCGCATGGTAATACAATTTTCTTAATGTATCCTTTTTTCATTTTTTCATTTTTTTATGCCTGTAGTCTGAGTTTAAGCATTTATAGTAATGTACTATTGCTTAATCTGAAACAGGCATTTGTTTGGGTTAATTAGAATTAAATACTCAGACCTGAAGAGGAATTTTATTCTGATTAATCATCGAATTTGGGAAGGTTCTGTTCTTTTCTCTTATCGGCATTATGGACGTGAATTTGCTTCTATGGTGATGTTAATATTACTTTAATTGTATTTTTATTTTTTTATTTTTACATAATTCTTATTATTACATTTCAAATACATATATATATATATATATATATATATATATATATATATATATATATATATATATATATTAATAATAGCAGGTCGGTGAGATATGGTTGTGCGGCATGGCTTGTGGACTTCAAGAATTCTGTTGAGTAATTAGGTTAGGTTTATTCCAATCTTAAGCCCCCTTTTTTGCTTCATGGTCTATATACTTCGGGATTTCATCGGACGGAGGAGTGCTTCAGGAAGACAGAGGCACCGGGAGTGTTTCTAGAGTAAAAGTGCTTTAACCGGGAACGGGGGGTCACTATCCCCCCCCGGCCTTTTTTCTGTCGTTCCTGTAAACAATCTCCTTTCTTTTCCCCCTTTCCTTTGTACCTCACCCCCTTTTTGTAGAATTTGCTATGACAGGAAGTATAAGAGCAACCAAATACGTATCTGTTCCGACAGTCAGGCTGCTTGCTCTCATGGCTCTTGGGAAATCCACTATGACATCTTCCCTTATATGGGAGTGCTATAATGCACTCTGTGATATTACTAGCAATAACAAAGTCATTATTTACTGGGTGCCTGGACATTCGGGCATTCCAGGTAATGAGTTGGCTGATGAATTAGCTAGAACAGGCTCAACTCCTTTTGTTGGTCCTGAGCCGGCCTTGGGCATCCCCAATGACCTTATTAGAAGAATTGTTTATGACATCTTCAGAAAGCTTCAGTGCAAGAACTGGCGTAATACTAAGGGTCAAAGGCAAGCGAAAATTCTCAACTGCAACTGCCCTAGTACACGTCAAAAGGAACTTTTCAAGCTCAACAGAACTGGCATCAGGAGGGCTGTTGGGCTCCTTACTGGGCACTGCACTCTCAAGAGACACCTTAACATTATTGGCGTCACCAAAGATTCGCTTTGCAGGGGCTGCAAATGCAGCGAAGAAACTGCCGCTCACATTTTTTGTAAATGTGGCGTTTACTCTGCTTACAGATTTGAACACATTGGTCGATATGTGATTGAACCCTGGGAGCTGATTGACATTCCTGTCAAGTGCCTGCTCATCTTTGCATCGGCTACTGGTCTCATTTCGTAGGGATCTGTTTGTTCTGTTTGGGGTAGTAAAATAGACTACTGGTTGATGTGCTGGGCTCTTCTGAGCCAACCGTCTCTCATTTCATTTTATTTCAACTACTTCCATAAAAACAATTGTATCTTTCTATTACTTATATCATTGAATTATGCTTAACTACATTTCATTCATTTTTCATCATTTATCATTTTCTTTTGACACCTGTCTTCTCTTTGATGCTTATAATATAATTATTATGAACAAAGAATTCAACCAATCTACTTCTGATCGAGTTCAGAGTGACAAGAGGGAATTTATAATATCAGAGAATAATGTAATTATCTTACAGTCGTACACACACAAGATATAGCTTTTTTTTCAGCAAACATCAAGTAAAAATTTTCCCTTTTGGCTGGTAATTATAAGATTTTTTCTGTCCTCCCAATATTTAGACTCATGTAGCAATATCGATCGATTTTTCAACAAACTTTGTAGTGCTATCTACGTTTGTTTAACATTTAAAATTAAGAATTAAAATATATTAAATTAACAAAGAAGTCATTAGAAATAACTAATATTATTGGATTTATAAGATGCAATCGAGGCCACTAGGTAGTTAGATATGTTACTCCACTACCTAATTCTCTGGGTAATTAAGTTATCAGACCTTCAGTTTGAAATGAAAAGCTTAGCTGTAATTTAACGTATTGTGTTAAAAGCTTATAAAATTGTCTGGCTCAAATATTCATTTTAAGTACTGTTTCGGTTGACGAAACATCTAGATACAGAATGATGGATAATGATTAAGATGTACTTTTAGTATGGATAAGAAAATATATATTTTTATTTGGCATTCTAATTATTTAAAAAGTTTTACATTGATGTAACTGCGAATGTCAATATTTGAAGATAAAATAGCAGAAATATTACAAAATATTGAAAAAGAAAAGGTTATACGTTGTATATATAGGTAATATGCAGTTCATCACAAATCAGACATTGCTGTAATATTGTAACTAACTTTTTTTAAGACGGAGCAATTGTTGTAGATAAGCTATGTATATATTTGTTTATATAAAATTCCATTAATTGCTCCCAGGAATTCTTTATTACTGTATGGTGCTCCTTGGAATAGTATAATATATTGCAGTTGCTACCCCGGAAATTTAATTTAGTACTGGTGCTCCGTGATAGAAAGAGTATGCAGATCCTTGCTTTAGATATGCAGCGGCCATACATGAGTATTTTGGTACCGCAATCTGTGAGATCAGGAATATGTGAGATATAGGAGAGTGATTACTCAACTCGTTAGCTCAATTTCAAAATGTAAACAAGTCAATTAGCTAAAAGTTTCAATAAAGGTGAGATTTTAAATTCAAGGATGTAAGGTTAATAAATTTGTAAAATTATCAAATAATGTCAGGCATTAATTTTAAATAAGTTAAAAAGAAAAATTAAACCAAAACTTACATTAAAAAGAAATTAAAATTTCAATTTATGCAAGTGTTAATGAAGGAGTTTAATACAATAGGAAGTAGTTGTAGGTGTTGAAATTTCAAAATTTAAACTAGAATATGTTAATGAGGGGAAGTTATTTAAAAAACTGCGCGATAAGCAACGAAAGAATGGTTATAAAATTGAGTACGTCATATAATTTACAAATAATAAGCAATTGGTTATGACGTTTATAAGAAAATATAGAAATGAGAAATGATAATAAGAGAGAATCTCAATAAGGAATTGAGAGGTTAATTAAAATTTAAAATATCATATAATGCATTAAGGTGATTTAAAATAGTTGATAAATTGTTATAAAAAAGTTAAATAATGTTGCAGGTCAAAATTTAGGGGCTAAGCAAGGCACCTAAAGTTAACTTTAATATTTAATACAAATTAGCTAAAGCACCACACTAAATGAAATTTAAATAAGGGATTATAATATATACATTCCTTTAAATAAATGTAAAATTTGAGTTTAAAAAGAAAAGAAGGAGAGAATACGTTAAACAAAAATGCAAGAATGAGTGTTACAGGAGTACGTGTATCATGCAATAATAGAAAAATGAAAGCATAATGATAACAATAATGGGGAAATGTAATACATATTTGAAAGAGATTAATTCAACATTTATGACCTGTTGAATTGGAATAGAAAAGGGTTTTACTATACGAGAAACGAGAGTCTTTGTGGAGGAAAACAGGTCAACTTTTCAGGCCACGAGCAATTACGGCAAAGCGTCCTCAAAACTGCCCCTTCATCCACTTCCGGAGTTGAGAAGCCTCTTATCTCGAAATCTTCGATTAGCGAAAATGAGTTAAAAAATCGAATAGAAAGGGGTCAGGGAGATCATGCACACTCACTCACTCCCGCGAAATAGGTGTTGTGTACCAGTCTTGTCATTAATAGATCGATCGATCAACTGACAGCAGGTCCGATCGAGCAGCCACAGAGAAAAGTATTTGTGCACATTTCGGTTTGTTTAGGTTTCGGATTTAAAAAGACACTTCATAGAGAGCATGTGTCAATGTAGTAAAAGTGGTTAAAGTATTTATAGATGGCTGGTGTTTAAAAAAATGCTAATGGTAATGTACTGTGAGGATAAAGGCTAAACAAATATATTGTATTTTATGAAGATATCAATGATGAATACTTAAAAAATCAATGGATACTGAATTGCGTAAAACAATAACATGAAAATAATAATGTTGTGCAATTTGTAAAAAAACGTTGTTAATTGTTAAAAGTATCAGTATATATATATGTGTGTACTATTAGGTGAGTGAATATGCATATACATAAAATTTTATAATTTAGTCAAAATTAAAATTTTTCTTGATTTGAAAGCTTGACCTGATATAATGTTGATGAGTACATATAACTTATATAGTGTATGATATGTTGAAACCCAGACCATCCGACCTACCAGAAAGGTGTAAGGTAACTGTTTGGACTGTCGGGAAGAGTGTATGATATGTGTACAAACTTTTGTGTGCACAAACATATTTTGTGAATTGCAGCATAACTATGATAAACTTTCACCAAGGCAAAATACAAATTATAGAGTTGGCAGTGACAGGGACTTTATCGGTATTTCTTCATTTTTTATTCATTTTTGTTGCCCGGAGATATGTGAGACTAGGAATATGTGAAACAGTTTTATGTTCATTATTTATTAGGTCTATGATGTTAACCACAGCATTAGACTTAAGGACGTCAGTTTTACAGCAACCCTGACCCGAGAGGTCATATAGGCTATAAACCTAGGAGACTTAAGTGAAACCACGATATTAGTTAGAAATGTTAACCAATTTGGAAGGTGCCTGGTCGCATTGCCCTGAGGTTCACCAATGTAGCCGAAGAGGCGTATCAGACTTCAGGCAAAAAGAGGCGGCAACAGAAAGGTTCTAGGTATTACATATACACTTGAACGTAAGATTCCAGGGAGACATCAACGAAATGTCCTGAGATATATACTTCAACGACAGATGAGATGAGTACAGATGTAGTACTATAGGGATCGACTTCAGTACAAGTAGGAGTACAACACCTTGAGTTAGTACCAATACGATATACATTGATGTAAGAATACCAGACAGAGTATGAGAGATGAAATATACGTACGAGCTGTGTGTCAAATTTGCAAGATAAATTGAAGGTGTGTGATTATGAATTATTGTAGCAGGCCATAGATCAATTTGATAATTACAATTTACCTGGTCTCACATGTCCAATCTCCTCCACAAAATAATATGTGATATATTATTGTAATTAATTTAATAATTAAGAGAATGTTTGTCATAAATAATGTTAATTTTAAAGTTACAAAAATGGTGCAATTAATTGAGTGGTAGTATGTTAATGTATTTTGCTCCAGAACTCGTATTAAAGTTAATATGGTAGATTAAAAGCGGCACAATGCATAGTATTTTACGAATTACCATCAACGATCATGTTCTAAAATTAATTAAATATGTTTCTTAAAGATTAAGTTAAAGTTAGGGTTTAAAAATGTGCGTCACATTTCCATCCGCAGTAAAATGTTTTCGAGTTTCGATTTTTAAACATCATTGTTCAGATTTCACTCAAGACAAATACTGTTTGTTCACGTAAAACTACCTCCTAACTAATGGATTCGTTCCTAAACGAAATAAAACTATATATAGTAATTTAATTAGCAAGTCTCAAGGAAAATTCTGCGAATTTCTATAAAGAAAATAGCCTAAAGAAAGGGGCCTGAATAGTTTATCGAGCGGTACCTAGAGTCTCCTTCCCCCCGCGGCTTATCGGAAGATTAAAATGCAAATTGTTTAGTTTTAACGTAATCTCACCTTTTCATACCATGACCTTAAAGCTAGCTATTGATTTTAGCCTTCGGGAGATTTAAATTGATTTCTTCTTGCTTTGCTGGGAGTTAAGGATTCTAGATTTTTAAATTATTATCTAGCACCTGTGAAATCGGGCATGACTACTTTACTATAGCTAGACCTAACGGGTACACTCATGAACATTTCTTTACACAGTTATTGGGGTGCTTTAAAACTTTACTACAACTATGTGTAATCACATGCATATTAACATTGTTTAAAATTTTTTGAGACAGTATACAAGATAAAACAATGGGATAAAATTTAGCGTGTTTGCTTTGCTGCAATGCATTTGTCTGTAGAAGCGTTTAATTTTTCTTCAATTTTGAATCAATAAATGGTACTATTTGCTTTTGAATGTTTCACATTTATATTAATGTAGCATTTCCTGCCCTGACCTATTGTACCAAAGTAAACCACCCAATTGCAAAATATGCTGAAATATGGCTGAAATCGTTATGTAGTAAAAATGCTGTATCCTTTTCGTGCCGAAAACACTATTGGATCATAATAAAATTTAAACCATTTTAAAGGGTGCTGCTTGCATAAAAATACTTTTTAGCAATTCGTCCATCTGACACTCTGCGATTTAATTAACTGTTTTTCCTCCAAAACAACTCAAGGAATTAAAAATATATTTCGCACAAATGAAGTTTCTCACACGAATGAGAACATACAGTTGCGACTTTCCAAAAATTTGCTACTATCGTAAGTGGTATGCACATGCGCAATTTGCAGTAATTTTTTACGTCATCGAACTCATTTAACACATTGAAATATCATTCTGGTGAAATATAATATGTCACATGTATATCAAATTAACGTCATTTTATCTATACTTCAATGCGTTGGAAACAACAGAGGAGGTCACAATTTGTAATTTTATATAAATTTATCAGTTTATATAAATTTATAATTTAGCATAAATTTTAATTTTATATAAATTTATAATTTAACATAAATTTTAATTTTATATAAATTTATAATTTAACATAAATTTTAATTTTATATAAATTTTAATTTTATATAATTTAATAATGTTTATATAATTTTATAATTTTACGAGATTTAGAATTTTATATAAATTTAGAGTTCTATAGCAAACTGAGCGTGATAAAATAACTTTATGGGATGATTCGAAGATTAAAGTAGATTTGTAATAAAATGACGTATTGACCGTATTGAACATTCTATATGTTGTTCACTGTGCAAAAATTTTTGTATTTAGAAACTCTTTGAGAGAAATTTGACAATCGAGTTAGATTTCGTGTTGGGTGACAATATTTTCTATGCTTTTGTAAAAACAAAATCGTAATCAATACGACTGTTAAAATGTGAAGTAAGTGCAAGTTAACATTTTTCAATATTTCTATTAAACAGTAACATTTTATTGAAATAGCTTGAATTATAAAGTTAGAGGAGAATTATCTAGGATATTTCAGCCAGATGTTATAATATATTTGCGCAAAAATTGTACGATTTCATTTTATAATATAAATAATATTTTCAGAATCATTCAGAAATTAACATATTTCTTACAAAGCAAGAATCTTATATTAATTTGCGTTTAACTGAGGTATTTTCACTTAGTTCATAAAGTTAATTTTGAGACATATTCCCTGACAAATAAAACAACATTCTGTACTCCCTATCAAAACATATTTATTTTGGTACAATTAAAAATCTATTCACGATTTTTAATGTAAAAATGGCCTCCTTCTATTAAATGCATAATTATATAAAACTGGAATAAGTGTTTGCATTTAATCGAGGTTTAGCTCGTGAAGTTCGGTCAATTGCTATAAAAAACCTTTTTATAATCCATAAACAGTTTTATAGAATTTCATTCTTATAGTTCATCGTAAATTTACTATGGAGATGGTCTAGTTTAAATGCAAAGCTAAATTTGCATACCAGCGTAGTAAGACTACTCTTTTGATCTTTAGAGGATTAGATTGATTTCTTTCTTAGTGTTTCAATTTCCAGGAATATCCTTTTGTAATGTTTTCAGAATGTTGTCTCTAAACATCTTTTTGAAATGATGTTTAAACTAACATCAAACGTATATAAATATCAATCTTAGCCTGTAAATGAGTTATGAAAAGTAAAATTGATTTTATCCATTAATACTTGTTTGAAGTGGATAGTTTGGTCTTGCTATGAACACAGGTTGCTTTATGGTGATTGTTCAGTGTCTTACTCTGTATATTTTGATCTGTTGTTTTACTCTGGTAATTATAATCAGTCATTCTTGGTGCGATTATTTTTTGGGATATGTTGCTCAGGCTGCTTGCATTGAACACTGATTGTCTTAAAATTATAACATCATGTATTTTCAGGATATTTTGTTCTAGTCACAGGTTGTTTTAGTATTATAGTTTGGTCTTGCTGAAGATTCATTGCTTTGAAGACTCTTTGTTTCAAGATGATCGTTCAGTGAATCATTCTTGGTATGCTGTCTTTCTCTGATCATAGCGTCTTTTTAAGATTATATTTTGATGTCCTCCTCTAGATATCGTGCTTCTTTTTCTTTCTAAACATTTGATTACTGTAAAATCATAGTTTGTTGTCTTATTCTGGATCTTTTGTTCTGGTATCTTTCTCTGATCACCGCTGGTTTCATGGATATATATTGGTATTTTGTTTTGAATACCATTTAATTCTTGCGCCGCATCAGTGTTTATGAACATGATGTATGAACATTTGACATTTGTCAATGTACAAATGTTAGTGTACGTCTGTGAACTGCACGATCGGACTAAGAATTCAGTAAATGGATCGACATGAATTAATAAATAGTGCACTGATTCAAGCACATGTAACTCTTTAGAAAAATTATTGGACTTGGGATAACTGATGTACGCTTAAAATACGAGATATTATTTCATATTAAACGTGTATTATTTGTAATATAATTAAACGCATTTCTCTCGGAATAGAAATTGCGCTGGATTTTTACACTGGAAGTATAGTATAAGCATTGATATGATATTTTGATATGCATTTGTGACATATTTGTGCATTGTAAAAGTCCAGCAAAATATCTTGTTATTAAATGAAAAATGTGAAAACTCAAACTCTATTCAGTAAATATGAGAAACATAATTTCCTTCCAATACAAATTAATATTATTAAATGGGGCAATATTACACAAGTTGGCACGATCTAGATATGGTATCCAGTAAAGGTGTATTTTTGTGCAAGATTAGGTAAGTACAACATAGATTTATATTTTATTTATTTATTTATGTTTTTATTTAATTTTTGCTTTTTTTTTTAGGTTTCAATTTCCGTTTCATCCAATAGCATTTTTAATATAAGATTTCCTTACTAATTTGGAATCACATCTAATTAAGCATATTAAAAGGTTTTGAAATGAGCAACTCTATAATGAATTTAAACTTAGCATAGTGATATTGAGTCATATTCAAATTACGTATTTTATACTTAGACGTTTATCCATACAGACTTCTACATAAGAGGAATTTCAGGTTAACAGCAATCTACCGGCAACCACTAGTTTTATTTTGAATAATTTGCAAAGCTAAAATATAAACACATTCAAAATTTTATGATGATTCCACTCTATTGTTTGGAAACACTGCAATATTCTATGCAAAAATTGTTTCCAATGATATTGAATTCTAGAAAAGTAATCTATTTTATTTCAGCTTGATATCACTAAAATATATCTAATAAAAATGCTGCCGCTGAAAAATGCCTGATCGAATATATACTTACTTTACATCCAGCAGATATAGAATTATTTTTATAAATTTGTTTCGCCAGTATTGTATCAATCAAAAATTCCATCAGGTTCGTATGCATCTCACAAATGTCTTGCGTTGAAAATACTCGAGATGCATCTGTGTTGTATTATTTTGATTCCATTTCTAGGCCAATAATTGATTCAAATACAAATGCAATACGAAAATAAGCATGAAAATTTGCAAGAAAAGTTCAGCTTTATTGCTTATATTTAGAATTCCCTTCGCTTTCTCTAGGAGGGTGGGCTTTTTAGAACGACAAGTTAAATAAATGTGGTTATAGCCCTTTCCGAAAGCAAATTTCTTATTTTATTATTTGCACTCTTTGGGTTCATGGATATTTATGTTATAACTTGTTAAATGCGTCATTTTGATTTCTAGGATATAAGTATTACAAAGTTTTTAGAAAGAAAATTGTTCGATCTTATTCAAATTGATGATTTCTCAAAATTGTATATATATATATATATATATATATATATATATATATATATATATATATATATATATATATATATGTTTGCGTGTGTGTGTGTGTCTGTGAGTGTTAATCTTTTAAAGAAGATATTTTGAGAGAAAGAAAGCGAATTGAAGCAAAAATACATGCAAACAAGACTTTAATTATTTTTTTTTTTTTATAAAAATAACTCAAAATTTTCAAATATTGTGAAATTGCTTTTTTCTACTAAAAAACGGCGCCCTTTTTCCGACAAAACGAGTATGCATTGATTATATTTTGACTTTTCATGTTCAAAAATATGTGTTCAAATGATTTACATTTTGCGTTACAATCTGAACATAGCCGTTGTTCACATCAAAAACCATTCGTTTGATACAGCGATGCGGATCTTACAAAATTGCAGGGAAGGCCCTTAAAATATTTAAACATATTAATTAATGATATACATTACCTGCAAAAAAGTGATATATAATCTTTATAAAATGAATTTTAAAATGCGAAACGAATGTTTGAAGTGAAAAATTATTGTATAACAACATTTATAAAGGTAACACTGCTCAAATTATTGGATCGGTTTGTGGGAAGCTAAACTGTTTTGAGGACCTACCTAGAGAAGTAATCTGTACATATATACTAAAGAAGAATAGGTATTTATTTGCTTCTGATTGGGGTTGATGCAGTTGCCAATTTGTTGTATGTGTGAATTTTACCGAAGTGTTCACTTTACAATGATCCAGAATAAATAATCGAAGAATACTTACAGGCGTTGAATTATGTATAAAAATAATATATAACTAACATTAAATCAACAAATGAGTTCACTATTTTATCATTTGTTAAGATTGTTAACAATAAACAACATAAATTTAAACAGGAGTTAATTCAGTTTTTTAAAAAATTTGACTAAAAAAATGTAAGAACAGAATTGGATAAATTACAATTATAAATAAAATACAATTTCCAATGTTAATTGTCGAACATTCTGTTAAAAACAACACCCCCACTTGATTCCTACGTTTAAAATATTTCAATATAGTTAACCGAAAATAAAATCCCTATTTTTATTGTTATATTTCTCACACGGGATTTAATGCATGACTACATAAAACCAAAAAAGTTATTTATCTTTAATTGGGATTTCGCACGGAAAGTTAAGCGAATTTCTATAAAAAGGTGCTCGAGGGAAATATATAAACAGTTTTTATCGAAAACTTATTATGTAAATAGTCTAGATTAAACTTAACCCCATATTTGCATACCATGATCATAAAGCTACACCTTTCAGTTCTCGGGGGATTAGTTTGATTTCTTTTGCTGACTTCGATTTCTCGAAAGCTTTTTCTAGAGCATTTTGAAATGTATCTTGGAATCTGTTTTGGAAACGTATTTTAAAACTTATATCGTCCGCATAAATTTATATCTTCTATTTAAACTCTTACCATCCGTTTGAATATATTATCTCATTTTTCTTCAAACACTTACAAGGAGTTAATTTTCACTCTCGTACAACTTTGGAAGAATAATACATGAAATTGGTAGAGTCTTTAAAACTTTGTTATGGACAACACATAACTTTCCTTGCAAACTCAAACTCTAATATTTATTTTATAATATGCTTTATTTACTGTTTTTTATCGCACAAAATCATATACAATAGAGATCTACTTTAATTTTCACAGCATTTGTAGTTATAAAATAGCTAGTACTTTAGCCTGTCGAAGTAAATAAAATTAATCCTCTTAGAAAATTAAGTTGCTATATTTAATTTAAGTATTCTTTTAACAATATATTTATTTTTAACAGAAAATTATTAAAGAAAAATAATTGCCATACTATTGCTTTTACTGAACACTTTTAAAGTAAATAATACATTATTCCTCAAAATTTACCATATAGATATACTATATCAGATGATTACTAATATGGATTCATCACCACATTCTGTTGGAAGCTTTGTAGTCTACTAAGGGTTTCCACTTCCGATTCTCTTTTCCAATCCTAGTATAAAAATGTTTAATGAAACATATATTCTTCAGTATTGACTGCATGCTGAATTTAATGATTGACATAGATATAGAATCAAATTCTGGAGAGGGTAGAGGTGCTTATAAAAAATTTCTTCTCCCGGTTCTGGAGCTGTCATTTCGGACTCAAAAATTTTACTTGCAACATCTATTTTCAAGATCGGTAAAAGATAAATCTTAGATTATGACTAATAATTTTAGCATGAAATTCAGGAGGGTTACGGAGATAAATTAAGGATTTTCTTTTCCAATTTTTAACTCGTCTGTTTCAAAAATGTCCACAGAATTATTAATATTACTGACGGTTGGGTGTACATTGAGCTTAGAAGATGACTGATACAAATTCAGCATTATTTTCAAGAAAGGAAGGATGCGTTCACTAAGTATCCTCATCCCCTATTTATTTTAGTCGAAACAACTATTTCTCAGAACTGGCTATGTATAGTGATTAGATAATAAATTATATGGATTTAGAATCAAATTCTTATCGGTAGGTGAATTGATTAACAATTTCAAATTCTCGTGCTTCGTCCCGTTTTTACTTTCCCTGCAATACATGGTAATGTATAGGGAAAGTATTGGAATCATGTCGGAAATCGCAACTCGAGTTTTCGATTTATCTACACGTTTCGAGACCTCTAGAATACGAAAAACTATTTTTAGCGTAACGCCTGTATGTGTGTCTGTGTGTCTGTCTGTGTGTCTGTCTGTCTGTGCAGATTTTGTTTCCACTCTAACTAAAAAAGTAATTTACCGAATTTCATAAAGTTTAGTCACTTGTGCAAAGACACTTGTGGGCAAATCAGGTGCTGATTAGTTTTGGGTATGATTCGGGATAAAAGAGCCCGCCTTTTTTTGTGAAATGGCCCGCAAAAGCTTATATCCACTCTAGCTAAAAATCTAATGGACTGAATTGAACAAAATTTCGTTGGTAAGTCACTTGTGGGACACTCTAGTGCTGATTAGATTTTGGTATGATTCAGAAAAAAATAACCTGCCTTTTTTGGCAAAATGGCCCGCAAAAATCGCCAAAATCTAAAATAAAAATCTACGTATGCTCAAATATATCCAGAAAATGCTTGTTTAATACGTAAATTTTAACGAAGAAAAGAATAAGACCAACCCCATTACACTAGGAGTAGCCGTTCTCGAGATATTTTAGTTTCTTCGTATTTTCTCTACGCCACCTTTGGAAAGAAGTCCAGTTATCACCTGAGAACGAAAATTGAGTTAAAAGTGAATTAACCGTCAGAAATTGTACCGTCAGAAATAAGGCATATGCACCACTTGTTGTCACTACATAAAAGTTGATTCATAAATTTTGATGTGAACTACGTTTCATTGGGTTGGCGTTTCTGTAGCCCCAAATCGAGCGTCTGTAAACACCTTGGACGCTAATGCTTACCTCTTAAACTGTTAGGAAAATAATGTTTCTAGTATTGCCCGAAAATCAGTGTCCAAATTAGGAATATATAAAAATAATTTCAATATTTTGATATTTTGAACTTTTTGTTTCAAAAGTATATGTCCGAGGAAGTGATACATAAACAAAAGTAAATAAACAAGAGAGAAAATAATAACATGAAAGACTTAGTTTATAATGTAGTGTTACAAACATTATTGTAGTTTGGAGAGAAAGCCATGATTTGTTAAATATTTTTCATACAGAATTTATGAGACTGAAATAAAAAATGAGTTCGTAAATTGGATGTTTATTTTCTCATACTATGTTATATAGTATTGAGGAAGTATTTGTTTTCACGAAAATTTTCGAATTCGAGCTTTAGATGCCAATATATTTTAAGATCTCCTGAATGCGTTTTGATTATTTTTGGGGTGATGTTCATCCGTATGTCTGCCTAGCTGATGTCTATAGTCGATTTCTTGTGTACACGATGGCAGCCACAAATATTAATTAATTTTTGCGAAACTCTCTCTCTGGCTTTATTATCAAAAAATCTAGAACTAGATGACTTTTTACAAATTCGAGCGAAAACGCCGAAATTACTTTGAAATTTTATATTTTTCTAACATGGCAGCATAGGAAGAAATTTGAGATAATTTTGTATAAAAAGGTGCATTTACGGCTCAATGAGTGCGAAACTTAATAGTTTTAATCATTGTTGTGAAAAATAGCAACGAAACATTTTTTGTGCTTGTGACATCATTAGCCCCTCGGGGGGAATGACGGGGGGAATACCATAAAGCCCTTTGCTGGGAATACCATATTTGAGAATGTACTCCCACCAGGAGAGGGGATTACATTCTCATGTATGGTATCAATGAAATGATTTTTTCAAGTCCTCTAAATTGAAGGTTAATACGCCATAGTTGTTTTGAAACTTTTTCCTGTAAACTTTGAAAAATAAAATGAATTATGGTATGAGAAAGACGAGTTGAGCTACACTCCTATTAGCCTATCTCTGTTTTTACGAAAAATATTCTATATTCTAAATATTAATGCTCAAGTATTGTGTATACCGTATCTTTGATCATGCTAAACAAATATTGCTACACAATCGATTTCATTTCAGCATAATATCAGTAAAAATATGTCTGATAAAAATATCCCACCACTAGAAAATGCCTCAGCATATACACCTTTACTTCCCATGGCAGAGATAGAAATGCATTTTGAATTTTTTATATCGCTGATATTGTATCAATAAAAAATTCTATCACGTTTGTATATATAAATTAGAAATGCCCCTGCGTTGAAAATATTTGAGATATATTTGTCCTTCACTGTGTTATTTCGATTCGATTTCTTGGTCAATATTGGATTCAAATACAAATACAATACTTGAATAAGTATTCATTGCAAGAAAAGTTCCATTTTTATTGCTTACATTCGTGTTTCTTTCGCATTCCCAAGGAAGATGTTCTATTTTGGACATGCAAGGAAAATAAAACTTTAGGATGCCTTCTTATAATCGAAATTCAAACTCTTTAATATTTGTTTACATTCAAAATTCTATTAAATGTGTTGTGCTTATGTTTTTATGGTACGCTGGAGGTCTTAGTTCCAAAACTAAAAGTTATTTTGTTGTTACATTGTTTTGTTTAATTACTGTGTGAGACCAAAATTTAAA
Organism: Amaurobius ferox; assembly: GCA_951213105.1. Lineage (NCBI taxonomy): Eukaryota > Metazoa > Arthropoda > Arachnida > Araneae > Amaurobiidae > Amaurobius > Amaurobius ferox. The sequence goes on along the minus strand of OX578143.1, from coordinate 134,069,428 downwards.
TACGCTTCTGTTATATGAATCCCAGTGCAGTTCCATAATAGACTTATTGAATGTGTTCATAAACAATTATTAAGACAGTTAGTGTGTTTTGTTTATTGTGATTATGAGAAAATCATGTCACTTTGAGCACAATTAATAATGGACTGATTTACCACGTAAACTCGCTCATTATTGACTGTACGCAAACCTATTCAGAATTCCAGTAACTTTGAAAAATTCTAAAATTTTTAATAAGTCTGACTTCAAAGGGATATTCTCTCTTATCAATATAATGAAAAATTTTCTTCTCTTAAAGATCTTATTGTAAATTTGTAAATTTCATTATTTGGGGATTTATCAATTTCCTTGTCAATTCAGAATATTGTACAAAATTAAAATGAAAAACCCTTAAGTCCTTAAAGTTCTTGAAACATATATTTGTCTCGTTATATATATTCTCTTGATATATATATTAATTTTTGTTTTGATACTTTTTCCACTTTCGATTTAATAAAGTTCTTGAAAAGTATACTTCTCAAGATTGGCTACATGTTGAACCAAGTTGATGTCTAATATGAATTTTGCATTAAATTCTGGAGTAGGTTGGAATGTCTACTTATTATTTTTTTCCATGTAGGTTTTTGTTTTCCATTGTCACTTCAAACATTTTCTTTAAAACAATTATTTCCAAGAATCGGCTTTAGCTATAGCAAAGAGTATGAGTAATATGGATCTAGCATCGATTTTCAATAAAGTTTGGGAGGTGAAATAAATATTATTTCCATTTCCGGTTCTGTTTACATCACTCTTAGTCTTTCCGAAAATTTCTATAACTATACGAAATAATTATACAAATAAAATACATATTCCGATTATTTCTGTCAGAAAGGAACTCTAACATCATTTGCCACCATAAGTACTCTTCTTCTTAAATATATTGTGACTAATTGAATTTGGAAAGTAATTTGCAGGTCATTGTTTATTATTTAATTTCTGCATGAATTGTACCTTATGTTATACACATATATCGTTAACAGTTGGCAACTTATTATAGAAAACAGAAACGACATTCTGTACTTTTCCCATTCTCTCAATTATTTTGCGTCCTCTCCTCGCTATCGGAATAATTATAATAGGAAATACGAACTATGACTGTATGTTGTGAATATGTAATATCTCGCCATGGTTTGAATTCTATCAAAACAATATAATAATTTAATAATATAAATATTGAGTGATTTTAATTCGTATATATGTCAATTTTCATTTTTTTACATAAAAGGAAGGGGTTAAAATGAGATATAGATCTTAAATATGGAATTATTAATTAGTATTTTGTATTTATTATATAAGTCATAGTTATATTCAATAAACCTTTATTGTACTCAAGCTCTATATAATTTTCTATGTAATGAGCGTTAGGAAATTGCAATTAAACACGCAATTAGTAAAATTTTAAAATATTATATTTTTCCTGTACACTACATATTAACTGAACATATTAACTAACTTTCTATCTTTGTTCAACATCTTTAAAGGGGTTGCACTGAACTTCTAGAGCACATGGAGGGTTCCAACTTGGCACACAGTTTTATATCACGGAGCATTTTAAATTGTTAAGTTTTCTTGCTATTTCTTTCCGTACTTACGTCATTTACGTACTTACGTACATCATGACTATGTTTTGCTATCTTCCCAAATTTCTTTGAGAATTACAGATTTAGCTTTTTCTGATGAAATATTCCCGTTGTACTAACGCGTCGGCCTATATATTGTTTGATGTGAATGCAATTTACATCAAAAAATGAAATATATAAATAAAAATAAATTATGGGGGGAACAAATTTGTTTCAATATTTTTCCCTATACAACGGTGACGCACGAAAAAGTAGAAAATCCATTTTAACCCTCGAAATTGAACCAAGTTGATGGTGCGGCCAGATTCAATTACAAGCAATACTGCGTAATTATTCAAAATCGATATTATGAAAAATTATCGAAATTAAAATATATGGTATTGTTTTGAATTGGATCTGCCCTACACTCTCAATGTTCTTCAATATAGTGTGTGATATAAATTGTTTTTTTTTACCTTTTCCATACTTCACTGTTGTGCAAGGGTGGACATCGCAAAACTTGTAATTTTTTTTTTTTTCTGAATTTATTTACTTTTTAATTTTCTATCTGGCAAGCACTGCAAAAAAGATTAGATATACTTATGATAAGTAAAATGTTATGAATGGTTAATTGTTCTCTAATATTAATTACAAAGGTTTCTTAAAAGTAACTTCATTACAAAAAAATCTACAGACTAAAAAGTACAATTAAAAAAATTGCAAATTACCACATACGTACTATAAACTGTAAAGCAAATTTTGTAAATTTGCAAAACAAAGCAATTGCTATAGCAATATTACACAGGATATAGTGTAATGTGTATGGTATAATTATTCTGATGGTGTATGCGAGTGGGGATAATGTGATTGACAACATGGGTAAGACAATCCCATTATTAAACAAACACCCTATTATCAGTTATCCCTATATATACATGTCTGTGAACATCGGTCTTATTCCATATTGAATAACCTGAATTTAGTCTAAATTTAATCAGTTATTACTGATTTGAATATTTGTACGCTGAAGTAAAACTTATGCGTACAATTGTAGTAATACATTGCACAGCAGTACTAATGGTAAAAAAGATTAAAATATGATCTTGTACTGAGAATGATTTCAATTCGAGACTAATTACTTGATCCTATAGCCAACGACAGACAATATAGCATGTAAAGAGATTTGCTGCTCCAACCGGGAATCGAACCCTGGTTGTCCGAACAGGTCAGCTGACGCTCTACAGCTGATCAACTGAGACGTTTTGCTCGTCTTGGACGTTTTGCAGCTCTTATTGTCGAAGTGGACTCTGCCCGCGTTGAGTTAAAGACGCATCTAGCTCAAAATATTTAATACTGGCTTTCGAGCGTTTAATGCAATACTCCCGCTCCCAGGGAGTTTCCTCTATTGTCGAACAAAACATTGCTGTAATTTTGAGCAGGTATGCGAGCTGTAGGTTGTTGTTATTGAGAAGGATAAGAAATGACGATGGGAGGAAGGTGTACTTGCAGAGAATTAAGTTGCCAATTAAGTAGCGGATGATAAAAGTGCGAAATATTTTAAATCCCTCATTGAACTTAACCACATTACTATCTCATTTCGGCTACAGAAGTGACATTTATACAAAAACACATATGATTCTCGTATTATCTTCTTTTGTCGATAATTTTCGGTGGACACATGATTTGAAAAAAATAGATAGCAAAAGTTTCATGCACTTACACGATTACTAGTGCAGTGAGAACGTCAAACATTAATATTGAAAATCGGCATTGGTTATCGGTTTACCTGATAATCATCGCGATAGGCTAGCATTATGCTTTTGCGCTGAAAACGTCTCCAGTTTAAAGCATTTAACCTTTTACTTACGGGAGGGACAGCGTCAATCACAAACGAAGAATCTCTCAAACAGACAGGTATTTGACATATCCTATCCCAAACAGTTCTATCTCCCTCTGCAGGCATTGGCGTCCATGGACGCCAACGCCAAACATTAATATTGAAAATCGGCATTGATTATCGATTTACCTGACAATCTTCTTGATAGGCTAGCATTATGCCTTTGCACTTAAAATGTGTTCAGTTCAAAGCATTTAATGCGGCCTTTGGAATGTTTTTGAACACGGAATATAATTTATAAGAATTATCTTCTATTCCTTTTAATTTATATGTATTTCTCTTTGATTGGCAGCATTGAATATATTGTTGAGGGTTTTTAAAAATGTGTGCTTATTGAAAATTTGTAAAATTTGTATTTTGAGTGCTACCTATTCATATTGCACTATATTTATAGTTTCGACTATAACTTTGACCTCTCTCATGATATGATATTACCAAGCATATTTCCAAGCACGGCGTAATAATAATAGATACACTTATATCACATAAAAACACTAGATTGCTATGTATAAATATTTCATATTCCATCGAAAATTGAATGTGTTGGATTAGAGTCGAAAATTGCACTATTAACAAAAGTTTGTTTTTAATGTATCATAATTTTATATTTTTGTTCTATTTGCGGTTCTATATTGCCTTTGGGATCCAGCATATGCCATGCCATGCCATTTTGTTCTTTTGCTTATGCTTCAAGCCAGATCGGTGCTAAATAATGATATAAATATGTCCCTGTGGTTCAATAGTCAGAAGGGTTCAAATCTTCCCATTGATTATCATATTGCACACGGATAATCGTATACTAGCTCCCTATACTTTTTGTTTTCATACCAATCTATTTTTGTGAAATGTCCATAAAAAATACATTTCACAGCAGTTTATTTTATCGACAATAAATATTATGAACATATTTGAAGGGGTAGGTGCAAGCCATGTAAAGCCCAGAAGGCCAAGATTTCGGAAAAGTAAAAACTATGATTAGAAAATGCTTGAGTCATACTTTATTTCAATTACCGGTGTTTTTAAATATTGGTGCAAGTTATCTATTGCGTGTATTCAAAACCACATTTTGGTTTATCTTAGTTTCAAAAAGAGCAAAACTGAGGTGGATTTACCTGGTTATTTCCTAAAGTGGATAAATAATTGTGCATTGGAGCAAAATGCAGCTTTATTGAAGTAGAAAAATACAAGAGTTCAAATACCTGGTTATTTCCTAACTATAATTAGAAATAATAAAAACTATGATTAGAAAATGTTTGAGTCATACTTTATTTCAATTACCGGTGTTTTTAAATATTGGTGCAAGTTATCTATTGCGTGTATTCAAAACCACATTTTGGTTTATTTTAGTTTCAAAAAGAGCAAAACTGAGGTGGATTTACCTGGTTATTTCCTAAAGTGGATAAATAATTGTGCATTGGAGCAAAATGCAGCTTTATTGAAGTAGAAAAATAAAGAGTTCAAATACCTGGTTATTTTCTAACTGTAATTAGAAATAATAAAAACTATGATTAGAAAATGCTTGAGTCATACTTTATTTCAATTACCGGTGTTTTTAAATATTGGTGCAAGTTATCTATTGCGTGTATTCAAAACCACATTTTGGTTTATCTTAGTTTCAAAAAGAGCAAAACTGAGGTGGATTTACCTGGTTATTTCTTAAAGTGGATAAATAATTGTGCATTGGAGCAAAATGCAGCTTTATTGAAGTAGAAAAATACAAGAGTTCAAATACCTGGTTATTTCCTAACTATAATTAGAAATAATAAAAACTATGATTAGAAAATGCTTGAGTCATACTTTATTTCAATTACCGGTGTTTTTAAATATTGGTGCAAGTTATCTATTGCGTGTATATTCAAAACCACATTTTGGTTTATCTTAGTTTCAAAAAGAGCAAAACTGAGGTGGATTTACCTGGTTATTTCCTAAAGTGAATAAATAATTGTTCATTAGAGCAAAATGCAGCTTTATTGAAGTAGAAAAATACAAGAGTTCAAATACCTGGTTATTTTCTAACTATAATTAGAAATAATAAAAACTATGATTAGAAAATGCTTGAGTCATACTTTATTTCAATTACCGGTGTTTTTAAATATTGGTGCAAGTTATCTATTGCGTGTATTCAAAACCACATTTTGGTTTATCTTAGTTTCAAAAAGAGCAAAACTAAGGTGGATTTACCTGGTTATTTCCTAAAGTGAGTAAATAATTGTGCATTAGAGCAAAATGCAGCTTTATTGAAGTAGAAAAATACAAGAGTTCAAATGAGAGCAAGTAATAAATTGCTGTTATGATTCGAAATAATTAGATAATAGGCACTGTGGCACGAGATCAAATTGTTGCTCCTCATCAGTTTCTGATGACTGTCATCCGTTGTTTTACTGTTTTGGCCCAAGCTGATTGTAGAACCAAATATCCGTTGAAAATAACATAGTATGTGACGAATTTCAACACATCTTTGATTTTCTCTTTAATCGTGAGTTGTTTACCTTAACTGCAGTCTGAAGTAACTTTTTTGCCGTATATATATATATATATATATATATATATATATATATATATATATATATATATATATATATATATATATTCCAGTATAGACCAAACGGAGTGTACATAATGTATGAAACTAAATGCCGATTTTTTTCTCAAAATGTTAACACTTAAAAAGTAAAAATTGTCAAAAATTGACTTATATGGATCTTGAATCCAACTCTGCAATTGAAAACATGACTGTACACTGGTTATATGTTTCACAGCGAAGTTACAACGATATCACTTCAGCTATTTTGGAGCGTTTTTTAACGTCACATTGTTTTTTGGAATATCCCACTGCTCCAAAGTTGATTTTTTTATCTTTCTTTTTAAAAGCAGGTAATGTACCAATGAATTAAATTATCTTGACTTCTTTGCATCATGTATATGACTCAAAATAGCATTTAAAACTCTCAGATATAAATATTGCAGTTTATTATTTTTTTTAAAGTACTCTAATTGTTACTTATTCACAGTTTCTGATGTCTAACATTTATCATTTTACGCTTCTGGTCCAAGCTTATTAAAGCCAATACTTGAACCATGCTAAATATCACTTGGATATACATGGCATATTGAAAACTTCAACACGTCTTTGTTTTACTCTTTAATTGTGGTTGTTTGCCATAACTGTTGTCGGGGGTAACTTATTTTCGTATGTATATCCCAGTGTAGACCAAACGGATACATACAGTGTGATTCAAAACAGGTGTGCTAAACTTTTCGACGTGGTAGAACACACCAAACCAAGCATCTTTCGTCATAATTGACCGGGTCAGAAAGGAAAAATAAAGACGCCAGTGGGAGCTTTATGGTAAAACAGATGAGATGAGGCAAAAACACAAGAATCACTTAGAAGTTATAAAATTATATTTAATAAACAATAATTAAAGTAATGCATCAAAAGAGTGGCTGCCAACCTGAATGCACGTCTCACAACGGCGATGGAATTATTGTCGAACTCTCTCGAACGGACCAGGGAAGTCTCGCACTTCGGCAGCTGGGGTCGAAATTCTGGTGACGAATTCCGATTCAGATTTAAGGTAAGTTGCGTGTCATAGACAAGACTCTTGAGATATCCCCACAAAAAGAACACAAAACAAGACAGGTCGGGCGGTGGTAAGGTTCCATAGTCTCAAAAGTTAGAGCAGCGAATTACTGCTGCAAAATGATAAGGCCGTACATTCTGTGTCACGAAAATTTGCATAAGGGTTCTTCTTCTCCCCCAGATGAAATATACATAGATTTCTTCTTCAACCAGAAAATAACAACCAGAATGATGCTTTTAAGTTTGCGGAGCTGCCGCTTCCCAACGAGTAAGCGACCTGTAACGCCTTTACGTTTCATTTCCGAACCGGTAAACTATGACGAAAAATGCTTGATTTGGTGTGTACTACCACCTCGTAAAGTTTTGCCTATCTTTTATCATCAGCCTGTGTAGTTCATGTATCTAATAAAAGACGATTTTCCCCTATGAATTAACATTAAAACACAAAAATTGCCGAAAATTGACTTACATGGTTTTTAAATTCAGCTCTTCATTTAAAAATATAATTGTACACTGGTATTACAAATATATGATCTCAACTATTTGGGAGTGTTCTTTAAACATCACTCACTCTTTTTTGGAATACTCTGGTGTTCCAGAGTTATTTTTTCTATTATTCTTTAAAGAAGCAAACAATTTATCAAGGGATAATTTAAAAACTATTCTGATTTCTTTGTATCATTTAAATGAATTAAGATAGTATTTAAACCACTAAAATTTAAATGTTGGGCTTTAATTGTTAAAAGCACTCCGGGATATGGATTACAATGTTTGTTTGTGTAATTTTTTTTAAAGAAATTCGTTCTTTGCCATGTTGTAAAATAGTAATGGAGACAGGAATGCCTGCGCATTTCAGTATAGTATCTGAGTTAATGAATTCTTGAATTAATCAAGTAAGCGTCAAGTGCATTTAAAACGTTGTACATATAATTTTTGAGAAGCATTTCCTTAATTAAGTTCAAATGCTCTGTTGCATTTTTTGCACAATAATGAATTTAAAATAAAATATATTAATTTCTATTTAAATGGCACAGCAAATTTTGTTCTTGATTAATTATTTAATTTTGCTCATATTGCACTTCTCTAAATGGCTTTAGGTTATTTAATCTCCTATTTGGACTCCTGCTATAAAATATGCATGAAATTTCAGTACAACTACCTCGACCACTTAAATTATTTAATTAACTCCATATTGAATTCCCTAGCACTTATTACAAATATATATCTGAAATGAAAGTAAATTTCGGTTTTATATTTTCATTAATGAATTAGATGCATTGAGCTGATTTACTGAAGACATATTTTTAACAGCATTGACATTCATAACAAACTTCAATCCTAATTTTCCTTCACATAACTAGTATTGTTATGGAAATTTATATAGATTCTCCAACAGAAGTACTGGTTTGGAAATTCATAAATTTTGATTATTTCGTATTTTAATTATGTTAATTGAGGAAAATTACATCTAGGTTTCATTTTTACATGGCGTATCTAAATTTAAATTTTACAGAAATATATTAATTAATTTTTAGATACACATAGAAATTTGTACGGGCTTGGGCATGACACATGGGCTTAGTGAGCCGGGCCAGACTTGAATTTTCAGACATTGTTTGGAGCAGGGCCGGACTCGGACTTATGTTTTAGAAATGGCGGGCCTACCAATTATATTAAGTAGAAAAAATCAAGTTATTTACACATTTTTGGTAAATTTGAACACGATTAAAATATATACGCCTTATGTGTGCCTTCACATGCGCTATATGTGTGTAATACTCTAAATCTAAACCCTTTAACAGAATATTGACCTTTTTTGATATTTTATGATACTTAATTGTTTTGTATGCTATCCTGCCAATGCTTATGTTTTAGTTTATATAAATCCATAAAACTGTCTGGATTTATTTTTCATTATGGAATTAAAGCAAATCATTTCGGGTAGCAATTTGGCGTGTCACAACTATTTTAATGTTTAAGAATGGATTTAAAATGCATCTGTTTAGCTGCAGGAAAACTCCAATCTGGATCATATTTTACTTTTATATTCAAATTCTGAGATAAATTTATTAAATCATAAATTTATCAAAAATTATTATTATTAAATTTTAGAGAATGTTTATCGAAAAAAAATATTGAAAACTATCTTGGAAAAAAACAGTAATGCTTGGATTAATAAAGAAAATTATGAGAAAATGTGAATTTTAATTGGATATAACATAAATACCCTCGAGATGTGAAACACTCATTATTTTTCAATAACTTCAAAAAGTTTGATTACTTTATGACATTTTTGCCTGAGCGGACAAAATTCAATCTGAAGCCTTCTGGATTTATTATTTCTGAGAATTTATAAATGAAATAGGGAATTTGAATTTCTCCTATTTTATTCGTTATTCTTAATGTTCTCAATTTTTGAAGGTAGTATGCAAAATGAGTTGTTAAATAAAATGTTAATTATTTAATTTATATGTAAAATAAATCAAATGTAAACTCATCTGAACAAAAGTATAGAATGTATCACTTATTACTTCAGAACTCCTCTCATATTCCAAGTTATGGGCCTAATAATATTTTTTTTCTAAATTCAACACTAATATTTTCTGTATATGTGTGGCAACATATACATTGTTTTGTCGTGAAGTGAGTTTGTTTTATTGTTCAATACAAATTCACAAATATATCTTTCAATTTTAATTTTTTTTTTAATTTGTATTTTTGTATATTTTTGGGGAGTAATCTTTTGATACGAATTTCCAGAGTTATTTTTGAAAAGATCATTGGAATGCCGGAATGTGTATGCAGTCTCTGATATTATACAATTCCGACTTTCTATACATAATCTTCTAATTTTTGATTATTCAATTTCATTTGTGGTATTCTCATTGTGTTTTAATGTATTTTTTTCGATTATTTTCCATTTCTTAATTCTTTATATGTTCTGGCAAAGCCCATCACTGGTATATATTTTATAAATTCATTTGTGAAATTTTGTAACAATTTTCCTGTAAATTGTAACGTTTCAAGGATTTTTTTATAAATAAATTTCTATGATGCGATAAAGATAATATGATAAAATATGAAAAAATAAAGTTATGTTATTTAAACATATGTACATTCAAAGAGAAATAATCACTAATACAAATGATTGAACTTTTGTGACATAAAATATATCTAGGCAATAATATCCAATACATTGTTATAAATCTTTAAAATCTGGTATCGCCATGTATTGGAGAATAAAAGAAAACATTTTTTTTTCGTTTGCAAATACAGTTGTAGTGAAATTCAACAAAATTCCCAAATGAATTTATAAGTTTAAAAAATCCCCAAATGTTGATCCACTTATATTATATACCATTATACTACATATAAAATTTAACGTTATTTGCTAGTTAACGTTAAGAAATAATACACATGTTCAGAACCGAGTCAATAGCACAAAATCTAATAAATAGCACACGGGCCCTGAGCACATGGGTAATTTGATCTCCTTGCCGACACACCTAACACAACAACTGCGCATAAATAAATATCAGATAACGCAGTTTGTCCTTGCAATTATGTTTAGTTTAACATTTTATTACATTTTCAAACTATATATGTACAAAACATTAACAGTCTACGTATGTCAGAATCTAATCAGAAAATGCTTTTCCAAAATGATCAATCTTTGAATGATCATTGATCATTTCGCATGCGTAATGCTTGGATAGAAATTGCTATAGGCATTAGCATTCATTATTATTCATATGTGTTGTTTCTCCTTTCTTTTGGTTTCTATCCCATGTTAAACCATTTATTTCATTAAAGGCACCTTAATATATTATTTTGCATTATTCCACTTCTCGTTCAGCTCATAAAGCCACTAGAGAGTGGCAAGAGATTGAGAAATTCAATTAACGTGGACGTGTGTAACTCTTGTCTTTACATTCACGACAAAACCATTGTGTGCACTTCAGCATTGGCAGCAAACATTGTCTAGAATGTCATTCCTCTAATCTAGGAACCAAACACATGATTTGAAACTAAGCTCGGTATTTTGATTTAAGCTTCCAGGCTGCAATTACACATTAAGCTTGCAATTCGATATATGTGTTGTTCGTCAATTGAAATTACCTTACAGTTGGAGGCAAAACGCAGATCTAAGAGACTAGTTGAACATTCACTATGTTAAGGCAAATTTTTCACTGGGACATGCAAGTTTAATAACTGCATAGCATTGTGTAGAGTGCATTGTAGTTTGAAAACCGAAACAACGGCATTTTCCTCATTTCCCTAGTTGTCATTTTTGATGACCGTCTTAACAAGACAACTAGCTTGAAGCCTTGGGTGGTAATTTTCAATAGATATCACTTTAATTGTGATCTGTCATTTTGAATTATATGGTAAATTAGAGTATGTTTATGTTTAAAAATGAGAGAGGAAAGCAATAAAATGTTGTATAAATGAAGTGGTTATTACCTTGAAAAACACAAAATGTTCTAGAATATCATATTTCCTACAATATTTCTAAGAGTACTGAATTCAATGAACATAGCCTTATACACGTAAATATGTATTAATATAGTATATTTCCTAAAACACGAATTTAAATTTACCACACATTAAGCATTTTCCTCCTTATTTGCTTTGATATGTTATAGTGCAAACATTGCTTCACTGAAATGCACCTTTCTTTTTGAGAGGCAAATTAATCTGTATAGGATCGGGAAAAAACTAATTTGCTAATTAAACAACAAATTCACTGGTACGTGGAATAGTACGTTCGCCAAAATAAACATTAGTATCTCAATGAAAAGTACAATATTTTTTTAAGAATCGCATATTTATGTTTACTAGTGAGGCTCGTAGCCATTTTGCCCATACGCAATTAAAGAACGGTTTAGTCATGGGTTATCTTCTATAATAAAAAGCAACACTCAGTCACTGCGTAGGGCCACCAAACAAAAGAAGTTATTATAATATTCACTGTTTTAAATAAATTAAAATTGATCTAATGCCCGGCTTCGTTTTCAGTATCTGATGTTATACGCAACGTAGAATGCCAAAATTATCTATTGTTGTAAATGAGTTAACAATAAGTCCAATATCGGGCTTCGTTTTCAGTATCTGGCGGCATACACAATATAGAACTCCCAAATACTGCCCTGCCCTTAATTTATATATTAGTATCTACAGACGATTGGTTCTTATTGACAGTAAACAATACAACAATCTATGTTGATTCCACATTCCATTGAATTAAACTGGAACATGGACGAATATATAAAATACAAGAATCGCTTAAACGGCTGATAATTTGAAAATAAAAATGCATCATTTGTAATGGCACATATATTCTAGTATCTAAAGGCAAATAGTTCAAATGTTAGAAAAATCAGAAATTCATTTCTGTGAGTTTCGCCAATTCCTGAATAAAAGTAGAACAACGGTAAATGGAACACAGAAAATTTGCTGGAACTGCTGCCTTAAATAATTGAAAATAAAATTGCATAATTAGTAATTGCATAAAGAATGTGCTTTAGTTTGCTTTGCTCTTTATACAGTTACTAACAAAATGTTTTGTATTCAGATAAGTATTAACTAAATCACTAAAAATTTTACTGTAAAACAGGGTTATCCCAAAAATTTGAGATGGTAACGGTAATAAATGAAAGCAATTAATAGTTATATAATATAAAAGTGTAAGCAATTACCTAAGGCCGTATATTATAAAACTTTAGGCAGAAAACTATATAATGATACAAATGAATGGTTTTTAGATGTGTTCATAGGTAAAACTATTTCTAAAGTTAACTCAGTTCAAGTTGGCCGCAAGAGAAGACCAAAAAACTGGGGCAAACAAAAAGGAAGTGAAACAGACAAATATTTCACTCATGTTATAATATCAGCATACTATAGCAAAATAAAATTAGATACAGAGAGTAGTACAAAACAGTGGTACCTTTAGTACACGAATCATTTATATTTATTCTTAACTGATCCATAAAACGCACCATGTGAATATTGTTATTCTCGCACCATGTGAATATTGTTATTGTGAATATTGTTATTGTTAGTTTACCTGCAAGACAGAAGCTTTAGTTGAATTGTACTAGGATCGACTGTTAAAGTTCTTGACGCTGTGAAAATTAAGTTGTAGCATAATGTCATCGACTCATAGCTTGATTTCATGGAATCTCCAAATCTTAGAATTCAAGAAGAATTGAAACAAGTCTCAATAACAATTCGTTTAACGGACGAGAGTATTAAGTATAATCATTCATTTTTATGACTATTGATCTTAAAATCACATTATATGTTTTTAATTCTTAATTTTATTACATCCTTTCTGAATCAAAAACTTTTACTGAAATATTTTCCATTGTTCATAGTTATATCAAGCGTTCATCCTTCTTAATTCCAGTGCGTTGAAATTGACTTTTGCAGGAAATCGCTCGATGGTTGGCGAATAATTTGAATTAATTTATATTAATATGTATTGGTTAACTTCAGAAATTGCCTGGTACTATTTGCTTCGAGATTGAGCTTGATAATGGTCCAAAACGAATAGTTATTTTCCTATGTTTCATTATGATCGATTTGGTACCTATATTGCTTTAAGCTTATATCGCTTTTGTATCCTATATGTCTGTCTGTTTCTTTGATATATTGTATACTTTACTTGTTGTTGCTTCGCGGGACATAAATTGGAATTGCAGTAAAAAATTTTGTTTTTTAATAGATTACTTTCGTATTATATATATATATATATATATATATATATATATATTATTCAGTTAGATGTGTGATATGAATAATATCTGAATAAAAATACTTCCATAAGATCAATTCCATCTCCTTCTATTCATATCATTGAATTATCATGCTTATCTACATTCCGTTTGTGATTCATCTTTTCCCATTTTCTTTTGACACCTGTCTCCTCTTTGATGCCTGAAACGTAATTATTATGAGCAAATAATTCGGCTAATCTACTTCTGATCGAGTTTAGAATGACAACAGAGAATTTACAATATCAGAGAATAATATAATTATCTTACAGCCGTATACACATACGGCATAGATTATTTTTCGTCAAATGTCAAGAAAAAATTTCCCGTTTTGGCTGGTAATTATAAGATTTTTTTCTGTCATCTCAATATTTAGAATCATGTAGCAATATTTGATCGCTTTCTGAACAAACTTTGTAATGCTATCTGCGTTTGCTTAATATTTAATATTAACAATTAAAATACATTTAATTAACAAAGCACTCATTAGGAATAAACAATATTATTAGGTTTATAAGATGCAATCGAGGGCACTAGGTAGTTAGATATGTTACTCCACTACCTAGTTCTCTGGATAATTAAGTTATCAAACCTTCAGTTTAAATGAAAAACTAAGTTGCACTTAAACGTATAGTGTTAAAAGCTTATAAAATCGTTTGGTTGAATTATTAAATTTAAGTACTGTTTCAGTTGACGAAACATCATAATATAGAATGATAGATGATGATTAAGAAGTACTTTTGTATGGACAAGACAATCTGTACTTCTATTCGGCATTCTAATGATTCCACACTTTCTAAATTGAAGTAGCAGCGTATGTCATGGTTAGCTCACGTTTGATGAGAAAATAACAGCAACAATACAACAGTAAAAAAGAAAGGTATGCGTTGTATATATCCATAATATGCAGTTCACCACATTTTAACCAACTTACTTTTAAGACTGAGCAATTATTGTAGATATGCTATGCATATATTTGTTTATATAAAATTCCACTTGTTGCTGCCAGGAATTATTTTTTACTAATGGTTCTCATTATGATAATATAATATATTGCAGATGCTATCAGGAAAATATCAATTTAATACTGGTGCTCCGTGATAGCAAAAATATGTGAATCCTTGCTTTAGGTATGCAGCAGCCATACATGACAGTTTGGGCACCGCAATCCATCTGCAGTAAAATGTTTTCGAGTTTCGATTTTTAAACATCATTGTTCAGGTTTAACTTGGAACAAATACTGTTTTACTTACGTAAATCTACCTCCTAATTAATGAATTCATTCCTAAACGAAATAAAAATATGTATGGTAATTTAATTAGCATTTCTCACGGATAATTCTATGAATTTCTATACAAAATAGCTTGGAGAAAAGTACCTAAAAGAGTTTATAGAGCGGTGCCTATATTGCTCTCCCCCTCCCAGCTTATTGGAACATTAAAATGCAAATGGTTTAGTTAAAACGTAATCTCACTTTTCCATACTATGGTCGTAAATCTATTTATTTTAGCCACCGGGAGATTTAAATTGATTTCTTCTGTTGTGGTTCAATTTCCCAGGACCTATTTCTTCTGTGATTCAAAATTGCCTCGTTTATATTTTTTTAGGTATTGCTGTTCGACATATGATCAGCTTTGTCACGGTTTCATCAAAACCATAAAAATCCCCGCAATGTGTCATTTATTGTTATATATAAAGTTCCTGGAAAGAAATCCGTAAACAACGAAATCATTTTGTAAGCCTATGATAGTTTTAGATATGTATTTGATAGTATTATATATGCGTATGATAGTTTTGGCACCGCAATGAATTGAATAACAAAAATATGTTGAACATGCCTTAGTGGTTTAAAATGCTGAATTCTTTGAACAGAATGTGATGACAATGGAAAATTTTTATTTTCTCATACTATATATAATATAGTAGAGAGGTATTGTTTTAACGAAAATTTACTAATCCGAACTTTTGATGCTAATATATACTTTAAGACCTCCTGAACACGTTTTGACTATTTTTGGAGTGATGTTCGGCAGTCTGTGGATTTTTACGAAACTTTATATCCGGCTTTGAACTAGAAAATATATTTTCCAGAACTGGAAAATATATTTTACATTCGAGCGAAATTTTCGAAATTTATTTCTTTTTAACATATGGCATCTTAGGACTTAACTTTGTTCTGTTATCACGAGACCTCATAGTTCCATTCATTATTGTGAAAAATTGTGTTTGTGACATTTTCCTTCGGTGGTCATTAGTCCTTCATTGTCCTCATTCCTAATTGTCATTAGTTCCTCTGGTTCCCCCGTCCGAAGATACATTGTGAAGTATGGTAGCAATCTAAAGATATTTTCTAGTCCTTTAAACAAGCTATAATTGGACCATCCGCAATGCTTATTTTTCAGATTCAAAATTAAAAAAAAATAATTACTAAATTTTTTTCAAAATTAAAAAAAAAATAATTACTAAAATTTGGATTCTGGTATGAGAAAGTCGAGTGGCGCCACTCTCCATTTAATTCATACTGTAATGGATTTACTTTACAATTTGAGATTTACTTTGTACTAAGAGGTATGTTGATCATAGACTATATGTTGATAATTTGAAAATAAAAATAAAAATACCTCATAGTAACTGCATAAAACAGTTGATTAAATGTGTAAACTGGTTTCAAAAGGCAAAAAGTCGTCCTCTCCATATTTGAAACACAACAATCACTACATAAAGAAGAAGGAACATTTCTATCAAATGAAAAATACTTACGCTACCGAAACGGAAACAAAATAATAATTATATAAAAAACAAGGAAGTATTAAATAAAGTAATGCAAGCAGCAGAAAATTGCAAATTGCAAAATATTGCGATCTGTAGAATATTGCAAAATAATGCGATTAGTAGAAGATTTCAAAATAATGCGAATAGTAGAAGATTGCAAAAAATGCGATTGCAAAAAATGTTCAAAACTCTAAAATAAATTATGCACATACAAAATAGTTACCTAACATAAAAAATGACCAGTTTAAAAAATATATTTTAACATCTGAATAGTAAATAATGAAGAAGGTAAAAGTAAAGAAAAGAACAAATTTCTAACTAAATGGATTCCTATCAACTACGGGAAGAAAACCGACATGTATAAAATGAAAGAAAAATATATTTAAATTAAATTATTAACTGCATCATGTAAGGAAAACCGATGTTATTTTAAATACTCTGTGCGTTTTACACAGTTGAATTATAATTTAATATACTATTTGATTGACGGCCAACAGAAAACATTGAAACTAAGCACTT
Organism: Amaurobius ferox; assembly: GCA_951213105.1. Lineage (NCBI taxonomy): Eukaryota > Metazoa > Arthropoda > Arachnida > Araneae > Amaurobiidae > Amaurobius > Amaurobius ferox. Next base: position 134,052,286 of record OX578143.1, on the reverse strand, counting down.
TCTACATACCTTAAATTAACATAATTAACATAATTACGTTTTTAAATGTCCAATTACACTTTATTTTCCAAATATAAAAGAAGAAATCCACCTACTTCCAATTGAATAATAATACCTGTTTTTGTGAATCATTATGAATCTGCTTGTTTGTCTCACAAATCTTTGTGAATAGATTTAGGGTTCATAACCAATAATTCTGCATTTGGACCTCTGCCATCAAAGACGTAGATAATTTAAGTTTATCTTTCCATTATTAATTATATTACAAATAATTGTCTTTTAATTGCACTTTTTCCAGTTTACCACAGTTAGATACGTATTTTAAACAAACTGAAAATCTCGACTGTAGCCTAATTAAGTTATACAACAAGTAAATATAAAAACTTTGTTTTTTTGCGTAATATACTTTATTCATAACTCGCCGTGAACAGTATCATGTGCTAAAAATGTTTTCTTTCATATATACAGTCGTGTCTGTATATCCGCTGATTCAGTATCCGCGGTTTCAGTAGTTTACCTCAGCTCGAAAATTAAACAAAATATATAAGGTTTATTAGTTTCAAACCAAGATTGAGGTGCTTTCTTTGAGCAGATCAACGGCATATTTTTAACAAATAATTTCTTTTATTACAGGTTACGTACAGGTATTTGTTTAGGACATCTTTCGTTAAATAGGTAACATAACACGTTTTCTATTGCTCAAGGATTAAAGATATCGGAATTTTTAGAGCCAATGGGCTGGAAAATTACTGCGTTTACCACCTGCGAAATAAAAGGTCAATAGAAAAATATTTTTGAAAATGGGTAATTAATAAACAAGAAAGATCAATCACGCATAAAGCATTGGTTATGAAACACTTTAAACTAAAATGCAATTATATTTAAACAACTCTAAAATGCAATGCATTCAGCGCTGATATATATTTTAAATTATCATAGTACTGCAATAATTTATTATATTAGAAAATTTGACTTCATCGAAAAATAATAGACTTTATTCAAATGACGTCATAGGAATATAAATCGTTTGGCTCTCTGTGTAAAAGCAATGGATATTTCATTCATATCATTTTTTTCCAGACTCCAGAGTTAAATAATTTTGCGTGAAAAAATTCAGTAATTCTTATACAACTCATCTTACAATCACTTGGTTACATTCTGCAACCATTAAAATTAGGCTTCGTTGTAGAAATAGTCAAAGTTTGATGATCATTTAAACTGAAATGTATAGTAATTGCGTTGGCACAGAATATAGATGCACTGAAAATACGGCACAATAAAGCGGTTTTAGGCCGGATGCAACACAAAATATAAATTTAAAAGAATTTTAAACATCACGGATTTTACACTGGGAAAAATAGACGGATGCCATATATTATTTTGAAGTGGATCACGCGATCTCTTCATATTATATGGGTATAGTTATTATTTTAATTTTTATTTTAAAAAATGCCGATCATATTTTGTAGAAATTTTTTTATATATATTATGGGATAATTTGAATATTTCCTAAACTTTTCAAAGCAATATGTAATGTTAACTTTGCTTACACAATGTTTGAAAAATTAGGTCCCATAGGATTCAATGTGTTTCACTTTTTCAACCCGGGTTCATTCCAAAACTAACTGGGTGATAGTATTCATTTACATTCCCATATGTCCCACAGACCGTCTCTACAAGATGCTAAGATTTCATTTTGATAATGTCATTTGTACGTCAGTTATCATGCGAAAGACAGACAGACAGACAGACAGACAAACAGAATGAACAAAGTCATAAACACTTTTCAAACATGTTATAAAGTGTTAAAAATGGACGCTCTTCAGCGCACAGCAAGATTAATATATTCTGGATTAATCTTCAGGACACAGCAATAGATTAATCTAGAAACAAGAAAGATCAATCATGCTTAAAGCAATGATTATGAAACACTTTCCAACTTCAATGCAATTTTATTTAAACATGTCTAAAATGCAATACATTCCTCGGTAATATTTTAAAACTTATCACAATACTACATTAATTTATTATATTTGAAACCTTAAACCTTCATCGAAAAAAATTAACTTCATTCAAATGACGGCATTAAAGTATAAATTGCCTGGTTTAAACATCTCTTAAATGTTATACATTCCTCGGTAATAATTTTAGAATTATCATAATACTAAGATAATTTATTATATTTGAAAACTTTATCGAAAACAACTGAAATCCATTCAAATGACGTCATAAAAAAATAACACGCCTGGCTCTCTCTATAAAAGCAACATTTCATTCATAAATAATTCCCCCATTCATGTCATTCATCACAATACTATAACAATTTATTTTATTTAAAAATTAAGACCATTGAGCAAGTAAGTAAACTCTATGCGTAAAACTTCATCGAAAAATATCGTCCTTCTCTTTCTAAAATCAATGAATTCATATCAGCTAAGCAGACTCCATGGACTAAATGATTTTGTGTTAAAGAATTACAGCGATTCTAATACAACTCATTCTACATATTTTGATGTTTACATTTTACATAGGTGAAAAATAGGCTTAATAGTAGAAATAATCAAATTTGGAAGAGCATTTAAACTGAAATATATTGTCATTGCGTTGTTTCAGTATGTAGATGCACAGAATTTAGGCAAAAATAAAGTAATTTTAGGACGGATACAACACTCAATATGAATTAAAAAGAACTTTAAAAATCACGATTTTGACACAAGATGGATGCCATATATCATTTTGAAGTGGGTCATGTGATCGTTTCATATCATGGACACGTGATCGCTTAATATAAGAGGTGTTATTATTATTTTAATTTTTATTTAAAAAACAACTGAATATATTTCGCTGAATTTTTTTTTATATATTTTATGGAACAATTTGAATATTGCCTAAAATTTTCGAAGCAATTTGTGAATTTTACATCCGCTTAAAAAATGCTTGAAAAATTAGGTCCCATAGGGCTCAATGTATTCCATTTTTTCAACCCGGGTTCAATCCAAAACTAATTGGGTGATATTATTCATTTATATTCCCATAGGTCCTATAGACCGTCTGAACAACATACTAAAATTTCATTTTGATTAAGTCTTTTTTACGGCAGTTATCGTGCTAACGGACAGACAGACAGACAGACAGACAGACAGACAGAGAGACAGACAGACAGACAGAATGAACAAAGTCATAAACACTTTTCAACTTTGTTGTAAAGTGTTAAAAAACGGCAAAATGAGGGTTAGATGATAAGTAATGAATCCTAAATCAGTGATCTATGTATAAAATGGCGAGCTGCGTCAGGATATCTGACTACTGAGGATACAATTCAACTAAAGGGTCAAAAGTTAAGAATAAGTTGCAAGTTTTCTAATGCTGATGCAGCTCTTTAATGGAAAAAATATAATTTTTATTAGTCTGTCATCATTTGACATTACATATGATACTGTACAGTACAAGTTCCCTGTATGTTTTAACTGCTTCATCGTCTTTTCGGAATTACAATTTGTAAACATATAAAAAAATTCAATATTTTAATATTTTGAACTTTTTTTCCGAAAAACTTTAGAAAAAATCTGTCTGAGTGAGTGTTCTTTTTTTTTGAATTTTTGCATTTTTCTTACTTTTACTCGAAATATCTTCGAAACTATAAAATATAAATATAAGTAGTAGGCGACATAAATGCGTACTAGGGAATTTAGTGTCAAAATATGTACTTATTTTTAAAAAGAGTTCTTATAATTTTCGAGTAAACATCTTGTCAAGTTAAACAAGTTACGTTTTTCAAGTTTGTAATGCTTATATCTGAAAGTTCTAGTTTTAAACAGAATGAGGAGGAATTTTATAGATCTTTGGAAGCCCTATAAGTGTATATAATTGGATTTGGGATAAAGCTTTTAGTTATCGACGTATAGTGGTTATACTTTCGATATTTTAGCATTTTAACCTGGGTTTTCTAATGGCTGAAAAAGCTGTATTTAAAATGCACGATTGTTGCAGCTTAATATGCTTACTTACTCCTTGGTAAAATGTTGGTGCTCAAGCACGATATTTTGTTTTGCTAAAAAATAATAGGAAGTTAAATAAACTTGGGAATTCTAAAGATGTTTAAGGAATGGTGAGGTTAGGACACATGTGTATTCAAGTACGTATACTTATGTTCTGACAGGCTAGTACGTATACTAAGTTGAATGTAAAATCTTCGCAAATATAAGTTTGAGTTATATATCCCAAAGCAAGTTAGTTGAATAATTGGATATTTTGAGGTGAGGATTATGGTCTGAGATTCCAAATGAAATTGAAGCGAAAACTTGTGGGTAACTAGTTATAAATAGTTAGCAATTAACCTGAAGTGCTTGATTAACTGTAAGCAATACAAATCTGAAAGACTGAATAATGTTATTCACGCAAAATCACGCCGACTAAATCGGAATTTAACCACCGCTGATGTTTTATACAGTTAGCTATTTTAGATAACTGAATTAAATTTTTCGCACTTACTATAGCTTCTCGATTTGAACCTTGATTTATTTAATTGTAGAAAAATATTTAATATGTAAATTATTAATATTTATATAATTTAAAATTTATGAATTTAAGTATGTTTTGTATGTTTAACATTTTTGTAAATTACTGGTAATTATTACAATTTAATTAATATCAGTTCATATTACAGGGTAATATTTCCTCTCACACCCCTCAATTGTAATGATTATAACACCTACCTAAAATGATAACAGTATTTAATTATTGAGAAATAGAAATTTTTAAATTGATAATTTATAAAACCTAGTATAAAGACCAGTTTTAACCATTTGTTAACAATATAAGCAACAACATTTTATTTAACTATCTAAAAGAAGAAAAATTTAGCTGAATGGAAGCATTATCATAATATTCTTCTACTCAGAATATGTCCAGTAAGTGCATTAATTTATTCCCTAAATAGCATCAGTAAAAAATAGAAAACTGTGGCTTAAGATAAATGCGGTTAAGAAACATCGAAATAATGGGTTTAAAGTGCATTGTTTTCTGCAATATCTCATGATAGACGAAAGTACGGAAAAGTATTTGGTATTGATTTCCTTACATTTATTTAGGCTGCCGACAATATTATCTTAAAATTAAAATTTGCATCATATCAAGATTTTAAAGATGAGCTGTCTTCCTTATTCAGATATGTTTATTTAACTCGCTTAACTTAAATTAACTAAATGTTATTTCAATTCAAAGAACTAAATTATAAAGCACATTTATTTTACTCTGACTATCGTACACTAATAAATATTTTTCTTTTCTCCTAAACATTATCGGAAAAATTGAATTCAAGATTTAGATACATTTATAGTATACCAACCTCCTCTGAAGCACTTTACGATTAACAGCCATTTTTGCACTATCTTATCCGATGGTGTAAGTACTTATTTGGTTGTTATAAAACCATTACAAAACACGATGTAAACAGTTACAAAAAGGAAAATGATAGAAATTCAAAATTAAATGCGATAAATGAATTACAAAATTGGATTATTTCAAGAATACTATCCTGGAAAAAATACGATCTGGAAAAAAATATCAAAATTTCAAAATTTAAAAAAATGTGCTTTCTCTTTACTGTGTTAATATATGGAATTTTTTTGTTTTCTGAGCATTAATAAAATATTTAAATACATATCTAATTTTTATAATTTTGCATTAAAATATTTTCTTTATTACAATTTAATAATTTTCGTTAATTTAAATTTACAAATAATTAACTTTTCGATCAAAGGAATTCCAAAAATATTTTTTTTGTTTTGTTTTACAGTAATTTAAATTAAACATTTTTATTTAATTGTTAATAATTTAAAATTGAATAAATTTTGTTTTCTTGCTTATAATTTAAAATTGAATAACTTTTGTTTACTTGTTAATAACTTAAAATTGAATAACATTTGTTTACTCTTCAATAGTTTATTATAAATACCTTTTTATTCAATAATGTAAAGTTTAAAAGCTATTACTTACTTTTCGCTGATTTATATGTGGAAACCCTTTGTGTACATTTTAATAATATAAATTTGAAAATAAGTTCATTTATTTCTGAAATACCTCTTGGATAGGCAAAGAATGATTTCTGAAACAAAATGAGAGAAATTTGGGCTGTACGCAAAGGATTACGTCACATGCTGAAAATGCAATGCATCATACTTGACTAGTCAAATTTTGTTTTAGCTTCAAATATTTAGAGATCGGTTTACTTCAGATATTTTTTTCTATTCTATGGTGGCATATAACGTGATGCTTAAATTTAACTTTTAGCGCAGACAAATAATCATATTTGAGCTAATTTTTCTGAATAATAACTTTCAATAATTTATTTTTAATTTTTATTATAATAAATTTTAATCATGTAGATATCTATATCTAAAGATATTCCATAAAAATCGAATTACGGCTAAAACCAAACGAACAATATATTTATAGGGGTATCAAAATGAATACCGTCTGAAATATTTACGTTCTTTTGATAATGCAATTTTAATTTAAAATAAAGTTTGACTGACAACAAAGAAGGGATTTCAATCTCAAAGCAATTTATATAATTATATTTTATCGTCCACTCTGTATAATCAAATTATGAAACAGGAAGAAAATCTCCCCCACTTCCGTTTCAATTATGTAGCTAGTTTTTGTCCGTCCTTTTAGGGCTAATTATATTTATCATACTCCTTCTAAATATTTTTAGGCTACGTCTGGAACGTTGCCAATATTGAATTCGAAATTAGGTGCCTCTAGTCTTGATTAATTATATTACAGTTAATTAAATTTAGATTGAATTTGCTCCAATTTGCAAGATGCACCTATTTTAAATGAAGCGAAAATTCCTGTTATAGTTCAATTTACTAACAGGATGAAATTATCGTTTAACTATAATTCGTAATATTGTGGTGGTAAAGTAAAAATTAGAGAGATACACAAATCGTCTGAGGAAGTTTGGAGTAAATAATTATGCGCTTATGATTTTCTTTATTTTCCCTGAACAGCGCTAAAGAGTTTTAAGCTTACAGTGAAACCTAGCTTTAACGATTTTTCCTACAAAGATAAACCTGTCTAGAACGATACTTTGCGGGTCCCGGCAGATTTTCAATTATAATACTAAAGCATACCGAGCGTGCCTAGTTCTTTATTACTAATTAATGGTATTTTGTATACGTGGGATTTTGATAACCCAATTTCAAAATTTTTGGAATCTATTACGAAAACTACCGGGAATAAAAAATATCATTATTAATCGGAAGAAAGGAAAACACACCACGGATAGGAGGTATAACAGTACGATACCGATATCATTTTCATTTATTTATTTTCTCACGCAGTATTTTTTCTAAAAACACATTTAAACAAGTATTGGTAGCATTCCATTGTTAAATCATGACATACTGTATATAAACGTATTATTTTATAGATCTCTGCTGATCTGTTTCTTAATCATTTCGTCCATATCTCAAAGGCATATTTACAAATACAATATACAACCATAGGAACCATAGGAACCATGGCGACAAAAATAAGTAGTTAAAACGCCGTACTGAGAAAACGCCAATATCATTTGGGACAATAATTCAGGTGGCGCTAGGATAGGATAAGGGCCATTCCATTTCTTGTATTCAATGGCGAAAAACTTAAAATAGTTATTCAAATTGTTAATTTTGTAGAAATAAAGTAGTTGCGCAATGTAAATTAGAACTAAAAAAATAAGAAGTATTCCCACGTATTCAAAATTATTTCATCTTTCAAATTTATTTTTATCTCCCTATATTCTGAACCATATCCTACGACAGTAAAAAAATGCTGATTGATTATACTGATAATTAGGAATCTTCATCTAAAAATAATCAAAAAATGCATATTCTCAATACTATGCCTTATTTTATGTCAAATGGAAATAAAGATCGCCTTACTAACACTAACAGCCCCTAACATAATTATCAAAACTTTATGGCAGTTTTAAGCGTTTTATCCATAAGAGTTTTAGCTCCTTTACTCTAACTCTGATTGGATCTTTTTACACATACATAGCCATAAAGACGTTCTTTTAATTGGATACTTTGAAATAGTTTTACATGTTGTCATCCGAAAAAGCACCAGATATAATTTTAAACGTTTAAAACGTTGTGCCTTGAATTTTATACATAATTTTTTCACTGTGAAAGAAGTAAATTCAAATTCATTTCATTATACTCGTATAAGGAGAGTTACGTGCTGTAAACATCAGATTTTTCTATTCATAAATATACTTCTCATTAAGATTATCGTCTCTGTATATATATATATATATATATACATATATATAAAGTATATATATATATATATATACATAATTTGCGAAACACTTATGCAATAAACCCATTGATGAACTAACTGAAACTCAGACCTTCTGATTTTCAGATCAGCGTAGGAGATGCAAAAATGATTTTAGATTCATTCGAAGATATTTTAAATACAATCGAACAGCTTTGAGCAACACTAAACAGACCTAATGACACGAAATAGGTATAGAATGCTCTGCGAACATAAAGCAATTTGAGAATCAAGTTTTCTCCATCAGTGTATGAGTAAGGAATCCTTTAATAAACTGCATGTACAGAAATTTACCACATTGTTAGTTACAGGTTTATTATTTGATCATTGTACAACATATTGTCAAGCATCAGTTTTTCTGGATTGCAACTAAAATACCTGAAGATTTTTCCTGCATGTAGTAAATGATTGAATTTTGGCTAAGAGAAATAGTTGAAGAGATGAGAATTAGATGGAGCAGTCTCACAATTACATTTTCAACGCCTGCCATCTATTGCGCCATTTGGTAACTATTTTTCTTAGAAAGAAATCAATACAGGTAAATAGTTCGCGAGATGAAAAACAGATAGTCTTGTGTCTCAATTGACTTTTCCACTCCTTTTATCAATGGTGCATTTTCCTTTAATAGTAAATGAATCATTTTTCTAAGATAAATATTCTTCTTTAAGATAATTAATATTAATGATGATTCTTTAAGTAAGAAAAATTAAGTAAGATAAATCATTTGAGTAGGGTAAAATCTGTGTGTGTGTATGCGTGTCCGTGTGTCTGTGTAGACAGCATCTTTTGAACGAATGGATTCGAACGAAATATGGTACAAACATTATAATGTGTGAATACAAGCCCACTCATTTTAAGTACAATAGAGTGTTTAAAACAATTCCAATTTTTCGAAATTTTGAAAAATTCTTTAAAAAATCTAAAGCTTCAATAACGTAACGTAATGAATAATTTCTTAGGTAATGTTTCATTATAAAACGATTGATTTAAGCTTTAGAACGGTAGCACAAACTGTTCTCAAGATATTGCACATTTTTTATTTACATTTATCAAAGCAGCACATAAAATTTAGAAAAAAAGTATTAACAATTGTGAAATATGTTCACTTTTCATATGTAATATATTGCGATAAAATTTTTAACATCATTCTCTTGGATCTAGTTTGTTCCATTCAAGAGAGAATACACTTTGGATAATAATTTTTTTATCTTGACACCTTACAATTCACTAATAGTTATTTATCTACTATAAGAATAACCCATTTCTTCATACGTGACGGTTGGCGGAATTTTGCGACGAATTTGACGGAATATCGTCGACTTTTATTTTTAAATTGCTGAAAAAATTGAACCAATTGCTTAAATTGATGAAAATATCGCCAAATTGATAAAAATTCGCCAAATTGATAAAACCGGCGCTAAATCAATGAAAGTGAAGACTAATTGAAAGTGAAGACTAACCAATATCTTGGAAATGATATAAGAAGTTACTATACGAGTATTCTATTTCTCCGTCCGTATTTTATGCGATAAACGTGGCGAAATATCGCCAATTTGATTAGTTTCTATTGTTGTTAAATTGATAAAATTACTGCCAATTTGATAAAAGTGGCTCTAAATCAGCTAAAATGATGACTAAATGATGAAAATTCAATATCTTGAAAAACATATAAGAACTTATTATAAGAATAACCAATTTATCCGTCCGTCCGTCAGTACAACTTGGTGAAAACTCTTATGACGAATTTAGCGAGATGTCGACAACTTTTTTTAAATATTTGCAAATTGAGGAAAATATCGCAAATTTGATAAAAATGTTGCTTAATGGATAATAATTACATTGATGGGAGGTAAAATTTTGGAAATTTTGAATTTTGTCATACAACGGGAATACCCTCTAGAAATGATCTTCTTTCCTTTTGTCTGTAACGCTTGGCGATACATTTTATGCAATTAGCGAATAATCTAGCAAAATATCGCCAACATGACTATATTTCGTTCCAGATTAACGAGAATTTCGTCAAAAGTTTGAAAATGACGCCAAATTATTGAATTAATTATTAAAATATTTTAATGTATGGACTATATAACTTTTTGAGATTGTGGGGTTGCAATCAATAGTAATCATTGTCAATTTAGAGCTGCGTGACATATAATTTAAAAGTCTTTAGAATGTGTTAAATATGTTGAGAAAGTATAAAAACGAGTTTTTTTAAAATATCCAAATTCTTAAATTGCTCAGAAAATGATATATAAAAGAATCTGATGCAAGCAGCGCATGACGTTATACAGATTACAATGTATTTTATTTTCCCACGTTTTTTACAAATTTCATCACACAAAATAATCTGTAAAATGAATAATTATTTTAAATTATATCGGATTTGCAGTTTCGTAGACATTTTAATTTTCTCTAATAAAAATACTTTGATAGTAACAGAAAATAAAAATAAAATGTATCATCAGATTTCAAAGATAAAAAAAGAAAAGCGTTTCTGTTTTTGTCAAGAAGACCTTTTAATGTTCTGCATTTTCAAACCACCTGATGCATTTTATTAACATTTTATGTTGATATTAAAAAAATATACTTACTGCCAATTAACTTCGACAGTGCAAACTCAGATTTCATATTAAAATACTCTATTCTAGAGTTTCCAAAATCTCAAATTTTAATATACAATTTTATAGTAAACTTTATGTAAATTTAATTATACTCATTAATTTGTACTCATAAACTCTAAATTTTAAGTTAAAAATGAGTATTAATGTGTATTTTTTTTATTTATAAATTATGGTAAGTGGGGTCGTACTAAGAATTAATAGTGGGTTATTGCGGCACAACGATTAGTAATTTATATGCAACTTCAAACTTAAATTCAGATTTGTTAGTCTCTCATCAAAATATTTAACCACAATTGCACTTTATTCCAATACATTACCATGCTCTGTGGAAAAGTAAAAAGTAAAAATCAAATTCAAATCAGTCTAATCAAGTATAAAAATCGTAATCAAGGTATTGGATTGCCTTCTATACGTTGACAATCTTAATATATCTTTTTAGCTTAAATAAATCTAATATAAAGTGAAACCATATTTCAAGGCGCAGCATTTGAATGTACCCTTAAGCATAATTCCAAGTCTCGTGAATGGTGGTTTTAAATAATCCCTTTTATCTTAAAGTATCGTGCTATTTCAAAAGAACGTGGCATTTACGCTTTTCTTCAAATGAGTTCTACAAAGATGTATTCCCACAAGTAGCAGTTTCATTTATTGTAAATTTTCATCATGCTTCAGCATTTTCATTTGATAACTTCACATAAGAACTTATATTTAATTTAATATATGTATTCGACCATTTTAAAAGTATGGTACTTATAGAATGAAGTTCAGATGATGGTAGAATGTGAGATATTTGAAAATAATATGAGAGAAATATTTGATATACTTTAACAAAAATATATATAGAATCTTCGCTTTACAAATAAATAAAAAAGGAAAAATATCTGAAGTATATGTGAGGATTTATAAGAAAGGGTCCTGTGGTGAATACTCCCACTTCTATGATAACGTGGTATATAGCCATTATGTCGACAACTGCACCCTAATTATATTTCAGCGGATTTAGGAAGCCGCATGCTTCTCAAATATGTGCAATCAAATATTCTTGCTGTGCTTCTCAAATATTTCATTATGCTCTCTGTGTTGCCAATTCTGAGAAATTAATTTGTATCTATCAACCAGAATTGTAAAAAATATATTTAAATAAAAAATAAAACCATGGTTTTAACATTAAATATGAAGTAAACCATAAAAACAGCAAAATACTATGGTATAGAACAACGTTGTAAACACGCCAGCCATCTCTGATATCACCCATGAAACTTTCAAGCTGTTTTTCTCTGTTTTAATGTCCCAGTTTGATTACAAATGTAAAACGAGTTGCAATTATCGTAAAGACATGTGTTTTTTGTTTTTTGAAGCAGTTTGAAAAACTATATGTAACAAGATCCCAAAGCTCAATTTTTAAATTTCCGAAAACAGGACCCTTTTCTTGTAAACTATCATATATACATCAAATTAAGGTTATAAAATAAGTAACATTTTTTCACGGTTCAATTTTTAAAATACATTTAAATAGACTTCTGAGAGGAAGAAGTTTGACATTAACAGTATTTTCTATAGTTCATGCATTAATCATATTAGCGAAATTTGTGCAACAATTTACTGTCTATAAGCAACTATGTAGAATGCACATACTTATTTTCATCTGGATTGTGAAGTCAATTTTTATTTTTAATCTGAATAATGTAAGAATTCACCACCACTGTAATTCAAATATTCCATGTTCTTTTAAAAAATAAATTTTAGTTTAAAATAAAAAGTTGATCGTACACCAATGCAAAAAAAATTGTTCTTAAATGGATTTCTACATTTCTTTATGAAATCGGTATAATATGCTCATCAGAATACTTATCGGAATACTCATCAGATATACTCATCAGAATAATTTAAGTCTTCTTTTGGAAAGCGGTCATTAAATTGAGAATACATGTAGTTGCACTTGTAGTGAATAATTATCTTATAGTTAATTTCTGTATGATTGCATTTTCTGTAGATTTTCAGACACATGGTTTTTAAAAAACTAAAAAAAGGTTGTAATTTATTGGCATATTATCAAGCTGCAGCTCGTGATTGAAATTTATATAATTTCCAGTGGTATTCTAAATACTATTGTTATTAAAAAATTCTATAAAAATTTTAATTTTATTCCCCAAAACAGAAGTATAAAAATGTATGTTTCCACTACACAGAATTGACTGCATATGCAAATATTAAAATGGGACATTTTCTTCCTGTTTGTGAATAAAGTTATAAAAGAAATATGAAGTTTTGTCAATATATTTAAAAAAGTATACGTTAAACTACCAGAAAAATATTTCCGTATTATTTATTATCTTGTTCAGATATTCAGTTACACACAACAGCAAATATATGAATTCAACAAATCATGGCAAAAAGTAAAACATAGTACTAGTATTAAAGAAATTTAAAATAATCCATTTATACTTGTTTAGGCCTAAACTAATAAATTCCAATCAAATGTGTAGAGAGAGAGAGAGAGAGAGAGAGTATTTATGATGTATTTATGAGTATTTATTTGTATTTATGATGTCTTCAATGTCAGACATTGGCATCAGTCTTATTGACGCCAGTTTTACGGCACCCTGACCTGAGATTTCAAGTAGGCCATAAACTTAGGAGGCTAAAGTAAAGCCACAAGATTGGTTAAGGGGACTCGGTACCCTTTGAACAATTTTTTTTGTTTAAGCACTTTAAAATACTCTTTTCGCATATTATTAAATGATTTTACTAAGGAAAATTATTTTATCAAGAAAAAAGACAATTCTACTGATACAATTTGAAAAATTTAATTTTTTTTTAAAAATTTAAATAATTTTTAAAACCTATCTTCTCCTACAATTTCTAACTTTTTGCAACCCTTTTTTTTATAAGGTTCTTTGAGGTGTCTTCTATAACTTTAAGGATCGGATTTTTAAAAAGTTAATTAGTTCGGGAGAAAAAAAATAAAATGTTGATACATATGCAAAAATTCAACAAAATATTGAGTTTTTTGTACATATCTATTTTTAAAAAAAAAACTTTTGATTTTATTGCAAATCCGATCCTTAGTTTCATAAAATGCACTATAATAAACATCCAGAAAAAAAATCAAGTCAATTGAGAAGTATATATTCAAGTTTTAGCATTTTGAACATATTGATATACTGAAAAAACACGAACTGAGAAAAAGCACTTTAAAGGATTCAACTTTGAAAAATTATTCCAAATCCATTTTAAATTACTTTAAATGTTATTTTAAATTATTTATTATACACTTACCTTTAAAACTGTAGCTGTTTCATTGAATTTAACTATATTTATTTTATATAAGCGACCATTAGCCGAAACCTTAATTGTCACACATTGAAAAGAAAATCGAGAAAAAATATAAATAAAAATTGATTTTACCAAATTCATTATTATTTTTACACCATGAAATACATTTGAATCATTTCATTAGTATATAGCTTAACTATAAATATGATGATGTTTATATTATAAAAGAAATACAAGATTTGAAAATATATTCATATCATAAAAACACACAATATTTCGTAACCTTATGCATATCATTTCTGCATAACTACCATTTTTTCTTAACTTTCTTTTAAAAATACCCTGCACTGTATGTTACACCTTCCTTCTTTTTAACTAATATATATCTTTTTAAAATTGCTTTTTTAACCAGTTTACGTGCAAGTTGATATTTTGCACTTAGTAGTTTTTGTAGAAACATTTTTTTTTCGAAAATCGAGCGCGACACCGAGATTCATGGAGCACTTTCCTAAAGGTACAAACACCTAAGACATTCTGTGCTTCTTTTATGCAGCGCAGTGTACCTTTATTATATTCACACACAGCTTCCATTACACAGAGTTTTACACGTTTTTTATGTACCAATTTTTTCTTTAGGACATTTTGCCACGTCACACTGTGCAAGCTTTCGTTTGCATTTTGAGTTCCACAGTTTATGCACGATATTAACGAAATAAGCAGATAGGAAAAAGAAAAAAACGTTTATTTATCAATTAAAATTACGATTAAGCACTTTCATCTTCTTCCTGGTAGAAATATTTTGTAAAACAGGGAGCATTCAGTTGCAGATGCGATGTAAACAGAGCGTAAACAGAGAAGTAGGCGTGGTATTTAAAGGGACACAGTTGCCGTCAAAAGCCTTTTTAATATATTTATAATTCTCGGATCTTCACGAAACTTTGTCAGGATATACTAGGGATGTCTAGGTATATTTTAAGCAAAAAATTTGAAAATCGGTATTTTCATCATTTTTCGCCAAATGAAGGGTACTGAGTCCCCTTAAAAATGTTAACCAATATGGAAGGTGCCTGGTCGCATTGCCCTGTGGTCGGCCAGTGATAGCCGAAGAGGCGTATGAAACCTTAGGCAAAAAGATGCGGCAACCAAAAAAGGTTCTACAGACATTCCGTATACACTTCGACGACAAGTGAGACGAAATGGCCTGACGAAAACGAAATGGCCTGATATATGCTTGAATGCCAGATTCCAGAGAGACTTCAGCGAAATGTCCTGAGATAAGCACTAACACTACAAATGATATGAATACCAGATGTAGTACGAGGAACCTAAGTACAAGCTGTGTGCCAAAAGTATGTACTTACCAAATATTGTAGCAGGTCTTAGACCATTTTGATAATAGAATTTACCTGGTCTCACATGCTCAATCTCCTCCTTAATTAATATGATAATAGTTGTAATTAATTTAATAATTAACCAAATGTTGTTAATAAATAATGTTGTTTTTAAAGCTAAAAAAATGATGCAATTAATTGAGTAGCATTATGTTAATAAATATTATATTCCAGGACTCCACTAAAAATAATATGGTGGGTTTTATTAGCGGCACAACGCAAAGGGTTTTACGATATACGATATTACAACCATGTTAATTATGCATAATTTAATATGTATAAAAGCAAACATAAAGTTTCCTGTTTCCAGCACCACAGTTTTTGTTTTCAACGTTAAGTGAAACAAATGGCGGGCGTGAAAAGGAAGTTAAATGTTCTTTCGATTGAAGAAAAAATGAAAATTTAAAAATTTTTGGAAAGAAATCCTCTACTTGAAAAGAATGAAGTCGCAATGATGTTCGGTAATTCGCCGAGTACTCTTTCGGTGATAATGAATTACAGAGATTCGGTAGAGAGAAACTTTGAAATAAGAGAGTAAAAAAAGTCGAAAATGTACTTTCCCGGATGTTGACGAGTGTGTGAGAAAATGGTTTGTACAATGTCATGACTAAGGGGATCCCATCAGCGGAATGATATTACAGAGGAAATCTGAAGATTTTGCAAAAGCACTTGACAATAACAGCGAATTTAAAGCCAGCAGCGGATGGCTCGAGAGCTTTAAAAGGAGACATGACATTGTCTTCAGAAAACTAGAGGTAAAATTGGGTTTGTATCTCAAAGTGCTTGCGAAGAGTGGATAATAGAGCTCCTATCCCTGGTGAAGGGCTACAAACCACTGAATGCCTTCAACACCGATGAAACAGGGCTATGTTTTCAATGTTTACCCAACAAAACAGCCATATTCAAGAGAAGAGTGCCAAGGTGGTAAACATAGTAAAGTACGTGTAACTGTATTTTTAGCAGCTAATCAAGATGGAAGTGAAAAACTTCCACCACTGATGATCGGTCTTTCTGCCAATGCCAGATATTTCTCGAAAGCGAAATCGTTTCATTTTTTTCATACAAAGCAAATACGAAAGCCTGGATGACCAGCGATATCTTTAGTTACTGATTGAAAGAAATCGACAAATCAATGAATTAAAAAAAAAAGAAAAATTCTTCTGTTCATCGATAACTGTTCATCATTCCAACTTCCCTACTCTAAAATACGTCACTATATAGTGTCCGCCTCCTAACACTACACTCAAGCTCCAACCCTTCGATCAAGGGATCATTCGAAGTTTCAAAGTGGGATACAGACGAGAACTGATTCGAAAATTTCTAGACGCCATCGACGAAGGCCCCTTCCCAACATCAGTGTTTTGGATGCAATGAGGACGACAGACTATTCTTGGAGAAATGTTACGGAGAAGACGATCAGGAATTGTTTCCTAAAAGCCGGATTAAAGGCAAGAAACAACAAAGAAGAGCAAGAACAACAAGCGAACGTTGACATAATATATGAAGTAGAAGCAAATGAAGTAAATTCGGAAGAATGGATGATCATCAAGAATAAATAGACTTAATCTAGATATTCGACACCTTTTTGTACGTGGACGATTCTCTGACAAGAGATGGATGTTGACAGATATGGAGATCATAGACGACGTGAGAGGAGTCTCTCATGACGACGGTGATGAAATCTTGAATACAGATTCACTTAAGTTACCATAAAAGAAGCGGGGAACGCTATTGAAAAGTTGAGAACTTCTCTTGAATCCCAGGAGGATACTAGTCAGAATAGATTAGCAGCTATTGCTAACTTTAAAAAATTGCCGAAACAAAGAAAATTACGCAGCAGAAATTATTGCGTGATTATTTTGATTAAGGTATGCAATAAATGCGTTATTTTCACTCTCTATTTTTCGAAACCTCTCTGTCTCGAAACCTCTTTATCTCGATTTTTTTTTCATTCCCGCGAGATTCGAGATAGATAGGTTTGACTTTATATGTATTATATACAGGGTGTATATAAGCGGTTTTGACAAAATAAGAGGAGGTAATAGTACCCATCAAGACGAACAATATTTACAATTGAACCTAGGGTCGCATTCCACTCTAAGTGTCAGAAAAGCGTAAAGTTAAAATTGAACTTTCAACAGTGAAAAAAAGGAGAATTAAAGTAATCATAAGTTGCACAATCCTATTTATTTACACCAGAGAAATACCCAAAGAAGATGCTCAAAGTGACATTGAAGGATGCCGTTGCACAATTTACAATTGCTAATGAATTACTGGCGCACCCTTTCGAAGACACCTGGTGTCGTTCACAACAAAATTTTCTACGGAGTCCACAGGCGTCTCATACACCAATGATTTTATGTTCCCTCAGAAGAAGTCCAGTGGGTTGAGGTTTGGTGAGCGTGGTGGCCGAGCCACAGGTCCACCAATCCACCGTCCGGGATATGTGGCATTCAAGAAATGTCGGATGACTAGAAGTGACGGTGATGTTCTGGAGATGTGATACTTCTCCTGCAAGACAGCTTTGCCGTCCAAAGTGGCGATTTGTGCTTGTTGGACGTGTTTCGAAATTACTATTTTCTGACACTCGGCGTGGAATGCGACTCTAGGTTCCATAGTAAATATTGTTCGTCTTGATAGGTACTATCACTCTTCTTATTTTGTCAAAACAGTTTATATACACCCTGTTTAATATTTATATATATATATATATATATATATATATATATATATATATATATATATATATATTACTTACATTATTTTGTATTCAGAAATTATATATATCAATAAACATAGAAAATGACATAAAGAATTTAACAAATAAAATTATAGACATTTTACTAGGTAATCAGTGAGATGGTTGCGCTTGTTTTAGCTAGCAGAGTTCATCAATGGTTGACATTAGCTCACGGCGTACTTCCAGAAATTTTACAATGTACCCTTAAAGGGTACGTGTACCACATGTTGAGAACCAGTGTTCTAAAGTATTTCAATCAATTTTTCTACCTATCTCGCTTTGCGCATACAGGGGGAGCTGCAATCACTTTTATTTTATCGGCCATGACAACTTTACTAAATATAGACTTAAATGTATACTCATAGTCTTTTCCTTACAAAGTTATTGGAGTTTTTAAGGACTTTTCCAGAAATCCTGTACATTGATAACTCAGAAATTGAGGTATGTCTACTACAGCTACCTTATTGCAGACGAACCACATATTTTAAATTTATTATAATTATTTGTATTACTATTTTTAATATCTAAAGACCTAAATTTGAAGCATATATATTTGTCTTCATTTTGAATTCAATGCATTTATAAAAAGCGTATTTGATATTAAAAACAATCACAGTAAATTCTTCGGCGTACATATATCCTTAAAATTGAATAAACATTATTTCAAACATATTTAAATATTTGTAAGCAAAATAAATATTATTGTTCGCACTAGTTAATGATTAAAACATATATTAGTATAATATCACCCGACAAAATGCACCTTCAACGGTCGCAACTTAATTAAACTTTGTTAAGCAGTGAAATTCTGAGCCGATGGAGCAATCGAGTCAAATGCACAAAATACTTAATATGTGGCGGCCACTTACGTAAATTGGACAATGTATTTTACAGAGTACAATCATTATTCGGATATATTTATCAACATGCTAGAAGAATAAATATCTGAAAATCAATCCATCACATGTTCAAGAACAATAGATTAAAAAAACGCATTTTTTAAATACATAGATAACATACCATGCATTGTTTCATTACCTTTTGATTTGGAAACGAAAGTTTTATTGATAAATAAAATCAATATAAATTATTGAGGATTCCAGAAAATGCAAATAAAGAGATCAAAGGAAAAAATAAATCCCCCCCCCCGCCCCCGAAAAAAATGGTATAAATTAAATTGAATTTTTTCAACAGATAACTGCAGAACCCCCAGGATATAAAAGAGTCTTTAAAATGTATTCAAATGAAATGATTGTTTTGATTAAGAATGACATTTCCTTTTGATCATTATAAATTGAGCTTTATTATGATTTTCTTTTTTTGCTTTCAATGTTTTATAAACATCAAAAGATTCAAATATTAGTGTTTTATACAACGTCTTTAAAAAAGCTATGCAATAAGTATAGTGATTAATTTTGTTTATTTTTAATAGTATGCCTTTGATTTTTATTATGGCTTTGACATTTTTTATGGATTGCAAGTGTTAAAGAAAAAAATATTGGTAAAGATAAAAAGCAAATGCAGAGAAAAGCACTGAAAGGAAAAACTTCATTTTTTTACCTTTTTAAAAGGATTAAATATGGTATATCTAAAGTTTTCTACAAATTTCTAAGATAATGTTTAAGCAAAATTTTAAGAGAATTCATTATATAATGTTACATATAAAATATGTTTGTCTGTTTATGTAGCTGTAGTGCAAAATCAAAGCGTCAGACAGAGTTAGCTACAGATTTGCTTCAAGTCCCGTTAAAGAGCACCTCTGCGAGATTTTTTAAAATTAGAATGAGTTTACAGTTTCTTTATGGTGAAGTCGGATTTTGAACGAATCTCAGGCAAATCGATTCTATGGGCATCGAAAATATTAGAGAGACTATTAGAAAGTATTAGAAATACTGTTAGAAAATATTAGAAAATAACATAGCTCCCATTATGACATCATTGAAAAGACCAATTGTAAGACAGGAGGCGATTATGCAGTTTTGAGAATTACGATTTTTTTACAATGAAACAATGCGCAGACTTGTAGGCCCCATTTTATGATAGTCTTGGTCCGGAAGGTCATGACATCAATAAATTCACTTCACATAACTGCAGGTGGGGTTGGGGCAAAAATCGCCTAAGCATCAAAATTATGAATTGCGTAAAGAGTCATACTGCCAGTCTCATTTAGATAAATACAAAGACTTCGTAGAAGAACACCATGGGCATGTTATAACGGGGAATCTAAATATTATTAATTATGATGCACTGAGATCAGTGATGTTACTTGGTACTAAGTATACCTACTAAATTTAAACATAAATTAATTTGTAAAGACTTATTTCTTCACATACATAAATTTATCTATAAAATCAGTTTTAAATATCAAATCCCTGTAGAAGCCTTCAAACCCCGGAGTGTCTTAATAGAGCAATACTTAAATCACTATATTTTATAATCAGAAAATTAATAAATCATATAAACTTAATTATGAAGGATATTAAAGAAATTCAAAATGATTTTGTCATTACATATGTCGATAAGACAAGTAGTAACTACTCAATCATATGTAAATATTACTATATAAGTACCCTCCAATCACACTTACTTAATAGTCAAATCTATAATTTACATAATATTAACTTTAAAATCTTTTCAAATAGAATATCTGCCGAATATAAGCAAATCCACCTAAAAAAAATTGTAATAGTATTCCATATATTGTTTTAGTACCCAAGTTTCATAAATCCCCTGTTGCTTTTCGAACTACTACTAGTGGGCATAATTCTTACATTACTAATGCTGGTAAATTATTATTAAAAATATTAAATGAAGTATCCTTGTCAGATGAGATCTCTAATAATTTTCATACTGTGAAAAGAAGTTTTGAATTAGTTAAGAAGTTAAAATATCTTATTAATATTCATAGTATTTATACTTATGATTTCAAATATTTGTTTAATAATATTGTTACAGATGATATGTATAGAATAATTTTAGGAATTTTTGAAAAATATAATATCAACCTAAAATATTCAAATTTTTTCTTTAAAAAATTACTTAAATTTACTCTTGATGAGAATTATATTCAACATGATGGTATTTTTTTAAACAACAATTTGCTATCCCACAAGAGGGAATGGTGCCTCATCATTGTTAGCTAATCTGTATTTATTCTTCTATGAAAAGAACATTAATCCAAGCTTGCATAATATGCACATGTTTAGATATTTAGATGACATATTATGTGTATCTCTTAATAATATCCATATAGTATTTAACTTTTATCTTAATAAATTACAATTACAATACATTACAAGAAAGTAAGAATGACTCTAATGTTGCAAACTTTTAGGCTTTAAATTTAAATTTACAAAATTGTGATATGGTTATAAACTTGTATGATAAAAGACAGGATTTTAAATTTAGTACATCTAAAATCCAACATTTGGACTCTTGTTTGCATATATCAGTTTTTAGAAATATCATAATAAACCAGGTTCTTAGAATCAATAAAATCTACTAAAAATTATAAATTAGCACATTTTATGGAATTATTGAGCACAGCGATTAATAATGCATTAATAATTGCCCAAATTCGTTATTAAAATTATCAACTCAGTGTATCAACTTCCACTCGATGACAACCAAGACAGCTTTCCCAATTATAGTGGCTAACAAAAAAAAATAATAATTATTTAGTAATTATATAAATAAATAAAAATGAAAAAGATTAAAATAAGCTTAAAAAATAGAAAAATCAAAAAATAGGATAATAAGACACATTAATATTAATGTTTTGAATTTTATTTTCGCTAAAAATTGTAACTTTAACCAGTTTGAAACTACGATTTGCGAGCCCCCCCCCTCTTCCCCTTATGATGATGTATAGTGGCATTCTAGTTTATGCATTTCTTCTATTAATCACTTGTTTAGTCAGAATTTTCATCTTTGCTTCATGTTCATATTCTGAATTGCTTATACGGATAATTGTCCTGTCTCCTGCTCTGACTCACTGGACGGGTCTAGGAGTGTTGCTGTGTACAATCGTACTGCCTCCCTGGTCGTATTTCGACATGCTCATTCCGATTCTTCTAGATAATTCCTTCTGCTGAGGTTGATCGCGTATACACGCAGTGAAAGTAGAAGGGTTGATGCCACATGGTAATACAAATTTCCTTAATATTTCTTCATTTTTTCGTCTTTTGATATCTGTAGTCTGAGTTTGAGCATTTATAGTAATGCGCTATTGCTCAATCTGACACAGACATTTGTTTGGGTTAATTAGAAATAAATACTCAGAAATGAAGGTGAATTTAAATCTGATAAATCATCGAATTTGGGCCGATGTTGTTCTTTTCTCTTATCGGCAATATGGCCGTGGTTTTGCTTCTATGGTGATGTTAATATTACTTGAATTTTTATTATTACATTTTTCTAATATATATATATATATATATATATATATATATATATATATATATATATATATATATATATATATATATATATATATATATATATATATATATATATATATATATATATATATATATATATACATATATACATTAGCCTCTCGTTATATCACGCTTCTGCTGTGTCTTCCAATTACTTTTTCTGATTTTTCGTTTACATTATTTTGCTCTCCAAATATTGAAATGTTACAACGTGAAGCGTTGGTGGGGCGGAAGTGAATGATGGTGTAAAGAAAGCAGGTGGAAAAACCGCATGTCATTGGCTAATCCGAGTTGGAATCATATTTGGTTGTGGAGCGGATCCCCTCAGAGGTAGGAGTGCCGAGTTCATTTGAAAAATAATATTGCGTTAATAATACCTCCTAAATGAATCAGTCTGTCTGTAAAATTAAAATTGGACGCGATCGAAAAAGTTAAAAAATGTGCAACGCAAATTTCGGTGACTGACGTGCTAGACGTTGGAGCTTCTGCTTTGAGATAATGGCAAAAAAAGAACCTAAATTAAGAAAATTTGTGGAAAACATTGAACAAAATGAAGGATTAAAGAGAAGATAAACTATATTTGCAAATAACAATGAGATAGACGAAGCATTATTCTTATGGTTCAAAGAACAGCGTGCTCTAAGATGCCATGTACATTTCCTAAAAAGCGTGATCAGCTTTTAAATCAGAAGCCATTTCCAAATGCTGGCTGAAAATTTTAAATGATGTCGAACTCAATGATAGTGAAGAAGGCTCAATAGAGCTTTTAGTTCAACAATCCAAGTAGCTCGATTTAAATGTATGCGAAGATGAAGTGAAAGATTGGATTACTGTAGATGATAACGAACCGACTTCTGAAACTTTTTCAGATGAGCAGATCATAGCTATGTACGAGAAGATGTGAATCCAAAAGATGATGACAGCGATGATGAAGAAGCGAGTCACTTTCTGTCACCATGAAGGAAGCCGTGGTTATGCTTGAGAAAGCCTGCACAGCATTTAAAAGATGCAACTCAAATCATATAAGTGAGATGCAGTTCATTCATTTTTGATCACTGATATTTTCAGGAAAGCAAATTCTGAAAGAAAAATCGAAGCAGATGACATTAGATTGTATGTGTGCGCCTTCTTCGCAAGAGAATGAAGTGTGTACAATAATCAATTAAATGTGTATGCGCATTTCGATATAAAATTAAAAGGTAAATGGAACTTCTCTGTCTTTATTATGTAAGTGATTATTTTTTATTATTGTACTTTCGCTTCTAAATTTTTATTACATATAATCATAAAAGTATAATTTTTATCATATCGCACATAATTTTTATCATATCGCGCATTTTGCCATGTCTCTCGACAAGCGCGATATAATGAGGAACTACTCTGTATATCTATCTATCTATCTATCTATATATATATATATATATATATATATATATATAAATATATATATATATATATATATATATATATATATATATGATTCATCAACTGATCTAAAAAACTACTGAAGTTGACAGGTATGTACCTTTTACAGCATAGAAGCACATTAAGTAAGAAATAATTTGGCCCTACGATAAATTTAAGTGTATTAAAAGCGGAATTAAAATATGATAAATGACAATACATTCCTTATATCTAATTGTTTTGATGTAATACTTCCAATAATATAAAGTATGTCATGCTCTCTATAACAAATATTAAATTAAATATAGAATATTCGAGATGATGAGCAAATAATAACTACAAATTTAAATCTTTGATTTCCTTTGTAACTAACTGTTTTCAATTAAATATTTTCAATAACGCAAAAATATCCTATTCCATGAAAAGAAGTAAATGAAATATATTCTTGCATGTTATGAGCAAATAATAACTGCAAATTTAAATCCATCAATTTTCCCTTATATGTTCTTAAATTAGTGTTTAAAATAATGTAAAAGTGTTACGTTCTTTAAAAATAAGTATATAAAATGCAGAATGCATGTTATCAACAAATAATATATACAAACTTAAAGATTCAGATTCTTCGTATTTAACTTATTTGAAATAATATTTTCAATACATTCAGTATGCTCTACCGTATTACAGTGGGTACCATCACATGTCGGAATCTACGATGACGTTTTAGCAAAAAATGATACCTTAGTTTATCTTGCCCGGAGTCGTGCAATAGACCTGGAAATTAAATGAAGAGGTAAAATTTGGGAGAATGTCCAAGATAGCTAGACGGCATTTAACAACCAACCTCACAGGGTAGGCAGTGGCCAATTTTAGATTGAAACGAGTTAAGATTGCTTGGCCGAAGACTTTAATAAGATAGGGATCCTCTCAGCGAATGTGTGCCCCATTTGTAGTGCTAATGTAACTCAAGTCACCTTTCAGTGTGCCCGCGTTTAGATAACGATTCCCAGCAGCAAAATGATGTTTGCAGACTGTATTGGGAAGCTAGAACTTTTATAAACTGTCACTGATGTCGCCCCCCGCCGGAGCAGCCCACTTTCGGAGTGGTGAACGAATCTTAGCTCTGTAGTTCTGATCCTACAACCTGGAGGGAAAATAAATCCGGGGAACCGGCTGTTGAGCTTCGGCGAAGCAGTTAGGCCTCGGACACTTCCAGGTGGCTGTGAACGCATGGACTGCGTCTATTCATGACTTGAGCCTAGATCTAGCCGGCGACTAGGGTCGGGCTTGGCGGGTAGTTCTTCGGACCTTGCCCGGTGAATGATTCTGCTAAGTACGTTGCCTTGGTTATGTCTTTGCTGGATGAGAGATTGTTACTACGCAGCAAACCAGTATATCTTCATAAACCAACAGGTTGTCGTGTCCAGTTGCTTAATCCTGTCCCTGAGGTCGCGACCCCTTCTTCGACCTCATGTCATTGGGCTTTTTGTTTGTCTGATTTGTAATATTCATGTTTTGTGCTTAGTTAATTTATTTGCTTTCCAATTTTGTATCATTGTGAGATGTCAGTTATGTGATGGGTTGATTTCCAATAAATCCATTTTTAACAACATATTCAATAATGTATATCATGTCACGTTCTATAAAAATAACTAAATTAAATGTACAAATCGCGTTATGAGCAAATAACAAATACAAAATGAATTTTTAATGGAACACAAAGTTGAAAAAATTTCCACTTGTGATATTACCAACGGCAACACAAGGTAATACCTTGTGTAGCTAAATGAAAATATCAACGTAATAATTTTATGATGTAAATTCGTCATGCTTTTTAATTTACATTTCAGAAAGAAAATGTTTCTATGTCTATAACAGAAGGAGTATGTATGATAGACGTATGTTTTCCTAGACCGAAGAGACAGATATCCACTGCATGGATATTTAATCTGTGGTAGTTTGTTGCTTCCTTAAGATACAGAAGTTGAAATTCCTATACACACACTAAGGCCAAAATAAATTAATATATATTTAAAGTAATACGCCATAGTGTGAAACAAACTGAACAAAGGATTCAGCCGACCGGGTACCAGGTTTGGCATTTCACTTGCACGAGGTTTTCGACCCCCAAATTAACCAATTTACAATGACATCGACACGTTAGAGAGTCACTATCTCTATGGGCGTAACCCAAGCTTCCGAGCCTGACTCGAAAAAGCTACGCCAAAAAGAGGCAGTCTAATCAGGACCGATCTTAAATAATCATGCAGAGCAAAGCCAACTAGACACAAGAAAGGCTTGTCCCCCAAAGTAAATTAAAAAATAAATTAATATTGAACGAAATAACCTAAGTAAAGAAAGAGGAAGGGATTGGAACGAATCAAGATATAAAGACGAGATATGGAAAATGAAATTATGTTCGATGTGACTAAACATAAGAAAGATTGAGTTGTGAAAATATACTGAGTCGAACAAATTCGTTCCCTAGTGCCGAATGGCCCAAGTCAATGTGCCAGTGATCCCTAGTGCAATTGAGATGCACAAAAACACGTTATTCCTACATATTGTAACAATTGGCTATTTTATTCCAATTTTATTCCAATTGCTTTTCCGGCGAAGCTAGATATTCCTGCTAGTATATAATGAAAATTCGCAAATCGTTAATTTTTACTTTCCCTGCAACACATGGTAATGTATAGGGAAAATATTGGAATCATGTCGAAAATCGCAACTCGAGTTTTCGACGGATCTACACGTTTCGATACCTCTAGAATACGAACAAACTATTTTTAGCGTGACGACTGTGTGTCTGTCTGTGTGTCTGTCTGTCTGTCTGTCTGTGTGTCTGTCTGTTTGTGCAACGTATGTATCCACTCTAACTCAAAAACTAATGGACCGAATTTCATAAAATTTGGTAGGTAAGTCACTTGTATGTGACCCTGGTACTGATTAGTTTTGGGTACTATTCGGAATAAACCAACCCGCCTTTTTTTTGCGAAATGGCCTTCTAAAATTGCCTGTATCCACTGTAGCTGAAAAACTAATTGGTCAAATTTTACAAAATTTGGTACATAAGTCACTTGTAGGTCATCCTGGTGCTGATTAAGTTTTGATACGATTCGGTAGAGAACAAACAACCTGCCTTTTTTTACAAAATGGCCTGCAAAAATTGTATATTTCCACTCTAACTCAACTAATCAACTAAATTTCATAAAATTTGGTGAATAAGTCAATTATGGTCGACCCTGATGCTGATTAGATTTTGGCACGATTCGGAAAAGAACAAACAACCTGCCTTTTTTTTACGAAATGGCCCGCAAAAATTGTATATTTCCAATCTAACTCAACTAATCGACTAAATTTCATAAAGTTTGGTAGATAAATCACTTGTGGTCGACTCTGGGGCTAATTAGATTTTGGTACGATTCGGAAAAGAACGACCTGCCTTTTTTTTAGGAAAGGGCCGAAAAAATTTCATGTATCCACACTAGCTAAAATACTAATTGACCCAATTTCACAAAATTTGGTAGATAAGTTACTTGTGGGATACTCCGGTTCTGATAAGATTTTAATACAATTCGGAGAAGAACAACCTGCCTTTTTTTAGGAAATGGCTCGCAAAAATCGCCAAAATCGAAAAAAAAAGATTATATATGGTCAAATATATCAAACGAATTTTTGTTTTATATGCAATTTTTGACGTGGAAAAAAATATAACACATACCATTATACTTTAGGAATAAACGATAAGATATTTGAGATATTTGATTCAAGATATTTGAGATTTCTTGCATTTTTGTTACGCCGATTCCGGGAAAATGTCCAATTACCAAATAAAAACAAAAATTGAATTAAAAATGCAAATTTAGTGTTATTTGTCACAAAACTCAATCTATTATTACTCAACGAATTATTAAAGAAATAAAGATGATATGAATTTATGTCTGCAGGGAAAGTCATGTGTTGCCCACATCAGATTGTTTTCATTTGAGACTTAATTTTTCATTGTCTTTATAATGTGACTATCTTTTATTGTAGATTAAGGTATACATTTTTTTATCATGACCTAAAAGACGGTATAAAATGAATTATAGAAATTTGTATATAACTTCAAACCACTCAATTTTTTTCTATTTAAAGAAAATTTATATATTAACTATCACTCCTGATTTGATAGCCATTGAAAATTAAAGTAAAAATAATAACAACATCAAACAAAATAAAAATAGTAAATAAAGTGTAATTTACTTTGTTGACAATATTAGGATTTGGTAGTTTTTTGTTTTGAAAACTGAAAAATGCAAAGAAAAAAAAAGGACAATAACTGGGTAATTTGAGGCTACGTTCCGTGCCAAATAAAAAAAATGTAATAGCTTTTTCAAATTGTTTTTTGTTTAAATGATTTAAGAAAATGTTATTTTAATTCTTTGAATATTTCATAAAGGATTAAAGGTTTGGTTCATGGTAGCTGAAAATGAGCAAAATATATGCATTGATTTTGGTTACTGCAACCAAATACAGTAATTTAATATTTTCCATAAACATCGTTTTCCAACTATTTGTGGAAAATAATAAGCGGTATAAAATATTGCGAATAAAAATAAAAATAAAACTGAGTTAAATTCAATAAATTTCTTTTAGGAAACACCAAGCTTTTCGTACCAAAATATAATTTAATAAGATAATTTACAGAATTGGAATCAAAGATAACCAACATACAGGGGCTGATTAACGCGAGGGTATGTGGAGCAACTGTCCCTTACTCCCATACCAGAGGGAACTAAAATTTAACAATTGCAACATCAAAAATTAAGGACTGCTTCCTGAAAATAAATTATTCCATCAGAATAGGTTTAACCTGAGAAGGCAAACCTATTCATTTTGGAGATATATAGGAATTGCCTAATTAGTTAGCATCTTGTCTATGAAAGAAAGTTGTCGATAATTTAAATTCCATTCAAATAAGTAAAAACTTCATTTTGTATGCATTTTCCTAAAATTCAATTATGTTTTCAAAAACATATTTTAGCTCATATCATTTATGTCAATAGGTGAAGTGGTTAGAAATGCCTGTCCTGGACCCTCAATTAGGATAATTCGGGCCATGCCTACACATAAAGATTATCTTTGAACTTCAAAATACACTTGCGTCCGAATTTAATTAATTAATTTTTTTTTTTGCAATTAACTATTTACCCACTGATTGCAACATGCCCTTAAGTATGTTTGTGTCCGCAGCAAGCAAGAATAAAACTGGTAGCTTGCTTTGACTGTGTCACATTTCCTCAAACAATGTGTTTGGGGCAGATGGGAACATACAAAAATAGTAAGCAGAAAGCTGTTGGATAAAAAATTGAGAAGGAACTACAGGAAAAGGACTGAAGTCAAGAAAGCATAACAAAGCAGATAAAAAGAATGGAATCGAAATAAATGGAAGACGCAGTATGGTTGTATTGTAATGAACTGTATTTAACCTTTGAAAAGGTTTTGAGCTTCATTTATTGAGTAAAAGAAAAGGTGGAGCGCATGCGCCGAGAACGAAAATGACGGTGATGAATCTGTACTTATTAATAAGTATTGTCAGCCATAAAAATTTGGGTAACGTATTTGTCTGTACTGCAGAATAGAGGATATTACAATTTTTTACATTTTTTATTTTGAAAACTGAACTAAAATTTTTGATTTTTACATATTCCATAAAATTTTTAAAATATTTGATTAAATTGCTTTTATTTTCTGAATTATTTTACTTCTTAATCATTTACACTTTTAAAATTTACATATTTGCATTTTCAAAATTTGCATTTTTTATAGGAATAAATATATTTCTAACTGCAAAATTTCGAGAATAACATTTAAAATCTTTCATCTACATAGTACTGCTCTTAATTTACATATACATTATTTAAAATTACGTGTATACAAAATGTATGCAATCGAAATTTTAGTTTAAAGCTTTGGTATGCAAAATAAAAGTCAAAGGCAAATTTTAACAATAAGTACATACAATGTAAGGGCTGATATTGAGCGCTAGATATAAAATTGTTCAACAATAGCAAGAGACAATGTTTCTGGTTATCGAAGTTAGATTAATTCTAAAATATATAATGGATGATGATAATCATGTGATGTCTCACATGCTGTTGTCTTACTTGTAAATTCACAAATTATTGCCTAACAAAATCCCATACTGTTGCCGTGTCTAAATAATTAGTCGTCGCTTCACGATGTTTTGATTTTCTAGGGTATGCTATACCCGGTCCTTTGTTATGGGACAAAAATATTTTTGTATTAAATTTGATTCGTGTTATAAATTTCTATTTGACTTTTCCTCTTATCTACAAAAGGATTCAAGATGGGCCTCAACTCCCAAGAAACGAGAGCCACCGTGTTCCCCTGACCTTATTTTGCGAACCACAGAGGATTTCCTGTGAAACAGCGCTAAAAGTATATAGCTAGCTCCATAGTTCGTGAGATACTGACCTGAGGAAGGACTTAAATTGTAACCCTGCATAATTGTCACTTGTACTTTTGTTTTATGCTAGGATAATGAAGTCAATGCAACCTTCTACTCTCCTGTACATTCAGAGGATGTACTATAAATATATATTTTCCCCATGCATTAAAATAAGAACCAGTATACTCGTTGTATATGATATCAAATAGAACTTATTGATCGCAAAAAAAAGCGCTTTTATACAGACATTCATTTCGAAGACTCTTAAGTGCACCCTCAATCAAGAACTTTAGAAGTTGCGTAATGATATGACCCCCTCCCCTCTGATTAAATAGCTTTGGAAAGAGTGAAACGTGACATTTCAGCTTAATTCCCTGCGAAAGCTGCCATTCATAGAGCAGTGCCTAGTCTCAGCTTCTTTGTTTACAGTGACTCAAAAATACTTTATGTATCTTATCTTTTACGAATGCTTTATATGAGTTTTAGTAATCTATTGACGATACAGATTTGATGAGTGTGTCATGTTGATATAACATGTTGTTGATATAAAAAAATAGATGTGGTATAAAAGTTATATACATTTAATGTCTATATTTTTATTAGGGTTTCAACAAATAAGATGCAAAGTATCTAGCAGTTGGCACTATAAACAAAATTGTGGGTATGAGGCGGGATCTGTAATGTATACACTTGTAGAAATTATTTAAAATATATTGAAATATGTCTAACAATCTCTCTATCTCTTTATATTGAAAAAAAGTAGTTCACGCTACCGCCGTCGCTGTTTGACAATTTTTTCGTTTGAGATTCTTTGCTTCGTACGGCAAAATCTATTGCATACAAAAATATGACATTTGGTACACTTGTAGAAAAAGCTTCCAAAAATACGCTGAAATAAACCGTTTTTTGATATATACTGCATTTTAAGAAATATTTAATGTCCAAATCAAAGACAAAATATTTGAGATGTGAATTCGCGTTCTGGATAAAGTAACAATAGCAAGACCACAAATTTTTGCAGGCAGGTACCTACATGGGTAATTTTTGCAGACAGTGACCCTTTTCTTAATATCGACTCTAGACTTTCTTAATATCGACTATATTTTCTTAATATCGACTATAAAGTTCTTGAGATATTTTACTTTTTATGAACTTCTGAAGAGCACTTTTTTTCGTATCGGCACATCTAGCGAATTCTCAGTCCCGTACTGCAAAAACTATACCATACAAAAATATGAAATTCGGTACATTTAGAGAAACAATAGGGTAACACGATGAAATAAACCGTTAATCGATTTAAACTTTTGTTTGCCATGAAATAGCTCGCTAAGCGAGCTCATGATCAAGGAATCAAAGAATTCAGTTTTTGGACTCTCTGGACAAAGAAAAATCCCTGATTTTCCCACCTGCGGAAAATAGGCAGGGATAGAAAAGATATTTTTGAAAGTAGAATGTTTATTAAAGATATATATGAAGCGATCTCTGTAAGCACAACGAGTAGGAGGCGAATCCTCTCGAAGGATGTTGCGCGAACGGAGCGAGCAGGGGGCAGTGCTCCTAGTTAGATAAAAAAAAGAAAATATATTTATTACAAGTATTTTTGTATGATTAAATACATTTTCAACTGTAAATTTTGAAGAATGACATTTAAAATATTTCATCTGCATAATACTGCTTTTAATTTATATAGAAAAGGATTTGCGTGTATAAAAATGTATTCGAGATTTCAGTTTAAAGCCTTGATATGCAAAATAAAAGTCAAATGTAGACTTTAACAATAAGTACATACAATGTAAGTGCTGGTACTGAGCGCTAGATATAAAGTTGTTCAACATTAGCAAGATACAATGCTTCTGCTTATCGACGTTAGATTAGTTCTAAAATGTATAATTGGTGATGATAATCATGTGATGGCCATCAGCGTCCAGACAGATGCCAGAATTAGGAATTAAACCTGGAACATTAGGAATTGGGCAGTAAACGCCCAGGTCTGTTGATAGAGGGTTCTGTTCTCACCTCAAGAGCATTTCTTTTTCAATTACAATTTTAAATAATAAATAAAAAATTTCAGGGTAAAATATTTTATGAATTACATGAATACAGTGAAAGCTTGATATACCTAAAATACTAATGAGTACTAAGCTGACGTTGTATCGATTGTGCTACAGGGACTGCCAATCGGCCACCATACCGAATATCCATTCCAGAACAATGAAATAATTTGAAGAAATTACTTACCAACCCATATAGAAATCTGTGGTTCTTGGAGGTAATTCTATATATTCTGCTCATTTGGAAAATATTTGCTATAAAGAAAAACATTGATTTTGAAAATCGGGTCAATAGATGTTCAAAAATTATATAAAAAAAGAAGTTTGTGCTTTAAACATAGGGATTTTAGTTAAAGTTCAAATCAAAAAATATTTTAGCTTTCCTCGTGCGGAGCTGGGCAGCGAAAGCTGTTGATCGTGGGTTCCGTCCTCAATTCAAGCTCAAATATTTTCTATTACAATTTTAAAAAATAAATGAACAATGTTGTCATTGCTTTTTAGTGATTGCAAATCAATAAAAAATGAGCCAGGAAGCCCTGAATGCTATATTTCAATTTAGAATTTTGTATGCGTTGCAATTTTCTATTATACATTATAATGGGAATTGGATATAACATCTGATTTTATACATTTTTATACAAATCTAAACTAAAATATAACATTCAAGGGCTTGCTGCATATCTTTTTTATTTTTTAATACTGAAAATTTATATAGTTCTTAGCTTCTTTTTTTTGTGATTCAAGTGGTCTAGTGGTTAAAGAGCTGGTCAGCGAACGTCCAAGTCTGTTGGTAGTGAGTTCTGTCCTCACCTCCAGTGCAATCACTTTCGATTGCAATTTTAAATAATAAATTAACAGTCTTTTAATTTTTTATTATTTATTTCTCATCATTAAAAAAATGGACTAGAATGCCCTTGAATGCTGCATTGCAATTTTGAATTTTGTATGTAAGAATTCAAAATTGGATGTAATCTCAGCAATTTTCCATTAAAATTTATAATGGGAATTGGGTATACCATCTGATTTTATCCTCTAATTATAATTCTAAACTAAACTATAGCATTCAAGGGTACCTTGGATATTTTTTTTAATTTTTCATACAGAATATTTAAATAGTTCTCAGCTCCTTTTTTTTTGCTATCCAAATGGCCTAGTGGTTAAAGAGCTGTGCACCGAACGTTCAGGTCTGTTGATAGTGAGTTCTGTCCTCACCTCCTTTGCAATCACTTGCGATTGCAATTTTAAATAATAAATTAATTTTTTTTTAATTTTTATTATTTATTTCTCATTATTAAAAGAAAAAAATGAACTAGAATGCCTTTGAATGCTGCATTACTATTTAGAATTGTGTATGTAAAAATTCAAAATTGGATGTAATCTCAGCAATTTTCCTTTAAAATTTGTAATGGGAATTGGGTATACCATCCGATTTTATCCTCTTTATATAATACTAAACTAAACTATAGCATTCAAGGGCTCCCTGGATATTTTTTAATTTCTTCATACTGAAAATTTAAATAGCTCTTAGCTTCTTTTTATCTTGTGTTTCAAATGGTCTAGTGGCTAAAGAGCTGGACAGCGAACGCCCAGGTCTGTTGATAGTGAGTTCTGTCCTCACCTCCAGTGCAGTCACTTTCGGTAACAATTATAAATTAACAGTGTTGTAATTTTTTATTAATTATTTCTCATCATTAAAAGAAAAAAATGGACTAGAATGCCCTTGAATGCTGCATAGCAATTTAGAATTTTGTATGTAAGAATTCAAAATTGGATGTAATCTCAGCAATTTTTCATTAAAATTTCCAATGGGAATGAGTATACCATCTGATTTTAGCCGCTTTATACAATTCTAAACTAAACTAAAGCATTCAAGTGCTCCCTGGATATTTTTTTTATTTTTTCATACGGAAAATTTAAATAGTTCTCAGCTTCTTTATTTCTTGTGATTCAAATGGCCTAGTGGTTAAAGAGCTGGCCAGCGAACGCTCAGGTCTGTTGATAGTGAATCTGTCCTCACCTCCAGTGCAATCACTTTCGATAGCAATTTTAAATAATAAATTACCAGTGTTTTAATTTTTTGTTATTTATTTCTCATCTTTAAAAAAGAATGGACTAGAACGCCCTTGAATGCTGTATTGCAATTTAGAATTTTGTATGTAAGAATTCAAAATTGGATGTAATCTCGGCAATCTTCAATAAAATTTATAATGGGAATTGGGTATACTATATGATTTTATCCGCTTTATACAATTCTAAACTAAACTATAGCATTCAAGGGCTCCCTGGATATTTTTTTTGTTTTTTCTTACTGTAAATATAAATAGTTTTTATCTTCTTTTTTTCATGTGATTCAAATGGTCTAGTGGTTAAAGAGCTGGGCAGCGAACGCCCAGGACTGTTGATAGTGAGTTCTGTCCTCACCTCCAGTGCAATCACTTTCGATTGCAAATTTAAATAATAAATTAACAGTGTTGTAAATTTTATTAATTACTTCTCATCATTAAAAGAGAAAAATGGACTTGAATGCCCTTGAATACTACATTACAATTTCGAATTTTGTATGTAAGAATTCAAAATAGGATGTAACCTCAGAAATTTTCCATTAAAATTTTTTTATGGGAATTTGAGAATAGGGTATACCATCTGATTTTATCCTCTTTATACAATTCTAAACTAAACTATAGCATTCAAGTACTCTCTGGATATTTTTTTATTTATTCATATGGAAAATTTAAATAGATCTCAGCTTCTTTTTTTCTTGTGATTTAAATGGCCTAGTGGTTAAAGAGCTGGGCAGAGAACGTCCAGGTTTGTTGATAGTGAGTTCTGTCCTCACCTCCAGTGCAATCACTTTCGATTGCAATTTTTAATAATAAATAAACAGTGTTGTAATTTTTTATTAATTATTTCTCATCATTAAAAGAAAAAAATGGACTAGAATGCCCTGGAATGGGAATTGGGTATACCATCTGATTTTATCCTTTATTTATAATTCTGAACTAAACTATAGCATTCAAGGGTTCCTTGGATATATTTTTTTATTTTTTTATACAGAAAATTTAAATAGTTCTTAGCTTCTTTTTTTCTTGCGATTCAAATGGCCTAGTGGTTAAAGATCTGTGCAGCGACAGTTCAGGTCTGTTGATAGTGAGTTCTGTCCTCACATGCATTGCAATCACTTTCGATTGCAATTTTAAATAATAAATTAACATGGTTGTAATATTTTATTAATTATTTCTCTTCCTTATAAGAAAAAAATGGACTGGAATGCTGCATTCCAATTTAGAATGTTGTATGTATGAATTCAAAATTGGATGTAATCTCAGCAATTTTCCATTAAAATTTATAATGGGAATTGGGTATACCATCTGATTTCATCCTCTTTATACAATTCTAAACTAAGCTATAGCATTCAAGGGCTCCCTGGATATTTTTTTTTCATACTGAATATTTAAATAGTTCTTAGCTTCTATTTATCTTGTGTTTCAAATGGTCTAGTGGTTAAATCTAATCTAGTGGTTAATGGTCTAGTGGTAAAGAGCTGGACAGCGAACGCCCAGGTCTGTTGATAGTGAGTTCTGTCCTCACCTCCAGTGCAATCACTTTCGGTAACAATTTTAAATTATAAATTAACAGTGTTGCAATTTTTTATTACTTATTTCTCATTATTTAAAGAAAAAAATGGACTAGAATGCACTTGAATACTACATTCCAATTTAGAATTCTGTATGAAAGAATTCAAAATTGGATGTAATCTCAGCAATTTTTCATTAAAATTTATAATGGGAATGGGTATACCATCTGATTTTAGCCGCTTTATACAATTCTAAACTAAACTATAGCATTCAAGGGCTCTCTGGATATTTTTTTTATTTTTTCATACTGAAAATTTAAATAGTAAGTAGCTTCTTTTTTCTTGTGTTTCAAATGTTCCAGTGGTTAAATTGCTGGGCAGCGAACGGCCAGGTCTGTTGATAGTGAGTTCTGTCCTCACTTCCAGTTCAATCACTTTCGATTGCAATTTTAAATAATAAATTAACAGTGTTGTAATTTTTAATTATTATTTCTCATCATTATAAGAAAAATTGGACTAGAATGCCCTTGCATACTACATTACAATTTAAAATTTTGTATGTAAGAATTCAAAATTGGATGTAATCTCAGAAATTTTCAATTAAAAATTTTTCATGGGAAATTGGGAATTGGGTATACCATCTGATTTTGTCTTCTTTATACAATTCTAAACTAAACTATAGCATTCAAGTGCTCCCTGAATATTTTTTTTATTTTTTCATACGGAAAATTTAAATAGTTCCCAGCTTCTTTATTTCTTGTGATTCAAATGGCCTAGTGGTTAAAGAGCTGGGCAGCGAACGCTCAGGTCTGTTGATAGTGAGTTCTGTCCTCACCTCCAGTGCAATCACTTTCGATTGCAATTTAAATAATAAATTAACAGCGTTTTAATTTTTTATTATTTATTTCTCATCATTATAAAAAATTGACTAGAATGCCCTTGAATGCTGCATTGCAATTTTGAATTTTGTATGTAAGAATACAAAATTGGATGTAATCTCAGCAATTTTCCATTAAAATTTATAATGGGAATTGGGTATACCATCTGATTTTATCCTCTATTTATAATTCTAAACTAAACTATAGCATTCAAGGGTTCCTTGGATATATTTTTTTACTTTTTCTTACAGAAAATTTAAATAGTTCTTAGCTCCTTTTTTTTTGCGATTCAAATTGCCTAGTGGTTAAAGAGCTGAGCAGCGAACGTTCAGGTCTGTTGATAAAGAGTTCTGTCCTCACCTCCTGTGCAATCATTTCGATTGCAATTTTTAATAATAAATTAACTGTGTTGTAATTTTTTATTTATTATTTCTCACCATTAAAAGAAAAAAATGGACTTAAATGCCCTTGAATAATACATTACAATTTAGAATTGCGTATGTAAAAATTCAAAAATGGATGTAATCTCAGCAATTTTCCTTTAAAATTTGTAATGGGAATTGGGTATACCATCTGATTTTATCCTCTTTATGCAAATCTAAACTAAACTATAGCATTCAAGGGCTCCCTGGATATTTTTTAATTTCTTCATACTGAAAATTTAAATAGCTCTTAGCTTCTTTTTATCTTGTGTTTCAAATGGTCTTGTGGTTAAAGAGCTGGACAGCGAACGCCCAGGTCTGTTGATAGTGAGTTCTGTCCTCACCTCCAGTGCAATCACTTTCGGTAACAATTATAAATTAACAGTGTTGTAATTTTTTATTAATTATTTCTCATCATTAAAAAAAAAATGGACTAGAATTCCCTTGAATGCTGCATAGCAATTTAGAATTTTGTATGTAAGAATTCAAAATTGGATGTAATCTCAGCAATTTTTCATTAAAATTTACAATGGGAATGAGTATACCATCTGATTTTAGCCGCTTTATACAATTCTAAACTAAACTATAGCATTCAAGTGCTCCCTGGATATTTTTTTTATTTTTTCATACGGAAAATTTAAATAGTTCTCAGCTTCTTTATTTCTTGTGATTCAAATGGCCTAGTGGTTAAAGAGCTGGCCAGCAAACGCTCAGGTCTGTTGATAGTGAGTTCTGTCCTCACCTCCAGTGCAATCACTTTCGATTGCAATTTTAAATAATAAATTAACAGTGTTTTAATTTTTTATTATTTATTTCTCATCATTAAAAAAGAATGGACTAGAACGCCCTTGAATGCTCCATTGCAATTTAGAATTTTGTATGTAAGAATTCAAAATTGGATGTAATCTCAGCAATTTTTCAATAAAATTTTGAATGGGAATTGGGTATACTATATGATTTTATCCGCTTTATACAATTCTAAACTAAACTATAGCATTCAAAGGCTCCCTGGATATTTTTTTTATTTTTCCTTACTGTAAATATAAATAGTTTTTATCTTCTTTTTTTCATGTGATTCAAATGGTCTAGTGGATAAAGAGCTGGGCAGCGAACGCCCAGGACTGTTGATAGTGAGTTCTGTCTTCAACTCCAGTGCAATCACTTTCGATTGCAAATTTAAATAATAAATTAACAGTGTTGTAAATTTTATTAATTACTTCTCAACATTAAAAGAGAAAAATGGACTTGAATGCCCTTGAATACTACATTACAATTTAGAATTTTGTATGTAAGAATTCAAAATAGGATGTAACCTCAGAAATTTTCCATTAAAATTTTTTCATGGGAATTTGAGAATAGGGTATACCATCTGATTTTATCCTCTTTATACAATTCTAAACTAAACTATAGCATTCAAGTAGTCTCTGGATATTTTTTTTATTTATTCATACGGAAAATTTAAATAGTTCTCAGCTTCTTTTTTTCTTGTGATTTAAATGGCCTAGTGGTTAAGGAGCTGGGCAGCGAACGTCCAGGTTTGTTGATAGAGAGTTCTGTCCTCACCTCCAGTGCAATCACTTTCGATTGCAATTTTTAATAATAAATTAACAGTGGTGTAATTTTTTATTAATTATTTCTCATCATTAAAAGAAAGAAATGGACTAGAATGCCCTGGAATGGGAATTGGGTATAACATCTGATTTTATCCTCTATTTATAATTCTAAACTAAACTATAGCATTCAAGGGTTCCTTGGATATATTTTTTTATTTTTTTTATACAGAAAATTTAAATAGTACTTAGCATCTTTTTTTCTTGCGATTCAAATGGCCTAGTGGTTAAAGATCTGTGCAGCGACAGTTCAGGTCTGTTGATAGTGAGTTCTGTCCTCACATGCATTGCAATCACTTTCGATTGCAATTTTAAATAATAAATTAACATGGTTGTAATATTTTATTAATTATTTCTCTTCCTTATAAGAAAAAAATGGACTGGAATGCTGCATTCCAATTTAGAATGTTGTATGTATGAATTCAAAATTGGATGTAATCTCAGCAATTTTCCATTAAAATTTATAATGGGAATTGGGTATACCATCTGATTTCATCCTCTTTATACAATTCTAAACTAAGCTATAGCATTCAAGGGCTCCCTGGATATTTTTTTTTCATACTGAATATTTAAATAGTTCTTAGCTTCTATTTATCTTGTGTTTCAAATGGTCTAGTGGTTAAATCTAATCTAGTGGTTAATGGTCTAGTGGTAAAGAGCTGGACAGCGAACGCCCAGGTCTGTTGATAGTGAGTTCTGTCCTCACCTCCAGTGCAATCACTTTCGGTAACAATTTTAAATTATAAATTAACAGTGTTGCAATTTTTTATTACTTATTTCTCATTATTTAAAGAAAAAAATGGACTAGAATGCACTTGAATACTACATTCCAATTTAGAATTCTGTATGAAAGAATTCAAAATTGGATGTAATCTCAGCAATTTTTCATTAAAATTTATAATGGGAATGGGTATACCATCTGATTTTAGCCGCTTTATACAATTCTAAACTAAACTATAGCATTCAAGGGCTCTCTGGATATTTTTTTTATTTTTTCATACTGAAAATTTAAATAGTAAGTAGCTTCTTTTTTCTTGTGTTTCAAATGTTCCAGTGGTTAAATTGCTGGGCAGCGAACGGCCAGGTCTGTTGATAGTGAGTTCTGTCCTCACTTCCAGTTCAATCACTTTCGATTGCAATTTTAAATAATAAATTAACAGTGTTGTAATTTTTAATTATTATTTCTCATCATTATAAGAAAAATTGGACTAGAATGCCCTTGCATACTACATTACAATTTAAAATTTTGTATGTAAGAATTCAAAATTGGATGTAATCTCAGAAATTTTCAATTAAAAATTTTTCATGGGAAATTGGGAATTGGGTATACCATCTGATTTTGTCTTCTTTATACAATTCTAAACTAAACTATAGCATTCAAGTGCTCCCTGAATATTTTTTTTATTTTTTCATACGGAAAATTTAAATAGTTCCCAGCTTCTTTATTTCTTGTGATTCAAATGGCCTAGTGGTTAAAGAGCTGGGCAGCGAACGCTCAGGTCTGTTGATAGTGAGTTCTGTCCTCACCTCCAGTGCAATCACTTTCGATTGCAATTTAAATAATAAATTAACAGCGTTTTAATTTTTTATTATTTATTTCTCATCATTATAAAAAATTGACTAGAATGCCCTTGAATGCTGCATTGCAATTTTGAATTTTGTATGTAAGAATACAAAATTGGATGTAATCTCAGCAATTTTCCATTAAAATTTATAATGGGAATTGGGTATACCATCTGATTTTATCCTCTATTTATAATTCTAAACTAAACTATAGCATTCAAGGGTTCCTTGGATATATTTTTTTACTTTTTCTTACAGAAAATTTAAATAGTTCTTAGCTCCTTTTTTTTTTGCGATTCAAATTGCCTAGTGGTTAAAGAGCTAAGCAGCGAACGTTCAGGTCTGTTGATAAAGAGTTCTGTCCTCACCTCCTGTGCAATCATTTCGATTGCAATTTTTAATAATAAATTAACTGTGTTGTAATTTTTTATTTATTATTTCTCACCATTAAAAGAAAAAAATGGACTTAAATGCCCTTGAATAATACATTACAATTTAGAATTGCGTATGTAAAAATTCAAAAATGGATGTAATCTCAGCAATTTTCCTTTAAAATTTGTAATGGGAATTGGGTATACCATCTGATTTTATCCTCTTTATGCAAATCTAAACTAAACTATAGCATTCAAGGGCTCCCTGGATATTTTTTAATTTCTTCATACTGAAAATTTAAATAGCTCTTAGCTTCTTTTTATCTTGTGTTTCAAATGGTCTTGTGGTTAAAGAGCTGGACAGCGAACGCCCAGGTCTGTTGATAGTGAGTTCTGTCCTCACCTCCAGTGCAATCACTTTCGGTAACAATTATAAATTAACAGTGTTGTAATTTTTTATTAATTATTTCTCATCATTAAAAAAAAAATGGACTAGAATTCCCTTGAATGCTGCATAGCAATTTAGAATTTTGTATGTAAGAATTCAAAATTGGATGTAATCTCAGCAATTTTTCATTAAAATTTACAATGGGAATGAGTATACCATCTGATTTTAGCCGCTTTATACAATTCTAAACTAAACTATAGCATTCAAGTGCTCCCTGGATATTTTTTTTATTTTTTCATACGGAAAATTTAAATAGTTCTCAGCTTCTTTATTTCTTGTGATTCAAATGGCCTAGTGGTTAAAGAGCTGGCCAGCAAACGCTCAGGTCTGTTGATAGTGAGTTCTGTCCTCACCTCCAGTGCAATCACTTTCGATTGCAATTTTAAATAATAAATTAACAGTGTTTTAATTTTTTATTATTTATTTCTCATCATTAAAAAAGAATGGACTAGAACGCCCTTGAATGCTCCATTGCAATTTAGAATTTTGTATGTAAGAATTCAAAATTGGATGTAATCTCAGCAATTTTTCAATAAAATTTTGAATGGGAATTGGGTATACTATATGATTTTATCCGCTTTATACAATTCTAAACTAAACTATAGCATTCAAAGGCTCCCTGGATATTTTTTTTTATTTTTCCTTACTGTAAATATAAATAGTTTTTATCTTCTTTTTTTCATGTGATTCAAATGGTCTAGTGGATAAAGAGCTGGGCAGCGAACGCCCAGGACTGTTGATAGTGAGTTCTGTCCTCAACTCCAGTGCAATCACTTTCGATTGCAAATTTAAATAATAAATTAACAGTGTTGTAAATTTTATTAATTACTTCTCAACATTAAAAGAGAAAAATGGACTTGAATGCCCTTGAATACTACATTAGAATTTTGTATGTAAGAATTCAAAATAGGATGTAACCTCAGAAATTTTCCATTAAAATTTTTTCATGGGAATTTGAGAATAGGGTATACCATCTGATTTTATCCTCTTTATACAATTCTAAACTAAACTATAGCATTCAAGTAGTCTCTGGATATTTTTTTTATTTATTCATACGGAAAATTTAAATAGTTCTCAGCTTCTTTTTTTCTTGTGATTTAAATGGCCTAGTGGTTAAGGAGCTGGGCAGCGAACGTCCAGGTTTGTTGATAGAGAGTTCTGTCCTCACCTCCAGTGCAATCACTTTCGATTGCAATTTTTAATAATAAATTAACAGTGGTGTAATTTTTTATTAATTATTTCTCATCATTAAAAGAAAGAAATGGACTAGAATGCCCTGGAATGGGAATTGGGTATAACATCTGATTTTATCCTCTATTTATAATTCTAAACTAAACTATAGCATTCAAGGGTTCCTTGGATATATTTTTTTATTTTTTTTATACAGAAAATTTAAATAGTTCTTAGCATCTTTTTTTCTTGCGATTCAAATGGCCTAGTGGTTAAAGATCTGTGCAGCGACAGTTCAGGTCTGTTGATAGTGAGTTCTGTCCTCACATGCATTGCAATCACTTTCGATTGCAATTTTAAATAATAAATTAACATGGTTGTAATATTTTATTAATTATTTCTCTTCCTTATAAGAAAAAAATGGACTGGAATGCTGCATTCCAATTTAGAATGTTGTATGTATGAATTCAAAATTGGATGTAATCTCAGCAATTTTCCATTAAAATTTATAATGGGAATTGGGTATACCATCTGATTTCATCCTCTTTATACAATTCTAAACTAAGCTATAGCATTCAAGGGCTCCCTGGATATTTTTTTTTCATACTGAATATTTAAATAGTTCTTAGCTTCTATTTATCTTGTGTTTCAAATGGTCTAGTGGTTAAATCTAATCTAGTGGTTAATGGTCTAGTGGTAAAGAGCTGGACAGCGAACGCCCAGGTCTGTTGATAGTGAGTTCTGTCCTCACCTCCAGTGCAATCACTTTCGGTAACAATTTTAAATTATAAATTAACAGTGTTGCAATTTTTTATTACTTATTTCTCATTATTTAAAGAAAAAAATGGACTAG
The DNA here is from genome assembly GCA_951213105.1 of Amaurobius ferox. Lineage (NCBI taxonomy): Eukaryota > Metazoa > Arthropoda > Arachnida > Araneae > Amaurobiidae > Amaurobius > Amaurobius ferox. Next base: position 134,008,687 of record OX578143.1, on the reverse strand, counting down.
AATGCACTTGAATACTACATTCCAATTTAGAATTCTGTATGAAAGAATTCAAAATTGGATGTAATCTCAGCAATTTTTCATTAAAATTTATAATGGGAATGGGTATACCATCTGATTTTAGCCGCTTTATACAATTCTAAACTAAACTATAGCATTCAAGGGCTCTCTGGATATTTTTTTTATTTTTTCATACTGAAAATTTAAATAGTAAGTAGCTTCTTTTTTCTTGTGTTTCAAATGTTCCAGTGGTTAAATTGCTGGGCAGCGAACGGCCAGGTCTGTTGATAGTGAGTTCTGTCCTCACTTCCAGTTCAATCACTTTCGATTGCAATTTTAAATAATAAATTAACAGTGTTGTAATTTTTAATTATTATTTCTCATCATTATAAGAAAAAATGGACTAGAATGCCCTTGCATACTACATTACAATTTAAAATTTTGTATGTAAGAATTCAAAATTGGATGTAATCTCAGAAATTTTCAATTAAAAATTTTTCATGGGAAATTGGGAATTGGGTATACCATCTGATTTTGTCTTCTTTATACAATTCTAAACTAAACTATAGCATTCAAGTGCTCCCTGAATATTTTTTTTATTTTTTCATACGGAAAATTTAAATAGTTCCCAGCTTCTTTATTTCTTGTGATTCAAATGGCCTAGTGGTTAAAGAGCTGGGCAGCGAACGCTCAGGTCTGTTGATAGTGAGTTCTGTCCTCACCTCCAGTGCAATCACTTTCGATTGCAATTTAAATAATAAATTAACAGCGTTTTAATTTTTTATTATTTATTTCTCATCATTATAAAAAATTGACTAGAATGCCCTTGAATGCTGCATTGCAATTTTGAATTTTGTATGTAAGAATACAAAATTGGATGTAATCTCAGCAATTTTCCATTAAAATTTATAATGGGAATTGGGTATACCATCTGATTTTATCCTCTATTTATAATTCTAAACTAAACTATAGCATTCAAGGGTTCCTTGGATATATTTTTTTACTTTTTCTTACAGAAAATTTAAATAGTTCTTAGCTCCTTTTTTTTTGCGATTCAAATTGCCTAGTGGTTAAAGAGCTGAGCAGCGAACGTTCAGGTCTGTTGATAAAGAGTTCTGTCCTCACCTCCTGTGCAATCATTTCGATTGCAATTTTTAATAATAAATTAACTGTGTTGTAATTTTTTATTTATTATTTCTCACCATTAAAAGAAAAAAATGGACTTAAATGCCCTTGAATAATACATTACAATTTAGAATTGCGTATGTAAAAATTCAAAATTGGATGTAATCTCAGCAATTTTCCTTTAAAATTTGTAATGGGAATTGGGTATACCATCTGATTTTATCCTCTTTATGCAAATCTAAACTAAACTATAGCATTCAAGGGCTCCCTGGATATTTTTTAATTTCTTCATACTGAAAATTTAAATAGCTCTTAGCTTCTTTTTATCTTGTGTTTCAAATGGTCTTGTGGTTAAAGAGCTGGACAGCGAACGCCCAGGTCTGTTGATAGTGAGTTCTGTCCTCACCTCCAGTGCAATCACTTTCGGTAACAATTATAAATTAACAGTGTTGTAATTTTTTATTAATTATTTCTCATCATTAAAAAAAAATGGACTAGAATTCCCTTGAATGCTGCATAGCAATTTAGAATTTTGTATGTAAGAATTCAAAATTGGATGTAATCTCAGCAATTTTTCATTAAAATTTACAATGGGAATGAGTATACCATCTGATTTTAGCCGCTTTATACAATTCTAAACTAAACTATAGCATTCAAGTGCTCCCTGGATATTTTTTTTATTTTTTCATACGGAAAATTTAAATAGTTCTCAGCTTCTTTATTTCTTGTGATTCAAATGGCCTAGTGGTTAAAGAGCTGGCCAGCAAACGCTCAGGTCTGTTGATAGTGAGTTCTGTCCTCACCTCCAGTGCAATCACTTTCGATTGCAATTTTAAATAATAAATTAACAGTGTTTTAATTTTTTATTATTTATTTCTCATCATTAAAAAAGAATGGACTAGAACGCCCTTGAATGCTCCATTGCAATTTAGAATTTTGTATGTAAGAATTCAAAATTGGATGTAATCTCAGCAATTTTTCAATAAAATTTTGAATGGGAATTGGGTATACTATATGATTTTATCCGCTTTATACAATTCTAAACTAAACTATAGCATTCAAAGGCTCCCTGGATATTTTTTTTATTTTTCCTTACTGTAAATATAAATAGTTTTTATCTTCTTTTTTTCATGTGATTCAAATGGTCTAGTGGATAAAGAGCTGGGCAGCGAACGCCCAGGACTGTTGATAGTGAGTTCTGTCCTCAACTCCAGTGCAATCACTTTCGATTGCAAATTTAAATAATAAATTAACAGTGTTGTAAATTTTATTAATTACTTCTCAACATTAAAAGAGAAAAATGGACTTGAATGCCCTTGAATACTACATTACAATTTAGAATTTTGTATGTAAGAATTCAAAATAGGATGTAACCTCAGAAATTTTCCATTAAAATTTTTTCATGGGAATTTGAGAATAGGGTATACCATCTGATTTTATCCTCTTTATACAATTCTAAACTAAACTATAGCATTCAAGTAGTCTCTGGATATTTTTTTTATTTATTCATACGGAAAATTTAAATAGTTCTCAGCTTCTTTTTTTCTTGTGATTTAAATGGCCTAGTGGTTAAGGAGCTGGGCAGCGAACGTCCAGGTTTGTTGATAGAGAGTTCTGTCCTCACCTCCAGTGCAATCACTTTCGATTGCAATTTTTAATAATAAATTAACAGTGGTGTAATTTTTTATTAATTATTTCTCATCATTAAAAGAAAGAAATGGACTAGAATGCCCTGGAATGGGAATTGGGTATAACATCTGATTTTATCCTCTATTTATAATTCTAAACTAAACTATAGCATTCAAGGGTTCCTTGGATATATTTTTTTATTTTTTTTATACAGAAAATTTAAATAGTTCTTAGCATCTTTTTTTCTTGCGATTCAAATGGCCTAGTGGTTAAAGATCTGTGCAGCGAAATTTCAGGTCTGTTGATAGTGAGTTCTGTCCTCACCTGCAGTGCAATCACTTTCGATTGCAATTTTAAATAATAAATTAACATGGTTGTAATTTTTTATTAATTATTTCTCTTCATTATAAGAAAAAAATGGACTAGAATGCTGCATTCCAATTTAGAATTTTGTATGTATGAATTCAAAATTGGATGTAATCTCAGCAATTTTCAATTAAAATTTATAATGGGAATTGGGTATACCATCTGATTTCATCCTCTTTATACAATTCTAAACTAAACTATAGCATTCAAGGGCTCCCTGGATATTTTTTTTTTCATACTGAATATTTAAATAGTTCAAATGGTCTTGTGTTTCAAATGGTCTAGTGGTTAAATCTAATCTAGTGGTTAATGGTCTAGTGGTAAAGAGCTGGACAGCGAACGGCCAGGTCTGTTGATAGTGAGTTCTGTCCTCACCTCCAGTGCAATCACTTTCGGAAACAATTATAAATTAACAGTGTTGCAATTTTTTATTACTTATTTCTCATTATTTAAAAATTTTAGCAATTTTTCATTACAATTTATAATGGGAATGGGTATACCATCTGATTTTAGCCGCTTTATACAATTCTAAACTAAACTATAGCATTCAAGGGCTCTCAGGATATATTTTTTTTTTTTCATACTGAAAATTTAAATAGTAAGTAGCTTCTTTTTTCTTGTGTTTCAAATGGTCCAGTGGTTCAATTGCTGGGCAGCGAACGGCCAGGTCTGTTGATAATGAGTTCTGTCCTCACTTCCAGTTCAATCACTTTCGATTGCAATTTTATATAATAAATTAACAGTGTTGTAATTTTTAATTATTATTTCTCATCATTATAAGAAACAATGGACTAGAATGCCCTTGCATACTACATTACAATTTATAATTTTGTATGTAAGAATTCAAAATTGGATGTAATCTCAGAAATTTTCTATTAAAAATTTTTCTTGGGAATTGGGTATACCATCTGATTTTGTCTTCTTTATACAATTCTAAACTAAACTATAGCATTCAAGTGCTCCCTGAATATTTTTTTTATTTTTTCATAAGGAAAATTTAAATAGTTCCCAGCTTCTTTATTTTTTGTGATTCAAATGGCCTAGTGGTTAAAGAGCTGTGCAGCGAACGTTCAGGTCTGTTGATAAAGAGTTCTGTCCTCACCCCCTGTGCAATCACTTTCGATTGCAATTTTTAATAATAAATTAACTGTGTTGTAATTTTTTATTTATTATTTCTCACCATTAAAAGAAACAAATGGACTAGAATGCCCTGGAATACTACATTACAATTTAGAACTTTGTATGTAAGAATTCAAAATTGGATGTAATCTCAGCAATTTTACATTAAAATTTATAATGGTAATTGGGTATACCATCTGATTTTATCCTCTATTTATAATTCTAAACTAAACTATAGCATTCAAGGGTTCCTTGGATATTTTTTTTTAATTTTTCATACAGAAAATTTAAATAGTTCTTAGCTTCTTTTTTTCTTGCGATTCAAATGGCCTCGTGGTTAAAGAGCTGTGCAGCGAACGTCCAGGTCTGTTGATAGTGAGTTCTGTCCTCACCTCCTGTGCAATCTCTTTCGATTGCAATTTTTAATAATAAATTAACAGTATTGTAATTTTTTATTAATTATTTCTCATCATTAAAAAAAAATGGACTAGAATGCCCTTGAATGCTGCATTGCAATTTAGAATTTTGTATGTACGAATTCAAAATTGGATGTAATCTCAGCAATTTTAAATTAAAATTTATAAATTTATATATTTTGAATTGGGTATACCATCTGATTATATTCTATTTATATAATTCTAAACTAAACTATAGCATTCAAGGGTTCCCTGGATATTTTTTTTATTTTTTTCATACTGAAAATTTATATAGTTCTAAGCTTCTTTTTGCTTGTGATTCAAATGGTCTAGTGGATAAAGAGCTGGGCATTAAACGCCCAGGTCTGTTGATAGCAAGTTCTGTCCTCACCTTCAGTGCACTTACTTTCGGGAGCAATTTTAAATAATAAATTAACCGTGTTGTCTTTAATTATTGCTCATAGTTAAAAAATGGATCATGATGTCCTTGAATGCTACATTTCAATTTATAATTTGTTACGTAAGAACTCAAAATCTGATATAATCTTAGCAATTTTTTATTATAAATTATAATGGGAAATGGATATCCCATCTGATTTTATCCTCTTTATACAATTCTAAACTAAACTATAGCATTCAAGGGTTCCTTGGATATTTTTTTTTATTTTTTCATACTGAAATTTTAAATAATTCTGGGCATCTTTTTTTTGTGATTCAAACGGTCTAGTGGTTAAAGAGATGGGCAGCGAAAGCCCAGGTCTGTTGATGGTGAGTTCTGTCCTCACCTTCTGTGTAATTACTTTCGATTGAAATTTTAAATAATAAATCAACTGTGTTGTCATTTTTTATTAATTATTGTTCATTATTAAAAGACAGAAATAGGCCAGGATGTCCTTGATTACTACATTTCAATTTTGAATTTTGTTTGTAAGAATTCAAAATCTGATGTATTCTTAGCAATTTTCTATTATAAATTATAATGAGAATTGGATATAAGATGTTATTTTATCGTCTTTATGCAATTCTAAGCTAAACTATCGCTTTCAAGGGCTGCCTGGTTATTTTTTTTATTTTTTGATACTGAAAATTTATATAGTTCTTTGCTTCTTTTTTTTCATGATTCAAACTGTATAGTGGTTAAAGAGCTGGACAACGAAGGCCCAGGTCTTTTTATAGTGTGTTCTGTCCTCACTTCCAGCACAATTATTTCAATTGTAATTTTAAGTAATAAAGTAACTGTGTTGTCATTGTTTTTTAATTATTGCTCGTCATTAAGAGAAAAAAATTGGACCAGGATGTCCTTGAATATTACATTTCAATTAAGAATGTTATATGTAAGAGTTCAAAATGTGATGTAATTGTTATAATTTTCTATTATTAATTATAATGGGAATTACGTCTGGCATATGATTTCATACTTTATTCTCTGAGTTCGATTCCCGATTGCAAAATTTTAGCAGAGATGCTTCTGATTACTTAAAAGGACATGTTAAAATATTAAAATTAAATAGGCCGAAAAGGAAATGTTAAAATATTAAAATTAAATAGGCCGAAAAGGAAGTTCAGATCATCGAGCGGTTGGCCAAGAGGCTTGGGGTGTCCATTTGCAGGCCCTTTGCCACCGCGTTCGATTCCCGAATGGAAAATTTTAACCATGATATTTCAATTATTTAAAAGGACATGTTAATGTAGTAAAATTAAATATACCGAGAAAGAGGTTCAGACCGTCGTCTGGTTGGTCGAGAGGTTTGGAGCGTCAAGTTGCCGGTCTCTGTGCCCGAAGTTCGGTTCCCGACTGGAAAATTTTAGTCGCGTATTTTTCAGATTATTTAAAATTACATATTAAAATGATAAATTTAAATATACCGAAAACGAAACTCAGATCATCGCCTGATTGGCCAAGAGGTTTAAGGCATACAGTTGCGGCCCATTAGCCACGGAGTTCGATTCCCGACTGGAAAATTTTAGCTGCGTTTTTTTCAGATTATTTAAAAGGACGTATTAAAATGTTAAACTTAAATATACCGAAAACAAAACTGTCTCGTTGCCGGGTTGGCCAAGGGGCTTGGCACGTCCAGTTGCGGACCTTTAGTCTCGGAGTTTGAATCCCGACTGCAAAAATTTTAGCTTCGTTTTTTCGGATTATTTAAAAGGACATGTAAAAAGGTTAAACTTAAATACATGGAAAACGAAGCTCACGTCGTCGCCCTCTTGGCCGAGAGGCTTGGGGCGTCAAGTTGCGGGGCTTTAGGATCGGGGTTCGTCTCCCGTCTGGGTGAGAATAGCGGGTACAAGCGCGTTCCGACGGGGTTTAAATAAAGTGAAGGGGAAGAGAAATTGACGCGTAGTGAACTCTTGATTCGATCGGTCGTCTTTAGCCTTTTCTCTCTAACCTGCTTACATTTCTTACTAACTTATCTGCACGAGATGGAGGACGAGCGGTGGTTGAGCTACACCGTTGCTGGCGGGGTTTCTCTTCGGGCCTGCTGGCTTCGGTGTCGCGCTTCCACCCTTCCTCGTCCAAAGTTCGTGCAGAGCTTGTTTTGCATCATATGACTCACATTAACGAAGTACAGAAATTTTATAAATTTTTGAAACGGCTCATCTCTTTTTTATTACATTTTATTAGCAAAACAAGAAGTGACGTCACTTCCTGTACGTCATTTCCTGTGACGCCACTTCCTGTACGTCATTTCCTGTGACGTCACTTCCCGTACGTCATTTCCTGTGACGTCACATTCTGTAAAATAATATTATTAAAAAACACCAAGCGTCTGCAAGTAGATGGACTAGAACTCACAGTCTCTAGAACAGGAAACAGACAACACGACCACTGCGCCAGCCAGTTCACACGCCAAAAGTCTTAATCAATGTATTTGAATTTAACGGAGATATTGCTTTGAAAAAGTACAAACGCCAAAATGACTCGAACTCACAGCTTCTGGAATAGGAAACCGATAACACGACCACTGAACCAGCAGGTCAGACTACAGCAATTTTAATCAACGTATTTAAATTTAACGGAGATATTGATTTTAAAAAGTACAAACACCAAAAGGACTCGAACTCACAACCTCTGAAACAGAAAATGGACAACACGACCACTGAGCCAGCCATTTCACATACCACATGTCTTAATCAATGTATTTATATTTAACGGAGATATTGATTTTAAAAATTACAAACACCAAAAGGACTCGAACCCACAGCCTCTGGAACACGAAACAGGCAATAAGGCCACTGAGCCAGCCAGTTCACATGCTAAAGATCTTAATCAATGTATTTAAATTTAACGGAGATATTGGTTTTAAAAAGTACAATCACAAAAAGCACTCGAACCCACAGTCTCTGGAACACGAAACAGGTAATAAGGCCACTGAGCCGGCCAGCTCACATGCTAAATATCTTAATCAATGTATTTAAATTTGACGGAGATATTGGTTTTAAAAAGTTCAAACACCAAAAGGACTCGAACCCACAGCCTCTGGAACACGAAACAGGCAATAAGGCCACTGAGCCAGCCAGTTCACATGCTAAAGATCTTAATCAATGTAATTAAATTTAACGGAGATATATTGATTTTAAAAAGTACAAACACCAAAAGGACTCGAACCCACAGTCTCTGGAACAAGAAACAGGTAATGAGGCCACTGAGCCAGCCAGCTCACATGCTAAATATCTTAATCAATGTATTTAAATTTGACGGAGATATTGATTTGAAAAAGCACAGATTCTAAAAGGACTTGAACCCACAGCCTCTGGAATACGAAGCAGGTAATACGACCACTAAGCCAGCCATTTCACATGCCAAAGATCTTAATCAATGTATTTAAATTTCACTGAGATATTGATTTGAAAAAGCACCAAAAGGACTTGAACCAACAGCCTTTGGAATAGGAAATAGACAACGCGACCACTGAGCCAGCAAAAGACATTAATTAGGGTATTTAAATTTAACGGAGATATTAATTTGAAGAAGCATAGACAGCTAAAGGACTCGATCCCACAGCTTCTGGAATAGGAAACAGACCAAACGATCACTGAGCCAGCATATCACATGCCAAAGGTCTTAATCAATATATTTAAATTTCACGGATATATTGATATGAAAATGCACATACATGAAAAGGATTCAAACCCACAGCTTCTAGAATAGGAAACAGACAACAGGACCACAAAGCAAGTAGTTCTGTCTCCAAAGATCTTAATCAATGTATTTAAATTTAACGAATTTATTAATTTGGAAAAGCACATACACCAAAAAGACTTGAACCCACAGCCTCTAGAATAGGAAACAGACAACACGACCACTGAGACATCTAAAGACTTTAATCAGGGTGTTTAAATTTAACGGAGATATTGATTTGAAGAAGCACAGACAGCAAAATTACTCAATCCCACAGCTTCTGGAATAAGAAACAAATAAAAGACCACTGGGCCAGCAGATCACGTGTCAAAGATCTTAATCAATGTATTTAAATTTAACGGCCGACGTGGTTGTCAAGTGGTCAAGGCGAGCGTTTCCACAGCAATCGCTCGACTGCCGCGTTGTGGGTTCGAGTACCACATAAGGCATGGAAGTTTGTGTTGTGGGCGCAGTGTGTTCCGCCCCCTCTGGTGCGCCTGGGCCAACGTCCTAGGACGGCTAAATGGTTCAAGTTCTGGCCGCTGAAGCGAATGATGAAAGTCAAGTGCCTGGCCATTTGATACAAAAGGAAAAAATAAATTTAACGAGATAGGGATTTGTAAGAGAACCAAATGGCCTTGAACTAACAGTCTCTCGAATAGGAACCAGACAACATGATCACTGAACCAGCCAGTTCACATCCGAAGATCTTAATCAATGCATTTAGATTTAAAGGAGATATTGATTTGAAAAAGCACGGACACCAAAGGGACTTGATCCCACAGCCTCTGGAAGGGGAAACAGACAACACGACCACTAAGCCAGCCAGATCACATCCCAAAGATCTTAATCAATTTATTTAAATTTAAAAGAGAAATCAATTAGAAATCGTGCAGACACCAACAGGGCTCAAAGTGAGCCAGGCAGCTCTCACACCGAAGTCACTCATGTCTTTATTTAAACTTATCAGAGAGACTAATCAAAGAAATAAAATATACCAAAACGACACGAAACCCACAGAAGCTGTAAACAGACAATATAACCAATGATCCAGCCAGTTAACATACCTAAGATTCTAATTAATCGATTTACATTTGACGGTGAGACTAATCAGATAAAGGGCAGATACTGAAAAAGACTCAAATCGCTATAAAATATTTATGGACGGACTCAAACCAGCAGTCTGTGAAATTGAAAAGAGATAATATGACCGGCAAGGTAACCAATTTGAAAATCGAAGGTCTTAAATAATCGACTTAAACTTTTGTACTGAGCAGAGAAAGTAAAGATACCAAAACTACGGGTGGACTCTAGCACACAGCGCCTGGTATTGGAAACAAATAACATAGCCACTGAAACGGCAATTCACACAAGGAAAGGACTAATTAATATATTAATGTTTAACGAGTAGCTGGAAAAAGCACATATACATAAACGAGAAAAAGCACATATACATAAACGACACAATTAGCTATTCTCAATAAATTATAGTCCATACTCGAACTTATATAAGAACCCATAGCCTCTGAAATTGAAAACAAACAATATTGTCTTCAGCCGGCAAATTCAGATACAGAAGATCATAATTAATCTATTTAAATTCTTACTCAGAAAAAGCAGAGATATTTAAATAATCTGCTCTTTATATTAAATGCAAGTGGATGAACTCGAACCCACAGATTCTGAAATTGGAAACAGATAACATGACCACTAAGCTAACAAATTCCCACACCAAGCATCCTAATCAATCTATTTAAACTTAACAAAGAGACTGATCAGATAAAACACAGAAATGACTCAACACGCCAATCTCGATGCGATGGGATGAACTCGAATCTACGACCTCTGGAATTGGAAACGCACAATATGACAAATGAACCACCAAGTCCACATAAAGATTATATTTAAACTTAACGAAGAGAATGATCAGAAAATGCAAATATACCAAAAGGACTGGAATTCGAAGTCTCTTGAATTGGAAATATACGAAATGACCAACTGAGAAAGCCAAATAAATCCACTTTCATACTAGTAAAAACTTTTTTTAATAAACATGAAGGAGTAAAATAATTTAAGCAAGCATGTTTAATGAAACTTACATTAAAAGGTTATGTCTTGATGTTGGATTTACAATATTTTCTATACAAGCTCGGAAAACCACGGAACCACAGCACATCCGATCTGATCACAAATATGTTTGGATTACAATCTTGAACCTATTAGCAACGATCTCCCGGTGTTTAGTCTTTTAAATAATTCAATATAGAGAGTTAGATTGTGAAATTCAATATCAAAATATAATACTGTGAAGCCCTCGAAACTTTTGTCTGATTGTACTCCTCGACAAAGTAAAATTATTTATCTTGAGTGTATTTACGTTACATTAAAATAAACCACAACATGCTTGATTCAGTCGCAGGTAATAAGCATTGGGATAAAAATTAATTATAGCTAAAATCTGCTGGTGTTCAGCTTTATTTAAAAGTTCCAAATTTTGTTAATTATAATAGTTTTCATCTTTACTTTTAACCAACTTATTCTTAATAAATATTTCTAACTGATGACCAGTCAGAGGAAATCACTGGCATCTCGTACTGTTAAACCCTAAAAAATTGCTTCTATCTAACCTAATGAACCTAACAGTAACCTATAACTCTTTGGCAAAGTGTATGTTATTAATATATAATTCATCCAGAGACTATCAGCAGTTGTACAAAAGAAACATTTAAATCGGTTGGATAAATCCTCAGCAATTGAGTGCTAAAAACTGATTTTGTTTTAAAAATAGATCGATGAGACAAATCTAAAATCTTTATTAATTTTTCGTGAAAAAATGTAAATTTTCTTCAGTGTCACTGATGATCCTAATGAATCTATTTAAACATAATGGTGAGACTGGTCATAAAAGGTGCACGTTCTATGCGGTGAGGACAGAACTCGGTAGTAACAAATCTGAGCATTCGCTGCCCAACACTCTGCCCACTAGACCGTTTGATACACGAACAAAGCGAAAATTAGGAACTATTTAATTCTTTATTACAGAAAATAAAAAAAGCAATAAGTCCTTTAATGCTATATATTAATACAGAATTTTATAACGAGTATAAAATCAGGTATAATATATATTTCAAATTTTTCAATTATTTATAATAGAAAATTGAATGTATTGGATTCGATTTGCCTCGCATTCCCATCCGCAGCTCTGTACATGAAATGCATGCCGGCATTCGGATTCGTGAAACAATCCATCTCTTCTGAAATACACGGTAAAACTGACGACGAGTGCGACAACAGGCACTTGATGCTTTCGCTGGATAGAGTCCTCTAGCGCTTAACCTCGTGCGTTAGGACCATACTTTGTATTTCTTGTTTAGGTGTATTGTGTCACCCCTAAAAGTTTTATCCCATCGATTTGAATCACCTTGTATATAAAACACTTAATTAAAATGTAACATTTAATGATTTCTTTGATGGGTTTTTTCTTTTTAATGATTGGCAGCATGCGTACAAAAATGTGAAAAATATCAATTTTCATCTGATATGCATCCAAAATAAAATACTCGAGTATTTTTAATTCGAGATATAAAGGATATGAAGGGATATTAGGGAAATGAAGTTTGAGCAAGAATTATGGGGCTTTTCAGAGAATCTGCGGAATTTAAATGAATTTCAAAGACTGTATGTCAAAACTTTTCTTTACGAAATTTTAATTTTAAGTAATATGTAGAATAGCCTGATATGTTAAATTTTTTATCGATTCATAGTGATTTTAATTGGATATGTTTATACTAACGCTAAATGCTTACAAAAAAATCAAATATCTATCTGTTAAACTCACGAATTTAGATTTCTGTATTTTAACTACCCTCTGCACTGTAAAACATTCTGCAACCTTCCAGCTAATATGTTAATAATTCTGTCAAACTGATAAGAAAAGCCACAATTAGAGACGTTCATGAAAATTCCAGATTCATTTCTGAAATATTCAGCTAATTACCGTCTACTATTTTTGCATATTTATATATTATCATAAATATCACGAAACTTACTCCCCGTTACGCACACCTGATTCCTCTGAAACGTTCATTAACATGCTTGCAAATGTTTTAAAGTATACATCAAAGTCGTCTGCTAACCTAGAAGAGACAGATGACGAGACTCCTCTGAGTTCCCTACCATTTGTTTTTATTGCTTTTCGCGGTGATTGTCGCGATTTTTAAAAATCTGTAAAACTATTGACCTTATTGAAATGGCGAAATTCGGGGGAGGGGGGGGTTGTTGTTGTTGAAACCCAGACCGTCCGACCTACCAGAAAGGTGTAAGGTAACAGTTTGGACGGTCGGGAAGCAGGGGGGGGGGGGTGAATCTTCAAAATTTATATGTTTCCCATTCAAACTAAAAACCGAGATTCTAATTTTATTTTTATTGTAGCAGATATTCTTTTCCGGGGTCCCTTTTCTACATTTATTTTGGAGGCTTTTTTGTTTTACAAATATTTAAAAAAATCTATTAATTTTTTTGAATTTTCAAAAGGTTTGAGCCCATCTCCGTTCGATAGCTCCGTTTGAAAGAAACCGTGGACTTTATGCGCAGTTCGTCTTCGGGATAGCGGTTATACATACGCGGGCACATTTTAATAGTATAGATAAAACATTTTTAGAGAATTGTGAATTTTAAGTTTCTTTGTATGCTCCGTACGACGAACGGGTATGCAAATAGCATTTTATGTATGCTAGTATGTGATAGGATCATAAATTAACTTTGATATTTTGATACATTTACAAGTTTTGAGCATCAAAGAATACGAATTGTTATGAGTGTCTCTATTGGCGCTCACAACTAACATGGGAAAGGGAATATGCCATTCTTTGATAGGTGATGTAGAGTTGTTGGCACTAATCGTGGTTGATACACAATAGCTCACGAATCCGACATTTAGGCACAACCGCAGGAACGACTGATCTGGGAGTTTAGGATTTGAAGGAGGGTTATCTGAGAATCGGAGTTGGATACAAGAGAGTCGAAACTGAAGAGAGGCACTGGATCCTGATGAGGTACTGTAAAAGCCAATACTTGTATAGTGGTGCAAGGTAGAATACCAGAACAAGAAAGCTTATCACGAAAGTGCTCGAAGACACAGCTTGTTGATCGTCAGGTTATCGCCAAAAATGCCACGAAACTTTAGTTCCCGCAACTGCAGTATATATTTTATTCAATTCACATTTATCATAATATTATTTTACAAAATTTAATATATCTTTAACGAGTTTGATCTTTTTTCTTTTGATATTTTATTCATATACAAATAATACAAGGGAAAGAGCGGCATAGTTGTCCAATAAGTCAATTGTCACAATGCAGCTTACTTGACCACTCGAAAACGTGCATATGTGCAGGTTTCTACTTTCTGAGATTGAATGGCGTAAACATTATTAACTGTTCGACTGGACTGAAGAGCGACTGTCATTTTAATTTCGACATTGACATAAAAAAAATCAAATTTGACACCGTAAATAAATATTTTAAATCTTACTGCATGCATCCTGTTCTCTTTAATGTATGCAATAACGTATTACTTGATATAGAACGCCGATGCTTATAACTTTATCCATTATTTATTCCACAGTTTTGAATAATGAATAACGGCAAGTTCAGGAAAGAATGTTTTGCTAAAATGGCGGAAAGAATATGTCGTCTCATTTCACGAAAGAGCAATATGCCACACGTTAAGTTGAACCCTGAACATTTGAGCTCATTTCCAGATGCGGATGCTAGAAAGATGGATGCCAGAGACCAAAATAATAACTGAAAACGTTAGAAAGCTATTCTTACGGATCCTCATATGAAGTTTAGGAAGAAAAGGCCACACGAAAAGGAAAGCAAATAGTAAAAAAAAATAGAAAAATAGGAAAAAAATTTTCCACTATATCCAAAAATGAACCGAAGCAAAGATAAAAGAGAAATTGATAAGATACTAATCAGTTAGAAGTTGATAATCATCCATACTGCTTAGTCTCCAATAATTCCAATAATCGTGCGCAGAAGTATGAATCATGTGCCTAGTGTATAAGGGCTTGCCCCTTGACCCATGAAGATTTCTCTCCAGGTATGAACTAATTCTTTGTATGTCACAACTATGGTGAAGGCTATTAATATACAGATGACTAATTAATACAGATGACTAATTAATATAACTATAGTAACAGGACATAACTTTGAAGACACTAATTAACCAGTCTTTATATATAATTAATATATTTCTGTCATACATACATATTTTTATAGTTTTTACTTTTTTTAACATTTACTTGTAATGGAATAAATTCTGTTTAATGCCTTCTACAGTGAGTTTCAAAATTTATATACAAATCAAATATAACTAAATTTCCAGTTTTGAAGAAAAAAACTATAATATGATAAACCCCATAAGAAGTACAAGGATTACAATACCTACCCAAAGAGTTGTGATAACTGACCAACAACTGGGGTAAATTGTCACATTTTTTGCTATCTTTACAAAGTAAAATTAATATTTACCATTTAGACATACATTACATTGCGGGCCTAAAGATGAAGTTTCGAATAATCAAGCGTTATTTTGATTTCTGTTTATAAGAAAAAGGTGAAAAATTGCTTTGTAAGAACTGAAAAAACCAGCCCCGTTCTACCGTACGATATCAATGGATGCAGAACTGTAAATATATTTTCAATGACTGTTTACACTGACATGCATTCTCTTGTGTAATTTGAAAATAAAATATTATTCAATAACCAAATAATAGAGTTACATGTTCTGAAATATTGTTCGTATAACCAAATGGTCAAAACCGTATGGAATGTGTAAAAGAAAATTATTAGTGCTGTCTTGACTTCTAAAGATATAATTGGAAACATATGGCATGGAATAAGTTGATGTTCAATATTCCGTTTTGAAAGAACGTACCCTAGTAGAATTTAATATTGGTGCAATAATGGGCGCCAATATTGTATATCTTGCCATTACATTGGAAAGATTCCCAATGTAATCCCGATTTGGGGCAATTATTGGGGTTACAATGCTCTCCAATATTGTCTGATTTTGTTATTACAATATTACGCCAATATTGGTGTTACATTGGAAATATTTCCAATGAAACGCCAAGATTGACGCAATATTGTCTCAATATTTTAAGCCAATATTGGGCCAACTCCGTCAAAATGTCCACTTTTTCATATTGGTCCAAAATTTCCAATATTGGCTGCAATATTGAGCCAGTATTAGATGCCAATATTTTAAATATAGACTAACAATATTTGACCAATATTGAATTGCCACTTGGGTACCTACGGATAAAAAAAAATTGTCAGTATTGGTAAAAAAATTGGCAGTTGAGTTTTTGAGGTTCTTAAAAAAATTAATATGAGAATCTTCGTGACGTCATTTATTGTATTGAATTTGGTTCAATGTTGCCAAGATTTGTATCAATTTTATGTTTAGATTCATAGCAAGAAATAGATATAGCCATTATAAGTTACATACTAGGTTATGGTTAGAGTTAGCCATTGTTAGGTTCTGAGCTTTCCAAAAAATGGCTAATTATTACAATAAAATGGCTAAATTGGCAAATTAGATTTTGATATTATGTTGTTCAATAACATCAGCATGTTATAAATAATTATCATTTAGGGGGGTGCTATTTTAATCGAGAGTTTAAGTATGTGCTACTTTACTGCTTACTTTTTTCTCTTTCAGCATTCACATCTAAGACAGACATGCATAATAATATAGTTAATTTGAACTTGAGAAGAGCAGGGCAGTCACAATCGTACTGGTGCTCTCCTCAAAATATAAAACGCTGTCATTTACAACATATACCAATCCTTATAACTAAATGCTTATCACCTGTTTTTCAGAAAGAATATTAATCATAATTTAATTTCAGAGTTTTAAAAATTAGCCTCGTACAGGAACAAGAAATATAGTTCAAAGTAGGGATAGAGACGAATATATTTAGTAAAAAATAATGATATCTTACTACATTAAAAGTAAGTACGCCACTGCTTTGACAGTTATCAGATTACAAATCTGTAAAATAAAATGCTCTATACATAATACTAACAATCACATAAAGTTATTACGAAATACAGCGATGACTTTTATATGGTTCTAGACAATGTCTCCCACATTAACATTTTTTTTGTTTTTCTTCCAACATCAAGAACAACAAAAATACGAATAATTTGATAATCACAGGCAGTAGAGGTAAATAATTAATTAACTCCATGTATGAAAATGCTTTTCACACATTTTATTCCTCCAAGCATTTTCTGTGATAGACACCATGTAAAAAATTAATTAGGAAAATAAATGCATGAACAACTTATTATTAGCAGGTTTTATTTCTTCTGATCTGTTCTGAGGGAATATATATGTCTGTTCTTACTAAAGCATGATATATTAATTATTGTGTAAAATATTTTCTATTGAATTTATGCAGACATATGTTATTTGAAAAGGATATTAATGTCAAATTTTATTGTAATTATAAAGTCTAGTAGAAAATTGTGTGGAACCTTTCCCTTTTTTAACACTTTCCAACATGGCTGAAAAGTATTTGGGACTTTCAATATTCTGTCTGTCGGTTGGGACTTCTGTTGTTGGGACTGTCTATAGGACATATGGGAGTGGTAGTGAATAATATCAGTCACTTAGTTTTACATTGAACCAGGCTTGAAAAAATGAAATGCATTGAACCCTATTGGACATAATTTTTCAATGATTTTATAAGCGGAGATAAAATTCACAAATTACTTCAAAAATTTTAGGAATTATTCAAATTATCACGTAATATGTGTTGAAGACCCAGACCGTCCGACTCGTCCTGAGGACTAAGAGCATCTATTTGGACGGCCGGGCACGTAATATGTGTAAAAAAGTTCAGCAAAATGTGTTAGGTTGTTTTGTAAATAAAAATTAAAACAGTAATTATATCCACGTCACTCATTTTAAAATGAAATATGGCATCCATTTTTTTCCACTGTGTTAAAAATCGTGATGTGTAAAGATCGTTTAAATTTGTATTTAGTACTGCATCCGTCATAAAACCTCTTTATTATTGCATATTATCTGTAATATTGCATATAAATTCTATGCAACTCAATTATAACATTTTTTATTTTAAATTATCACTATACCTTGATTATTCTTACAAGGAAGCCTAATTTCTGTAGCATGCAGAATGTAAGCAAATCAAACCATTGTAAGATGAAATGTATTATAATCGCTGAATTTTTGTCACGCAAAATTATTTAGCTCTGGATTTCGGAATATAAGTGAATGAAATATTCATCGATTTTACATAGAGAAGCAGGCAATGGTAGTTCTAATGAAGTTTTGAAGTGCATTGTCTTTTTAATGAAGTTCTAAGTTTACAAGTACTTATTATAAATTACTGTAGTACTATGATAATATAAAAAGTATCCATGCTGAATGCATAGCATTTTAGAGATGTTTAAATAAAATTACATTTCAGTTGGAAAGTGTTTCATAATCAATCTTTATGCGTGATTGATCTTCCTTGTTTGATATCGTGATGACTTTCCTTTACATGATATACACTACGCAATCGAGAAAAACTATAAAGTGTGCTTTGAACTCCTAGATAATTGGGGCACCCCTTGAGTGTTTTTATGATCTTAATTCAAAACGTGGACAAATTATATCCTCAGAATAATCGAAATAATGTATCTTAAAAATAATGCGTCTTTAAAAACACCCTGTTGCAATATATATATATATATATCTGTTTTTCTTTTATCTATTCCATACCATTCCTTTGTGATAATAGTCTTTAACTTGATGATTCGAAATTTGTATTTTTTTCCATTTGCTTGAAGATTTGATGATTTATGCTTTTATTTTGTAAGCTGTTAGGAAGTTAGATTTTTCGAGTTACAGCTTCTCACTTTCCTTTCATTGGAATATTCATTGGAAATTCATTTATGGCAAGTTTACTATATTATTATCAGTAATACGGTGAATATTTTCGTTTCCCCCTTGCATATATATATATATATATATATATATATATATATATATATATATATATATATATATATATATATATATATATATATATATAATTTGCTGATAATACCTTGATACAATCGGATTGAAAAGTGTTCCTAGAATTACAGAAAATAATCAAGTAAACTTGTCATAATTGAATTCGTTGATAATGTTCGTTGATTGAATTCGTTGATTTGATGATTTATGCTTTTATTTTGTAAGCTGTTAGGAAGTTAGATTTTTCGAGTTACAGCTTCTCACTTTCCTTTCATTGGAATATTCATTGGAAATTCATTTATGGCAAGTTTACTATATTATTATCAGTAATACGGTGAATATTTTCGTTTCCCCCTTGCATATATATATATATATAATTTTCTGATAATACCTTGATACAATCGGATTGAAAAGTGTTCCTAGAATTACAGAAAATAATCAAGTAAACTTGTCATAATTGAATTCGTTGATAATGTTTACCCATAGATGTTTGCACAGTTGCGTAGGAAATTGTTCCCAGAATCGCTTAAAATAATACAGTAAACTCAGTATAATCTTCTTCAAATTACTTTCCTTGACATGCGATTCAATTATCCTAGCACGCAGCACTCATAATTTTCACACTTCCTTTGTGGTATGCTAATTCGGTAATCCTATTTTTACTCTCCCTGCAATACATGGTAATGTATAGGGAAAGTATTGGAATCATGACAAAAATCGCAACGAAAATCGCAGTTTTCGATGGATCTACACGTTTCGAGACCTCTAGAATTCGAAAAACCTATTATTAGCATGACGTCTGTGTATGTGTCTGTCTGTGTGTCTGTCTGTCTGTCTGTGCAATGTATGTATCCACTCTAATTCAAAAACTTATGGACCGAATTTCATAAAATTTGGCAGGTAGGTCACTTGGGTATGACCCTGGTGCTGATTACTTTTTGGTACATTTCGTAAAAACAGAACCCGCCGTTTTTTGCGAAATGGCCCGTAAAAATTTTATGTATCCACTCTAGATAAAATACTAATTGGCCAAATTTTACAAAATTTGGTAAGTAAGTCACTTGTGGGATACTCTGGCGCTGATTAGATTTTAGTGTTATTCGGAAAAGAACAATCTGCCTTTTTTTACGAAATGGCCCTCAAAAATCGCCAAAATTTAAAAAAAAGCTACGTATGTTCAAATACATCAGTAAAATGCTTGTTTTATACGTAATTTTTGATGAAGAAAAGAATAAGAACAACTCTATTACTCTATGACTAACCGTTCTCGAGATATCTGAGATTTTTCGCATTTAGTTATGCCACTTTTGAAAAAATATCCAATTACCATGTAAAAACAAAAATTAGATTAAAAATGTAAATTTAGTGTTATTTGGTTCAATTAAACTCAATTTAATTAATTATTAAGGAAATAAAGAACATTTGAATTTGAGTCTGCAAGGAAAGTCATGTGCTGCCCACATCAGATTTTTATTAGTAAGATACTTGTATTAATTATTTAGTGTGATCATATTATGTGTAAAATCGATATTGCACTAGATATAAAACTGTAAACATTCAATTTTTATTTCATTTATTTGCATACATTTTTGTAAATATGACAACAGCATGGTTATATTTGCGCTACATAATTTCAAAGACTTAATCTTTGCATTCGGCGTTATGTTTTGTTTTTTTTGCTGCTAAATAATATCCAACATGACGGAGATAAAAATATTTATCTATATATCTGTATATACAAGAATACTTGATAGGATTAACTAACATTTTGCACCTTCTGCGTTTGAAATTCTGTGTTGTATTATTTATTGTCAATGGAATTTGTACATGTTACTGTTCTGTGTTTCAAATATAAATTTAATAAACAATAATATCTATAAAATAGGCTTAAAAATTGAAAATAGCAGTAGGTGTTTTGTGGGTATTTAGTAACAAATAGCTGGAGCACCAATTCGGAGCGCCAAATTTAACACAAAACTCTTCATCAGCTTTGCTATATAAATTTCAGTCAATTTGACTTGGGAAAATACGTAGAATCTGCCTTAAAACATGAATGTTACGCATAGAATGACCGCATCCGTACAAAGTTAAATATGGAAACGACCCATTAAATAAATATGATTGGTATTTATACTTTTATTTCTAAATGTTTTTTTTATGTTTTATAAATTGTTTTGTTTGCCTATACGCTCACAGGGTCATGAAAAACAAGTGGTGTAAGGAAATAATGGGTCTTTAAAAAGTCTGATCAAATTAGGTCAATATTATAATCATGATGTGCTGTTTAATTTTGCACTTGTCATGTAATATTGCAAAATAAGTAAATTGACAAAAAAATTAACAAGCGGAGATCACTGCAGCGTATGTTTCATAATGCTTTTTGTCGTATACTTTAAATATTGATATTTATATTTCAATAAATTAGAAAAATCATTATGAAAATCAATCTACATACTTGTACAAGAAAATTTGATAGAAAAAGCACATTGTTTTTCTTGTGTTAAGTATATAAATAACACATACTTCATTTCTTTGTACTTTTAATTTTTAAAAGAAATGTCTTTTGATAAGTAAAACCAATATAAATTATTGAGAATCTCAGAAAGTGAAAACAAAGATATCAAAGTATAAAAAAATTCTTTAAAAAGGAATAGAAATGATGTAGCATAAATGATCTTGGATTTTCCTTCCAAATAAAGTCAGAGCCCTTGGGGCTTCAAGCAACCGCTTTAAAAATAAAGTATTCGAATTAAATGATTGTTTTGATTAAGAATGAAGTTTTCTTTTGATCGTTATAAATTTGACTTTTTCATTTGTTGTATTTACTTTCAATGATTTAAAAAAAAATGTTCACTGAAAGATACAGTGCAATAAATAGAAAGCATTTTTCTATTTGTAATTATGCATTGAATTCTTTTAATGGAATTTTTGCATGTGTTTTGCGATATCATTAATAAAAGGAAGAACATGTATGTCCGAAATGTCATGCGATACCTCAAATTTTTAATTAAATTTATTCGAATTAAACTTTAAAATGTTTCCAGTGTTCAAATCTGCTGTTTCTCGCCAAAAAGAGGGAATATATTTTGTCCTCGGCGCGTATGGCCATGAACTTATATATACAAAAGAGAAATTCTTAACACGTGAAAACGAAAAAGGACGTACTATAATAACCATGGTTGTAAAATAGTTAAAAATAATCCAATATCCAGCATCACTTCTCTCTATAATTATGAATGAAACTGCATAATGAAACTATTTATGAAACTATAAAATGAGAAATGAAGCTAATAGATTTCGACGAGCCGAAAAAAATATTGAAAATATTCTTAGCTGAAGAAGAAATGCAAAACTTAGAACCAATTAAATCTTATCCTTAAAATGTTTTACATATTAGTCTTAATTTAGTGTTATCCTTAAAATGTTTTACAGATGCATAGAGCACAGTTGCTTTACGCTGGTAAAGCTATACGTAATAAAAAAATATGTATGTCTCACTGTAATGAGCAATTGTTTGCAGAAAATCTAAGTATCGTACAGCCATTTGGGACAGACGTACTTCAGATACTGGGACAATACACCTCGGGGAAGTTTTATTTTGTTGTCGTTGTGGTTGTTATATGCGAGCATATTATTAAAGCATTCTATAAATTTTGTTCAATGTAACTTGCAGCGAATTCTCGAAAACCAAATAACATTCTGTCAAACCGCCCGCGTATAACGAAAAGTAAATAATAAACAAATTGCTGTGTGGGCGCACTACACTACGACCGGGGCTATCGTTGGATACATTTTCTAGATAAAATCACATTTGTTTTGGAATATAACTAATAAAGTCAAAATCACTTGTCGTGGATGGAATAGAAGTATGAAAAAACGTAGATACAAATAAGTAAAAATAAACTCATTTGCATGCACATTATTCTGATAGAATTGTGCATATAAATATTTCTGCACACATGATATACATTGTTATATGATACGTAATTCACATCTTTGAAAAGTAATATCTATAGAAAATGTAGGCAATATCTTATTTCATGGATTTTAAATGTAAATTGGGTCTTAAATTGCAACATGACAAAGAAAAATGGGCTTTCAAATTTAGAATGCATTCCAGTCTAGTGGATATAGTAGATAGAGCGATAAGTACATCTCATTTAATATTTGAATCTTAGTTTATAGATAATTGATTTATATTGAAAAGTGTAGAATAATCAAATTTGATTATGTATAGGGATTTGATTTTAATTAATATATTAATTGGTATAAAATTAGGTATAAAAATGCATATATAACCTAAAAACAGCACAAACATATACTTAACACATATAAGTACCTAAAAAATACTCACTAAATTAGTTACTATGTAAAAACATGGTAAAAATAACTGCACTGAAAGCTTACCCGTAGAAAACTAGTAACCCATAGAAAACAATTCCATTTCTTTAATATTTTAGTCTTTATCACTGGTTCTAGCGATGTTATCTGAGAAAAATGCTGGATTCTTACAACCTCCATTTGGTAAAATTTACACAAAATCTAAATGGCTCCTATTCTCAAAGTGATCACTGATAATAATTGTACTAGTCGAACTATTCATCAAAATTTATGATTGTACGGTTGGCTGCTACGGAAAACGTTGATACAAATTAGGAATAAAATACATATTTTTCATATACCGGAATTATTTTGATAATTATTAGTACGTAAGTAATGATTTCATTTAATTTAATATCCGTTTATTTAGTAATGTATAATTCAAATATGCTGACTAGAATAAGGAGGCAGCAAATATAAATTAACATTAGAACTTGTGGTAAATATGATGACATTTTATTATAGTTCAACACAGTACCAGATTTGTGAATTTATCCATTTTTACGCCATTTAGCTATAGAAATTCACTACTAGCCATTGACAGTTGCAAGTTAGTTATTTTAGATATTAATTTGGGGGAGTCAAAACCAATAATTTTTAATTTTTAGCCTCAAACTAACAAAATTTTAAATTTATCTCTTTATATATAAAATTAAAAACAAAATCTTAGGAATTTTGGTCACTGTATTTCACACAGACACAAAACGTACAATTTTTAAATTTTACATAACCGCAAGTGTATAAAACGAGTTTAAAGATTTTATTTAAAATTTAATGAAATAAATAGTAATTACTGACGAGATTTATTATTGGTAGTACAGGCAAAGATTTAATAGGCACAATCGTACGGTTTGCTACTAATGTACTAAAAAAATAATAATGCACTAAACACCAGAAATATTTTAATAACAGGTAATTAATAAATAAAGCTTACCAATAACATTTCAATGCGTTCAATATGTTATTACATGCTCTAATACTCTATATTAAATAAGGAGACAGCACGTTTAAGTAATTACCGCCTGATATTGCTAACTTGTATGCAACAAACAGGCATGCATCACTATATTATATTGGATATAAAACAAAACAGATTGATGTTAACTCTATATGTAGATTATAGAAACAATAGTTTCAAATAAAAATAGGTACACAAATATATGCTAATTATTAGATATAAAGCCAAAGCTATTTATAGCGTAGCCAAAGCTATTTATAATATAATCTTGTAAGACATGTTATAAATATTTACATTTTATTTTCTTTGTTTCAAAGTTTATCTCTATATTGTAATCTGTGACAGTATAGTATGTTATTTACAATGTTTTGTCAGTATTCGTTCAGGATATTTAAGTATACTTGTTGTCCCTTGAATAAGTTCTAATACTACAGACATATGGTGCAGTTATTGTTTGACACACAAGTGCACAATGACCGATTTGAAAATAATAAACAATTGGAAATTGAAAATTATACATCAAAATAGAGGACATATTTCATTATTTTAACATTTTATTTTATTCCTAGGCGTTTAGGCTTAGCAAAATGCGTTCATCAAACCATCATTATTATATGTCATTACGAGTCTTGCTAAAATATCAAATGCATTTGATTAATGATTTCGTGTATTTGTTTGACTGATGTTTTACCGAATCTTGCAATACTTGACAGAATTTCTTTACAACAAAGTTGTTTTTCTGAGAGATATCATATTTTGTTGTAGGGAATGTTTATAGTTAGGGGAATGTAATATTTTTGTCAATGTGTTTGTTCTTCATGCAATGCATTGTATCTATAGTGATTTCAAATTATGTGTTATTCAAGGCACATCTTTAGATCATAAGGAAAGAATAGTCATCAGAAGGAATTAACTTGCTTTGTCTTTAGGCCTCATTAACAGAAAATATGAAGACAGAAAGAACGGGAATCGTACAAAAATACAAATTCAGCAGCATTTTTTTATATTTGTATTCTATTGATTTGGATTTTCTTTTTCATTTTTATCTCCAAAAATGTCTCATTACAGATATAAAACTTTTTTTAAAGATTTAATTGAGGTTAAGATTCAGAGTGTTTAAAAGCTATCTTGTGGCGTGGAGTAAATATATTTACACGTGATTATATGCATATTTACAAGTGACTTGAAATAAAAATGCAGAAAAGTTCCATTTTATTGGCGCGCAACGCTGCTACGTTCCTATGTGTGATCTACAATCAATAGTTTTAACATTAAATTTTCTAATGCGTTAATTCAAATTATGCCACTGCATCATTTCAAACAGAATTTGTTTAACATGTAAATTCTAAATGCATATTATTGTTTCAAAAATTTAATGAACTCGCATATTTACAGCATAAAACATGATCGACGCTTTTTAGAATCATACTGGACACGAAAATGTCGAGTCTGTCGGCGCGTTTTACTACAATGGCAAAACCGTGGTTAAACACAAATTATTACAGACACCAAACGAGTTTATTCTTTATTTACTTCCAGTATACGAAATTACCATAACAGTATTTTAACAGACACAATGTATATCGACAACAAGGACGCCGTTAAACCATTGTCTAATTTTACAAATAACTTATTAAAAACGTTAGAAATTGACAACACAGAATAAAGAAATAATAGTTGTAACCATGGTAAAATATAACAAAAATTACTTTTAAAAAAACACAATTCTATTTAAATTATGATACAAATTTGTATATATTTTCATTTCCAATTAATGTAATTAGGTTATCTGATCACTACAAATATTTAAATAGTCTCTAGAATTAAGATAATTGTGTAATAATATTTTTTTTCTGATTTTTCATTTAGTTAATGCAAATTAGTGATTAAACAAGGAAACTTATAAGTGATGATCACTGCACCGATTTTTGGCAATGCTTTTTATCGTGTGCCATAAATATTTAGATGTACTATATATATATCAATAAATAAAAAAATAATTATGGAAATATATCCTTTTACATGTAGAAGAAAAATTGATAGAAAAATACTTTTGTTTTTGGTTAAATAATACAGATAACAAATACTTCATTTGTTTTTGCTTTCAATTCTGAAAAACAAAAAAGTAAAACCAATACATATTATCTCAGAACGTGAAAATAAAGATATCAAAGTTCAAAAATTAAAAAACAAAACACATAGCAGTGCATACATAGGATTTTTCTATCAAATAATGTAAGAATCGTTTAAAAAAGAAAGAGAACAACCGTTTGAAAAAGAATGCAGTTAAATTAAATGATTGTCTTGATTAAGAATGACGTTTCCTTTTGCTCATTATCAGTTTCATTTTTTTACTTTTTACTTGTAATATTTAAAAAAAAAGCATTTCATCTCTAGCCACACAGTGCAATGAATAGAATATGCTATTTTATTTGTGGATAAGCATAATATTTTTTAAATTAAAATAGTCGCATTTTATTTAGAATATGAGCATTCAATCAGAAATCATATGTTAAAGCTGAAATAAAGCTAGGGGAGAGCGAATATATAAAAAGAAAAAAAAATTACATACGTTTTTATTAATATAGATTGGTGCATGTAAATGTTTCTGAAGACTTTCAAAATATAAATCTTTATAAAAGCATAAAGAAAATAAATATTCATTATTTAATAATTTATATTAGGCCTTGAATTACAAACAGATACATTTTCAAATTTAGAAATACATTACTGCATCTTAATCTATAACATATAGTACACATAATGATGTGTTCTTCCTCTTAATATTTGAGGCTTAACTTAAAAAGATGATTGTCATTTATTGAAGACCCAAGCATAAACTAATGCGATTATGATATTAAATGATAGAATTACTGGTATAAAACTAGATATAAAAATACATCTATAACCTCAAAAATAACACAAAATCGCCCTATTAAACGACATTATAACTTAACATTTACTCATTTTTAAGTTTATGTGGCAAATTAAAGTTCTTATATTATTAGAACAAAATAGCCGCATTTCACAAAAAAAAAATTTACAGATTAAATTTTTCGTAGTATAAGAAACTGATTTTTATTATTTTGCAAAGGGCAAACCACCTATAAAAACAAAGATTTAAGAAAACTAATGAACGTTCAGCTTAATCTGACGACACTTTCTGTTTCAATTTAAAACTATTAATAGCGTATGTAAGGTAGAATTCAGTTTACCTTGGTTTGATATAATGTACTATACATTTTCAATAATAGTTAAACGTCCGTCCTAGCACATATTTTTGCTTTATTATGTCTTACTTCTGGATTATTTTTAATTTTATCCACACTTCACAGACATACACGCATACACTCACTCCCCTGCACCACAAACAGGTGGACACATATATATACACATACATACGTGCACGCACACATACATGCATACATACATACATGCATACAAACATACATGCATACATATATACATGCATACATACACACCCACACATATAATGGCCCATATCGTTCCAAAAATTTTCAAATGAACTAAGGAGTGCTAAGATCATGTTAGACGGTATCTGGTATATGAATCCTTTAAGGAAAAGACAATTTAATCCACCAACTGCTTAGAACAACACTGTGATAAAAAATCGGCAGTGGTTCCAGTCCGTTGGAGACTTTTTTCAATATATATAGTTCAAATACAAAACTATCGAAATTATAGCAACTATATTTCAAAAACTAAAACCTGATCCAAAATCCAATTATATATCTTGTGGAGCTGTCGAAGGGCTACAAATTGACCACAATTTATTTATAGTTACCACGTTTAGTTTTTACTCTGATTTCAGCCGAATACCCGGGTCACATCTTTCATTTCAAATGATCAGTAATTTTACTAACTTGCGACCTATAAATTCAATGCTTACTATAACTCTGGCGAGATTGAAGATTCAATTGAATCTATAAACTTGTCTGGTAGGAAATAAATACGTACTAGAATTTCACACATCTAATTCTTCTCTTCAAATCCCATCAATCATTGAACATAATTAGAATCTCCAAGTTTTTCTTCACTTTCTATTTTCTTTAATACGAAACAAAATATATCGTTCTGGTGCAATAATATTTCACCAATGAAGAAACATATTGCGTTGCATTACTACTGACATTTTAAACTTCATGGCTTCCCCTCCCATTGGAAAACGTTAATACTCAAAATATTTAAATATCAAAATTATAACCAATATAGCTCGAAAATAATAGCTCAATCCAAAATCAAATTATATATCCTTGTAGAACTTCCAAAAGGATATAATTTATTCCTTACTGTTCATAAATAGCATTTTAAATTTTTGAGAGAAAACTATTATAAACCTGAAAAACGGAAAATACAATATTCTTCATATGGACAAAACTATAAACGCTCTAAAACTATAAACGCTTTGTGAAAGCAAACTACAGATCTAGAAACTGAAATTCCTCTTGGACATTTTTGCCACTTACTATTTATGTCAATATTTTCTAGTTTTAATGATATTTCGAGCGACAGTACATGAAGAGAAGGGGACCCAGTACCCTAAAAATGGACAAAATATAAAATTTATGTTTCATTGGCTGGAATTACAAGTTCAGTATCTGAATATGTAGGTAAAATTTCAAATCTGTACAAATCTGTATCTTCATAATCTAAGAATTTTTAAATGTTCTTCTGCACGATGATAGAATAGAAACAGCACATAAATGGAAACTTTAAATTTGTTTTTCTCTCCATACACATTTTTGGCCGACATTCATGTTTTTAAAAGGTTAGGCTTTTTTTTTTTGTAATTAAGATAGAGGTTTTAAACTTTTTGTGTACGATTTTTATTTTGTATTTGATAAAATAGAATTAACATTAAAATTTGTAGTTAATTTTTTTTAAATGTCAAACTAAGAACTGCTTAAATGTCCTCTTTTTTTACCATACATGACACTAAAAAAATTATATTAAATCTAATATCACAAGTTAAAAATCCATGCACAATCTTGTGTAGTATATTCCAAGGAATTTCAAATAAAAATTGGTATCAAAAATATTAACATTTAATACAGTAATAGGAATTTTTAAGAAAATATATTTTTTTCTAAAGAAATTTCGATGTTTTAAACATGTAGTTCAATAACATTTTTCGTCAAATTTTGTTTATACGTTAATGTTCAAATATAACAGAATCGGAATTGTTACTATAATACCTTATAAAAAGACAGCACTGCGTCCCCTGAAGCAAAACATTACTCAAGCAAAAAATATTTTTGTTTTCTTCGAAAAAATAAGTTAGAAATATTAAAATTATATTTATATAGTCATAATATGTACCCCATTCTGACAAAACAGGTGAAAATTATTTACAGTTTTATCCTTTAGTTTCAGAGATATAAATAATCATCCAAAATGTTTACATTTTTCGTAACTCTCCAATTTCATTTTATCACATCAGAACCAAAAATTTTACATTTCATATAGGGTTTTTATGCTGCTTTTAATATACATTATTGAAATTTTCAGTCCGTATGTACTTCCATAGAAATTAAATCACATTTCAAATGCTTCCCTTTAAAGCCGGAAGCGATTAGGAATAATTTTGTTCTTTATGAAATTAATTAAAAATTTCTGGTTAATAAAAGTTGCGTCTGCATTCAAAGTAATATCGAGAAGAGACTAATATTAACAAGAGATGTTTATGATGAATAGTATTAAAAACTTTTGAAAGATAAAGAAAAAAATACCGAGAACAGAATGCATAACTTAAAATTTGCGCTTAATAGTATTTAGGGCGGTTCAGCAGATTTTTGTTTTTGAAAACCTAATTGGTTGAGAATTAATGTTATTTTTATCAAGAAAATCAATACATCTAACTCAGAGTAATTTTTCAAAAATCTTTGCAAAAGCAGTCAAGACAGTAATACGTCTATAATTTAGAATATTCCGGATATCACTTTTTTTGAAGATCAGAGAAACTTTACCAATTCTGTAAGGGTCGTAACACGCCCAGTTCCGAAGAGTGAGTTTATGATATGATATAAAGGAACAGAAATAATGGTTGAAACTGCTTTTAAAGCCTTAGGGTGTAATTCTTCATAATCAGACCCTTTTTAATGTCAAGACGCAATAGAACCTTTAAGATTTCACGAGGAGGGACAGGAGCAAAAACCAAAGAATTTAAAAGATTATAATGCTGATGAAAAGAGTCAGAATTAAGTAAAAGACATGCGAAAATGTTGACAAAATCAAAAGAAATGTAAACACTTTTAAAATAGAATCTATTGAAGTTATTGGAATGAGATTCTTTTGGGTAGAGAAAAATAATATCCGTCTTTAATATAAAAATTAAAATAAAAAATTGAAAATTGAGAAATATTATATAAAAAATAGTTTTGTATTACATATGTTTTCTGTCGGGAAAATTATGATACGTTGTTCCGGGCATGATTTTTTAAATTTTTATGAATATAATCAAACTAGCTTGGGGTTTTATTAATAGCAATATTCATAATATGCTTGACTACTAGGAATCTTGCATTATTTTAATTTTTAATGCCTCAAATTACTATATTTTTTAAATACAATTTTTTTTTCAGAATTTTTAACAATTTTTTGCTTCTAAAATTTGTATTTTATAGGTTACACTTATAAATCTAGTATACATATTGGGCAATGATGCCATTACTAAGCATACAAAATTTCATAAAAAGTCATTAAAAGGTTCTTTAAAAATTATGTGCTCAAAGTCAGAAATCAGTGTTTTGAGAAAAAAGCCGTTAAAGTATATATTTATGCTTGATATGTTACTGTACTGTATTGTATTTTCTTTATATCTCCGAAAATAATTAACATTCAAAAATACCATGGAAACCAAAATGTTAAAAAATGACTAAACTTTATAACTAGACAATAAGATAGAAATTGATCATTTCATTGATTCCAATAGTATAGTCTTCCCCTTTATTAGATTTCTAACAAAAGTACGATTTGTTCACATAATACCAGGTTTGTAATCCTAATAACATCAATTTGTACTCATACTAATTGATGATTTCTACATAGTGTTTATATTCCATATTCTTATATCGCATAGAGAAGTTCAAATATTTCAAGTCAAATTCACGTTTCTTATTTAAATTATAGCACTTACTGATGTTTAGAAATATTATTTGTTACAATCTCCTGCATGTGATTGTTTATTTACGTATTTTAAACTAACATACGGAAATCAATTGATCGCGCTAATCTATGTATGTAATTAACCGCGTTTTATAGAAGCATAACAACTAAAATGGTATTTTATTTTAAATATTTGTATTTCAAAATCTTTTTTTAATTCCCCCCACTTTCTTTATAGACATAATTCTCATTATTAAAACAGCATTAGCCGTCACTACCAAAGTTTGATAGTTTAGGCGGTCCTCAAGATTCTCTGTCTCATACCGCAAAGACTATAACATACAAACACATGGAATGTCCTACATTTGCAGAGAACTGTAAGGTACACACGCTAAAATAAACCGTTTATCGATTTAAACTTTAGTTTAAGAGATGTCAAGATCAAAGAACATTTGAGAGTTCGCATCCTAGATATTAGAAATAGTAAGACTACGAATTTTTCCTGGCATCCACCTACATAGTTGAATTTTTGTAAGATGAAACCATTTTTCTTTTTATTGTAGATTTAGATTATGAGTTTTTCTATTTCTAGTTTATGAGTTCTGGTTTATGAGTTAGTTTATGAGTTATTGGTTATGAGTTAGTTTATGAGTCCTGGTTTATGAGTTAGTTTATGAGTCCTGGTTTATGAGTTAATTTATGAGTTCTGGTTGAGTTATTGGTTATGAGTTAGTTTATGAATCCTGGTTAAGTTAATTTATGAGTTCTGGTTTATGAGTTAGTTTATGAGTTTTCATATTCATTTTTGAAATGAAAATATTTTTTCAGTATGGGGAAAGATTTAATTGGTCGAGCCGATTGTGAAGACGAGGGCTGTCGCGTGCGCCGGTATGGTCGAAACAGCTCGCAAAATGTGCTCTGAGGGTTAGTGAGTGCCAGTGAACATTGGGTGGATTCCGAGCGCCAGCGGTAGCTTCATGGGCGGATCTCAGTGGTAACGAGTCGGGAGAGAAACCACCCGACTGACTCGGGAAGCGAGTTACAGGGATTGGCAAAGAGTATAGCCAACAAAATTGGATGTCACTGTCCCAGCCGGTCAAACAGATGCCTTACACATTGTCGGACACATCTCGGCTATGTCGGACGGTCTTGGTAGAAGAAAAAGAGGGTGGTCAGCAGAGGACAGAGTCTCCTAGAACTATAAAAAGTAATTGATATCACTAAATATATAAAATATTTAAGTACTATGCAGAACTATACATTGTAATGCAATATTTTTTTATTAATAAACAAGATAATAAACATGAATTGCGTAAGTAATTTTCTTCATGAACTTTTATTTCATTGTAGACACCACGGCGAGCAACAAGAATTGTAGAAAAAGAAGACATCAACCGCGTGGAGAGCTGCTTCCATTTTACATACATGAGACATGATCAGAGACCCACCTTTTACAGCCTACATTGTTGAAAATCTTCTGTTCCTTTTTGTAACTTCCGTGCCCGTATTTAGTAAGTACATTGTTTATATATATCGCAAAGTTCGCACTAGATTTCAAATTGTGTCACCAAATTAACTGTATATCATATAATATATTCTTATTATCAACGAATATTTTGTTGTTGGTGCATTGTAGAAGTAATTCTGGCAGTACTATAGGTGGACTTGCTATAATCTTTAAAGGTTCATCTGAAACGTTTGTAAGGAAGTTTTCGCATGAACATTCTTAACTGTGTTTATCGTTCATGGTCACACAGACTGCTATCGATTCTTTTATTTAACTTAAGTGGAATTTTTACACAGTATTGGGAAATCAAACATAAAATTTAAAATATAACATCAGTAATATCAATAACTATAAGAAACTGCGAGATTTTACTCAAGAAGGTTGCAGTAGAAAATGTATAATAGTAGAAGTTAGTGGCTTTATCCTTGCTGAATGAGATTTAGATTTTCTTAAACAGCGATTTTTGTTTCATACTCAATAATTAATTGTATGCAACACATTCTGTAACATATGACATTATAATTTCAAAGGGCGAAATATAAAATTCAAGTGCGTTAAGATGAAACAAATTAACTGCATTGAATGCATAATAATTACCTAGAAAATAAACTCAGTATTGCCCGGGATTTAAGATACGAACCTTTGATTAAAATCATGCCGAAACTCGCAGGAAATCCAGGAAAAAAGACGACACAAACAAACATACAGACCAACAGAAATATTTATTTATTATTAAATCTAGAAGATAGATGTCATATAGAAAAAGATATACGTACTTTTCGTGTGACGAAAAGTACGTATATCTTTTTCAAAATGTTACGAACATTTGTTTATTAATAGTATAGATTCCGTTCAAACTTTGTTAAGAGAATTAGTCGATCTTTTCGCTGGTGTCATGATGGAAACAGCCGCTAAGGAATCTATTTGTGTAAACATCGTCTAAAATTGTAATAAAACTCAAAAGAACTATAAAATCTAATAGTATTTAAAAAAATTACCAAAAAAATGGTCCCGGTACTTAAGTTTATGTGTACCACATTTCATGATCGCACGATTCTTGGATTTTCTAATATAGACAACACAGACAGAGACACATATACAAACAGACAGACATCCTTTCTTATTATAGATAGAAAAAAATATTGTGTCTTCAACACATGGAAAGTGTATTTATACTTTAATATTCAAGAAAATTCATTTATGAATAGTATGTATCCCGTTCAAAATTTGTTTGAAAACTAATTTTTCTATCTTTCCGATGATGTCAAAATATAAAACTAAGTGGTAGATACACATGGTTTAGATAGATACACATGTGATAGATACACATCAAGAAACTATGTGATCGCTAAGAAACCAATTTGTATAAAAATCATCTAAAATAGTGCTCAAGCATAAAATAACTAAAAAATAACTGGAATTTAATAAAAGATCTCGCCAATGCGCATCATCCTGAAATATCTGTGTACTAACTTCCATAGCCGTACGACGCTTAGATTAACCATTCCAGACGACTCAGACAGATATTTTCCTTTGTTATTATAAATGAACTAAAAACAGGTAGACGCTTGAGGACAATTTTATTGTGCAAAAAATTTCCATAACAGAACAAGCAAATTTAACAATTGTGATTCTCGAGACGCAGATCTCTCCAAGCAAAGAAACATCCTAAGAACATATTTTCCAGAGTTTCACGCATATATATTTACCATAGGGAACTATCTGCGAGTTACATAACCCACATGTAACCAAACACACACATACACACATTTAGACTTTTCACATTTAGACTTTTAGAACCATAAGAGCTTTGTTCAAATTCCGGATACGGACGATGCACCGTGTGTATAATTAAATGACCATAGTGCTTCATAGTCGATTCTCAACTGTAGCTTCTGGTCAAAGTAGCCATATGCACATAAAAATAACAACAAACATTCAAAATTATTCAATTCAATCCATTCAGAAATTTGAAAGCATCGGAAAAAGAAAGTTTTCTTCTTACATTTGTCTTTCAACAAGAAAATATTCAGCAATGACTACAAACTTTATGGCCTTGTCCTACAACACATCGCAGTGTCTATTTTTACAGTGTACTCTAGTCTAAGGTCAATCATCAAGGAAATCAGCATCATAAAACAACGCAAGTAAAATGTGTATCAGAAGACAAATATCAGTAGTTGATTGAGGCCAGTCAATATCAGAAGTGTAAATAAGTGAGTATCAATAAGATAATGCTACACAAAATTATACGCCAGTCAACGTCTTTAATGTCTTAAAAATTAAGTCTTAAAAATGGTATGATAAATGTTGAATCTTGTATATGGAAATGTTGGAACAAAACAAAAACATTGGGGACGAACAACAGTAAAAATCTCAGTTTTCTATCATGATACTTACTTAATGACTGATCCCTTGCTTTATTTATACATATTGACTTGCTTTATTTATGCATATTTACTTTCTTTATTTATATATATTTACTTGCTTTATTTATACTTGCGTTATTTATACATGAACATGTTTAAAAATAACTTCACAAAATGCGCGTCAGTGTTATGTACATCTTAGAAAGGGCTAATACCGTAAACGTTGGCAAATAGCTTTATATCAACTACTTGTATATTTTAGTTCTTATAGATTACTTCGTTTATGGGGGTATCTAGTATCTCCACGCCTATACGGCAATTAATAAAAATATCTGGAACTAATATAATTGTGATGAACAATATTTGGAGCAGGACTATACAAATTGGATATTAATGAATGTGTGGTATATTAATAAATGATATTCTTGACCGAATCATGAAAAAATTGAATGAAGTTGATAAAAGAAAGTAATACAGTAGAATCCCTATTACTAGAGGTTATGTTTTATTCGAGTTATCTCTTTTAATTGACTCATAACTTTTTTCTGGTGATGTTAAAACCTGGAAGAAATCTGAGTCAAATCGAGGACAAAGATGCTGATGAAAACACTCTTCTACTCATAGAGCCAGTAAAAACCATTATATATTTATTGAGTGAGGAAAAACAAGAGAGGACAGATGCGGATTATTTGTCTTTAGGACAGTACTCAAAAATTTATATTATCAAAGGCCTAAATATAATTGAAACCACACTGTGAAGCATAAAACAGTAGTATGCACGAGTATGTACATTATGTAAGAAGTAAGTAAACACAATTATATATCAATTTCTATATATAATATATATTTTTTCTCTTACAGTACATATTTCCGTAACGGGAGGAATGATGGAGATCTTAGAGGGGAGAAAGTGATATCATTCAGGCGGTTTGCGCCGGTTCCGCCGAACCTCTTTCAAAAAATATCTAGGTTCGTCATTTAAAAATACGAATTAGTTTAAAAGACTTGACAATTTAAATTAGTTTAAGTGCACAAATCCTTAATGAATTTCTCAAATCATCGAAATTTGATTACCTAAGCTCTATTTATTTTTTATCCTGAAAAATAAATTCTGTAAGGAAAATGAACATTATTGAATCGGAAGTTACATCTCCAGAACCTGATTTGCAAAT
Organism: Amaurobius ferox; assembly: GCA_951213105.1. NCBI lineage: Eukaryota > Metazoa > Arthropoda > Arachnida > Araneae > Amaurobiidae > Amaurobius > Amaurobius ferox. The sequence goes on along the minus strand of OX578143.1, from coordinate 133,972,353 downwards.
CTTTATTGCATCCCCCTATCCTTTCTAGAAATCGATGCTGAATCCATATCAATCAATATCTAGGTTTTATATAAAGAAAATCCTGCGAAATAGATGCTCAAATAGAAATAGAAAAGTAACCAGAGGGAAAAATTCTTAGTGAACACTCCACTTTGATGCTTAATCCATAAAACATATAATCTAAGTTCTGTTTAAAGCCAAGTAAAAATAATAATAAATGTTTCAAAGAAAATTAACATTTTTGAAATCAAAGTGGAAAAAGAATTAAAGTTTGAAATACTCGGTGAATCCTGTTTTCTTACCCAGAATTGGTGCTGAACCCGTACACGTCATCATCCAAGCTCTATCTATAGCAAGCAGATCCTGAAAAAATTCCTCAAAAATCAAATTTTAGTAAAACAATGGTATGGCAAAATTTTTGTTACTAATAAATATAATTGTTGATAGAGAATATTCTGGCTTTTCATACTAAACTTTTTTGTATCTAAACCTTTTATTTCAAATATTTTGCACTTGCAGAAATGATTGTTTCTGCCCTCTATTTTTAAATTAATTATCCATGGTATGTGAACCTACTACCTACCATAATTATTTTGAAATCTGCTATTTCCTGTGCCTGTGGTTATTTATATAAAAAAACATACAGCAGCCACTGTACTTAACCCACGGCCATACCCAGATTTTTTTAAGGAGCGAGGGAGTCTCATTTCCGTTGGCTCGTGAAATGTAAGATTTACATTTTTCTAGATTTAATTACTTCGAGAAATACAGGTTAAGATTGAGATCAAAAATATGAAATTTACGAAATATTGAAAATTGAACTATAAAAAAGCTTATAAAACAAAATAATTGATAGTAAACAGTAAAGCTGATCGATAGTTTCGGGGGTGGTTATAAGTGGCAATGGTCCTGACGAAACCGGATGCTATTACATTAAATTGACACTACTGAACATCGTGGTAGGATCAGCAAAAAATTGTGCAGTGCAGTATATGGAGATGGTTCTGTGTTAACCAAGATATGAACTGTTCCCTGTCCACATTCGTTTAAATAATCCAATCTTGACTCTCCTTATACCTATCTTTAAATAATTTAAAGACATTTTCGTTATCTCTTCATATTAACTTATTTTGTTCATAATCACTCGCAAGAACAATACAAAACTCTGGTATTATACTTGATGATAACGTTAATGTATATAAAGAACAATTATATTCATCAGCTTAATTAAAATATTGTTATAAAACTCAAAAACTGATATGTGCTGAATTAAGAAAGATGTTTTGAAGAACATTACAAAATACAATCGCGAATGAAAAATACAATAGACCTAAATATTAAAATGAAAAAAGCAATTAAAAGGATGAAAAGAATTTTTAAAGCGGTTTTTTGCTAATATTTTAAGAGGGTTATCGAATAATGTGTTTTTAAAGTATTTTTCTATTCTAAATATGTTAAATTCTTTAAAAGAGCTAGACTATAAGAAGGTTTTATAAGTGATACAGTGTTTTATATATTTAAGAGAAAATCAAAAGATAACAATGTAGTGGTCTATCCAACGGAACGGTAGTTATAAATCCCGATTGATATGAAATTTGTGTCATTTTGTTAAGAATGATCTTTTTTAACAACTTGCATGAACAACCACTAGTTATAATTACTGTTAATAAGAGGTTAACACAATATCAGATACTATTATTTTATAATAACAAATATATAAAAACATAATAAAAAAGTAATAGAAACATGAATTATCTATATTTATATGGACTCATATCGATGTAAAATTGTAAAATAAAACAATAAATAAAACCATACAATTAAAGAAACATTAATTTTTATCAATATTTGAAATTTTGGTATCGTCATTTTCCAAAAAATACATACATATATAAAAAATACATATATATGTAGCATATGCCAACCAGGAGCATTTGAACCAGATGCATTTGACAGATGTATTCCCTTATCTTTAATCATATAATCTTAGCGGTTAACAATTGACGGTTCGCCTAACCCCACCCCCAATGGGCTACATAACACATTCAGGGGATCATTACGACTATTCTTAATTCATCTGAAATCATTTTCTTATAAATGGCTACCTCATATTTTCATCTCAAATATCCCTTCTCATAAATAGACCATAGCTGTGTCAAGACGGGAATTCCGAGGGCATCAGAAGTCGCAACGGATTCCCGCTCGACACGGCAGACTGAGAAAGTCTAACTTTCTCCAAATTTTACACACCCAGGTTCGATTTCTCTAAGTCCTCGGACGAGACGGATGGTCTGGGCTTTCGACACCCAGGTTCGAAACACACCTCCCGTCAGTTGGAGAATTCCAACTGATGACCTGTGAAGGAAACCCAACAAATACCAAAAATACTAAGAAAATTACCTTTACCTTCAAGATTTCACCAGTAGCTAAAAACACATAAATCAATACAATTTCTACTCAAATAAGAACACAATTTAAATTCAAATCCAATATTTATTAATTATTCAAGAAGTGGAGTTGCATATCAAATACAATTTCTGAATTAATAACTGAAATCCACTGGACCTCTTCTACCAAGAATCATCGGCTTTTTGCCGGAATTAAAATAATCAATTCGAAAATCCAATTTTATCAGTATTACATATTAATTTCACATTTTCAATAATTCAACAAAAACATGGTATGGTCAGAGAGAATACACACTCGAGGAACGCTTAAGGCTTAATTTACTTTAATTCAATTTAAATTACGATTGCCTACTATTCTTAAATTAAGGATGGTAGCTGAAGTTAAACAACATATAATATAATTAATGAAGGCAGCTGAAATCAAAGGCGAAGTGTTCTTCGGAGTCGACGCTCAAGTCCAGACGACTGCCAACAGCACGTCTAAATATTCAAGTCTTACCTCAAGATATTCTTGGAAGGACTCATGGCAAAAAGAGCACAGGCATCCACTGGCAGATTCCCTCGGGGCAAACATTGCCCCGCTACAGCAGGAACGGCAGAACCGCAGTTTCCGGCAAGGTGCCGGATCAGGCCAGCCAAGGGATCAGTATCATATTTGCTTCTTCAGGTCCCGGTACTCGACCAAGGAAAATGAGACATCATCTCCAACGTTCACATGGCGGTCGACGAGGGCAAGGCATCAACAGGTCCGGTCAAGCAGTGGCGACGGTAACAGCAGTGGCAGAGGTGGCATCTCTCCCGACCCCCACAGCGACGGGGCTCAACCTGGGGGATGAATTCCGCGCAGGTCGTGGGTTCGAAGATGTTTCCAAGGAGAGAGCCCCAAATCAAGAATCACTCAGCTTTTAAACACTCCGGGTGGATCCAGGACCCGGCCAATTAAAATTATCAAGGGGCTCACAACTTCTCCTTTCAGCCAATCGAAAATTCCTTCCACTTCAAAAACATCCAGGGATCCGCTCCTACCAACGGCAAAGTTTAAGGCACGTGCAGCTGCCACGTGAAGTCAAGAAGAACGAAGACACTTGTCTCCGCCAGCAAACAGGTGCGACCCAGACTAACGGACGCCGTTCCCCGAGTGTGCGAGAATTATTATGGAATAAAAATGGCCACAATTTAATACAGATTTTGATACGTTTAAATATGCTAAAATATATACATTGACAAGAGGGTTCCAGGACACAGATAAATTAAATATAAGTTTAAAAAGTACAGAAGTTATGCAATTTACAAAGGAGTGACGAATTCCATCACGACAAGCTGACTGCCATAGATATTTCAAAATTTTCAAAGAAGGGACGTCCATGGCTTATGCTTGATAAAAGTGGTATCCGCAATCTTTAATTTATTAGGAACCACGTCTAGTGTATCTCAACTGAAATATCCAAATATTTATACTTTTAACCCTCTCCTTGTTAGCGTTTCAGTGCCACATCTTTCATACAAGACTATCATCTTTCGTATAACTTTATCGGAGTCTTTTCATCATATAATTACTCCCTTATTCTTCTTGGTCTACAGTGTAATTTAACGCTCTCTAAAATTTGTATACCACTAAACTCGATTTCAGTAACTAAACTGTTGGGTTATGTATGCGGTACATATGGTAACTCATTTTTGCTTTCCCTGCAATGTATGGTAATGTATAGAGAAAGTATTGAAAAGGCATCAAAAATAAGGGCTCGAGTTTTCAACGGATCTAGAGATCCCGAGCGCTCTAGAACCCCAAAAATATATTTTTAATTTCACGCCTGTGTGTGCTTGTGTCTGTCTGTCTGTGCGTTTTTGTCTCTGTGTGTGTCTGCCTGTGTTCCTATGTGTTTCTACGCCAATGAGTTTTTCATATAAAGATTCTTTGTTTTCCACATCTGTATCTAATTCTTTAATTAATTTCAAATAATTATAGTATGCTTTTAAAGTGTTTTAGTTCGTAATTTTTACAAAAAAATATTCAATTTTAAATTTAGATAACGTATAGCCTGAGAATGTACATTTTTCTTCCTTTTTTTTATACTTTAACCCGCCAAAGTCGAAGTTTCGATTTCACATGAAACTTTCTGGTATAAATTACTTACATCATACTGTTTAAGACGTATATATATATACAGGGTGTCCCAAAAATGACTGACACATTTGAAAAATGCATTTTAAAAAACAGAAGGCGATAGAAATGTAGCGTTTGCTGCATTGTACTTGGGAAATCAGGGAATTTTATACACCAATTTTCAAAAATTGTTTCAAAGGTCACCAACAGATGACACTGCTGAATGGGAAAATTAATAAACGGTATGACCATGTTGCAAAAACTACAAAACGATGGTTTCAAAACAATTTGCAGCAACAACATGGCGCAGTCTGAGAACAAACAGCAACAACTTGAGATCGTTGAGAAGCACACTCTAGCAGAATGCTGAACAAAGTACAGAATGGCGATCTGATAGTATGCGTTTTCCTGAAGCTCTCACACAACCGCAGCGCCATCTGTTGGTGACATCTGTAATGAATTTTGAAAATTGGTTGAATAAATTTCCCTGGTTTTCCAAGTCCAATGCAGGCAGCAAACGTTACATTTCTATCTCGTTCTGGTTTTTTTGAATGCATTTTTCAAATGTGTCAGTCATTTTGAGGACACCCTGTATATATATATATATATATATATATATATATATATATATATATATATATATATATATATATATATGCAGAGAGAACGACATTTCAGTGAGAAACTAACTATTTTATGTGTATTACATAAGGACAATGTGATACATTTTAACTACAGAATGGAACGCAAAAATCAGTATAAAATAATGTAATTTCATTAATATTATGTTGCAGTTTTGTTTATTATATTTTGTTTATTATTATATATATTTGTTTATTGCATGATGTGTTTTACACTGTATTATATGTTATAATACCTTATGTATTTAAGTAAAGTTAATTAGTTTGTAAATTTATTTTTTCTGTCAGTTTTCAATTTATTTACTATTTTCATTTATAATTGAAAAAAAAATGATCTTATTATATTTAAGAAATTAAATAATCTTCCGAACACTATAATTCTGAACACTACTCCTATTCCGAACATAAATTTTAAAATAGCTAAAATTCAAATTTATAAAGATGAGACTAGAAAACGAAATTTAATTTCTTTATTTTTAGGCTCGCGATCGCACATTCCTCTCCGAATCAACATGCTCCACATTCCAAACCCTGTAGTGACTGGAGAAAGTGTACGACTCCGGTGCGGATATGAGCTTGGCAACGAGACCCTCTACGCAGTTAAGTGGTATAAGAACATGGGCGAGTTCTTCAGGTATGTCCCAGCGTCTGATCCACCACTCAAGACATTCCCGCAAGTCGGAGTAGATGTCGATGTAAGTCGATACCGTTTATTCTTCATGGGAATCATCCTTTCTTTTGCATTCATGTATTCAAATTTTGATTTTGATTTTCCCATACTTTGTAATATAGTACTATAAAGAAAGCTTTGTTATAGAGAAAGTTGTGAAACCAGGAGGCAATTATGCAGTTTTGAGATTTACTAGTTACAACGAAACAAAGACGTGTAGGCGTCGTTTTATGACGGTCTTGGCTCGGTAGGGCATGACCCCCAGTAAATTCACTTCACATAATTGCAGGTGTGGTTGGGGCAAAAATGGCCCAGGGGCCAAGGCTTAAACCAAACATCATTAGAAAATCAGGTAGCCAATAAAGAAATGTTGCTACATGGCACTGAGGAGTAACCAATAAGAGATACGGAGGGGGTATCTAAACCTCAGGTAAAATGATGTGGTAACAAGGAGGTAAATAATAAATATTGAAGCAATGATTGAGCAGTAGAATTGTGAATATATATTCAGGCTATGAATGTTCAAGAGTGCATATATTCAAGCAATGAATGTCCAAGAGTGTGTTTGATAAGCAATGATGGTGCAGAAGCTTTGAGAGTCACTAGGAATTACTGCCCATGAATTGTTATGTTGAAATTTGACAGTGTCTTAGAATCGAAAGCTGACTCAAATGTCAGAAAAAGAAACGGACAATATTCCAAACATGCTGAGCAATAGACCGACAGACAGAGGTAGGTGCCAATCTGCATACATATTAGGTCAATTAATGATTTTGAATAACATTCTAAGAACTATCTCACACGGTGCATTTTATCCTCCTTCAGCGTTTATTAAAATAATGCAATTTTAATCATAATTGTAATATGTGTGAATAAATAATAAGTTATTTTAAAAGTTTAAAATGTGGAATTTAATGTGTAATGTTTTAATTAATGATTTTATTTTAGAAACTCATGCAAAGAGGTAATGGTGGGTTTTTGTGGGTTTGTTTTAATCATGCCCTTAATGTCTAACTTTGTCATTTTTTCTTACACCACAAGAGTATTAATAAAGTGTCTTTATGTATAGTATAGAGAAAGTGTGTTTTCGAATTCGAGAGTTTGATGCCAATATGTGTTTTATTACCTCCTCCACATTTTGACTATTTTTGGAACGATGTCCGTATGTCTGCTTGTCTGTGGTCAATTAGCTGTACACACAAGAGCTGCCGCAAATAATAATAGATTTTCACGAAACTTTATATCCGACTTTGCTATCGAAAAACATAGAAATAGATATAATAATTTTTAAATTCGAGCTAAAACTTTAACATGGCAAAATTTGACATAATCATACATAACAGGAATAATTTATGGCTCAGTAATCCCGAACCTTTATAGTGTCAGTCATTGTTGGGAAAAGTAGCTGTGATACAACTTTTGTGCTCGTAACGATGTTACCCCCACCCCGGGGTTACATTTTCAAGTATGGTATTAATCGAAATATTTTTCAAGTCCTTTAAAGTGAAGAATAATACGCTATATCTGTGTCCATTTGGACCAACAATACTGATTTCAAGAATTTTCTTTTAAAATTTGGAAACAAAAAAATCCTGCAAGCTATTTAAAAATGGATTGATTCTGTCTGGAGAAAATCGAGTTAAGCCACACAGTTAATTTATATATAGATTCGACTTATTTATATTCATATATTCAAAGAAGTTGTTTTTGTTATTACAGAATGAATAGGAAAAATATGTTGGAATTAATTTTATTTACATTGACACTCACAAGAGAATTTGTATATTGTTAAATTGCATAATCCGCGTTCACTATAAGAGGCAGCAATATTCTCCCAGCTGTTGAAAATATTTTTATTAAGTAAACAAATATTAAATAAACAATTTTATTGAATACACAGGAATACGCAACATTTTACCACCAGCGAGCTCCCACAGATATCAAAATTTTCTAGGGATCGCTCGATAAAAAATATGATGTGCGCAGCACATGACTGTGCCTACAATATGTAAGTACTTTACTTCTTTCAATGAGAAATAAGGATGAACAAAATCCACCAAGAAATGTTTAAAAAATAAACGGACATTTGGCACTTTTCTGGATGAAAACATGCAAAATTATTTTGAAGTAAGAAATAAGCATATATTTTGTGAAAATATTGTTTCACAGTTTGAATTATTACTAACATCTGCTAAGCAATATACTTCATTATATTAAAATAAATTAATTATCTCTTCTATTATACGTAAAATAATTGAATCACATTAAAGTATGTACATTAGTCACCTCTTAGTTTTATACTGGATGCTCGAGAATCCTCCTGAAGTTGAGAGGTCTCTGTCAATCGTCAACTACTTAAACAGTAATGCAAAAAGGAATACAATAATTCTATACAAAAAAGCTTATTTATTTTGCGCATTATTATAAGCAAATAAATACGCATTCGTAATAGAAAGGATCAGCGACAATATTGCGTTTAAACCTTCTAATAAACACAGATTTTCTAATATTAAAGATCTTTTAGAAATTTCTAATTGTTGGGACATTTGCAGTAATTCTCGCCAGTGTCATGATCTTTATTGGCCAAACTAGGCATGTTTTAAAATTTCGTATTAAGGAACATGAAAACTATGTCAAAAACAGGAATTTAAATAATCTTCAATTGCTCAGAATTGCATACAGAAATGCACGTTGATTTGTGATCTTGAACAGTTTGAAGTCTTCCACATCCAGAAAAATTCTAGTAATTTAGATAATGACTTGTCCAGCACTTCATTTTTGTCCGCGATCTGGCGAAGTTCCCTACAAAAATAAAACATCTACTACTTTTTCCTATTTTGTGTCTGTTTTGTGGCTTTTCTAAATTGTACCTCTTTTGTGCCTGTTTAACCTCTTCTTTGTCTTGTTGGATCTCCTTTATCCTTTATTCAGACTTGGTTTGTCTTGTCGGGATATTCCTTTTGTGTTTTGTCACACGTCAAACTTGTGTTGTTACTTCTCGTTTTCTGATTGAAAGGTCTGTTCTACTTGCAGCTTTCTAATAAGTTTTCTCTTAATCCAGGTGTTGGGTATAGAAGTCCCTTCTTTCATCTACGTCAATTCCTCTTTCAGAATTCGGTTTTGTTTGTTCTCTTGCACTGACGACGATCCTGCGTATCCTACAAACAGTTGTACGCTGCATCATCGTGTATTTTGTGCTTATGTACGTTGCTCTTGTCTTCCTTATCAGCTACAGTTTATTATGTTTGTATCAGAAATTATAGAAATTAAGGAGTTGGATGGAAATTATTTATGCGGATGTTATTCCAATAGCTCGTACAGGTAATTAAGACTTATAACGACAGTATTACTACAACAAAAACTTTTCTTTGAAATGTTGTTTCAGCGCTCTCGAGCGTTATTTTGCACTCCTCTTAGGAGCACTAAATTCCATCTCACGAACACCTCAGTGCTCACCATCAACAGTTTGTGGACCTCTGTGATAGGAATAAATGCTCCCACACCGACTATGATTTGTTGTCTTTTAAATTCTGAACTCAATTTTATTTAATTGCAAAGTATTAAATAGAGTACAACTTGCCAGCTCTTCTGTCTCAAATGAAACAGTACAGATAGCAGATACATTGATCCATAAGCATCGGAAACAATTGAAGATTGAGTAAAAAAAAATGATTTTTCTCAAACTATTGTCCCGAATAACTTTAAACAAGCTAAACGAGCAATGGAGAATGACAGATTGCAATACACCCTTTGAAGTTTAGAAGCAATGGTACTATAATTTAACCCTCTAAGAAAGAAAATAAAAACTGTTGGCATACATTTTTATAAATTATTTTCCCTTAAATGCTATTAAAAATGCATTTTCATTCAAAAGTACACAGGAAGATTAGTTGGCTTATTTTGGTTCTGGTAACATTTTCATTATACTTGTAGTGGGTATATTGCAACATCAGAAGTATTGCAGCGATTACATAGCTTGCTTAGTAGCACATTTTCATTTCATTGCATCAAATGCTTGGCTGATGTTATGACGTTAACTAACTAGTTGGCAGATTATTTTTTAAATGGTTCATCATAATAACTAATGGTTAAACAACCTATTATGAGGCATAGCCTACCATACATGCTCACACCACTTACCGCAGTGCGTCGACACCATTCATAATTGTTCTCATCTACGGCCTCTTAATATTTTATTAATTTCATCTACTGATCCTTTTAAGGTATTTCATATAATATTTTAGCATAGTCAATTGGTTAAAATATTTAAAACGATCCGCTTTATAATGCGTGATTCAGAACACAAATAAAGAAGTTTGATGGGGAACCCAGAGAGACTTGATTTAAAACGCTTTATAGGACGTGTTAACAGGCAATACATACTGGAAATATTGATAAATGTAATGGTGCAATTATATTAAATTTATATTTAAGAATAATATGATAGTCGCATACATATCGTCAAAAAGGAAGAAAAATATCATAAAACTTATTTTGGAAATATAAGTTTAATGGAATAACTGTAATGTGCTTAAAGTTATTTTAGAATTATACTACCATGAAATACCTTTAAATTATTATTTTTAATCCCACATCTTTCAAAACTATATTTATTTAAAATTATGTTAATATCTCAACATTAGCTAGATCAAATATTTTCATTTTAGAAATTTTAATAGCTTCTACATATTTATGACAAATCTGCATACTTTTCTTTCCGTAAGTTGTTAAAAACCACTTCATTTAAAATATTTCTTAAATTAAAGAACCGTTTCCAACAGTATGGCTAAACTTGTCGATTATAGGCTTAAGTCATTCATTTCATATCAGTCTTCAAAAAGTCCAGTAATAATCCGTGTTTCTACTTTTTTCTCTACCTAAATATAAAGTTACATGGATTTATCTAACACAAGATTCTATATGGTGTTTAGAGATTGAATAAAAGAAATGAGTTTAGAAATATATTTTGTTTAGTTTTGTACTCCGAAAAACCCTTTAATCACAAAAGAAATGTTTGCAATTTATAAAAACAAATATAATACATTTTTTCTACTTAAGAGATTTACAAATACTTTATATATTGGTAATAACAGCAGAGGCTAAAATACTGAATTATCAGACGAAGAAAATTATTGAATGAAATGTATTAAAGTACATTTTTTCATAACATTTTAGTGCAATTGTGACCTTTCGATAAAAAACTATTATTCGCTTCAATTTGTTATGATGTACAAATATTAAACTTAATCAAATTGCCTCTTTCAGTCTATATTTACGTTAGTGTTTTTCATTAGGGAATCACTGCGAATTTATTAAAGTCAATAAATATGATGTAAGGAACATTATTTTATGCAGATTTTACAGTTTTCTGCTTTAGCTCCATACGCAGCTATACAATTATATTTGTAAATATCCGTATTCACTTAATTGTAAATGTTAAGACAGTTTATAGTAGAGAATTGAAAATTTTTAGAGAATTTTTTAACAAGTTATTGTTTCCAGAATTAAAATATCCTTATTTTTTGATTACTTATACGGAAAAATAAAATAAAATAATATATATATATAGTAGAGATTTCAAACTTCAAACCAAAGTGGACAATACATTTTTTGTTTTTGCAACAAAATTATTATTTTCTAAAGTCCCTGATATAAGGATTATGAATAGTCCTCCACCGCATATCGGAATAGGTGTTAAGTAGTGGCGAATGCTGCGATGTGGCTAGTATAGCCCCACCAGACCATCAGAATTATAGGAATAATTAAAAGTAAATTATCTGCATTCAACAGAAATTGTAACACTCAGTTTGGAAATTTTGAATTAGATGTATGCATCCATATTCCAAAAGAAACAGTCAATCGTCGTCTTCCTTCATGATTTTCAAACGTTTCAGCTGCTATCAGCCATTTTAATAAAGCGTTGAAACTAATAATCGATTGTTTTATTTTATGGAGGTGGCGGAGTTCCGCTAAACCTCATTGCCAACTTAGTTCTGCGTATGTGAGTCTATGAAGTTAGAGTCAAAATCCAGCGCTTGGCAGGTGCAAGGTCATACGACCAAATTCTTGGCGTACTGAATGTTGAAGGTGGCTTAATATTTCCCCTGCTTTTAAAACACTTTAACTTGAAAGTTATTTTGCTCCATGTCGATAAAAGTATTATTCAAGAATTATTAAAAGTAACATTATCATGCAGAAATTTACCAGATTAGATAAAAATAATAAAGGACGGAAGACCCACACCAACTGAAAAATAACAAGAGTGTACAGAAAGATAAAAATAAACTTAAACTCTGAATTTTAAAATTGCTCAATATGATTTTAATCCATCATTATCAGAATGCAAAAATCTTAAGAAATTATTTTGCTGGCTTTCCTTGCTATTTTCTAAGAATGAAATTGCTTGGTTTTACAATTTAAATTTTTCATAATTTTAATAATTGCATTGGTCACATTTAGTATTTGAAGCCTATTCAAATAAAATAAAAGCAAGACTATTCAGTAAAATGAAATAAATTCTAATTAAAGTGAGAAGGTAGTGGATAAAACGTATTTCGCACGACCTATACATTGTAAACTAGCATTCGCCACTCATGTTAAGCTTAACTGCAACGACATTTTACGGACTATAGAGTAGTTATCGAGTGCGACCATGATCACCAGACCTGAATCTGTGCGATTTTTGTCTTTGAGGATAACTTTGGGGATTATATTTTAATTCCATTTCTTTCATAATTTGTAATACAAGATTTTTTCAATAACATTAACAATATTAAAATTAATTTTTTTTATAAATTAACAAAATAAATAGAAAGGCCAATTCCAGCTATAAAAGAGGTAGATACTGGTGTAACAAATGTATATATTATTATAATTTAAAGTAAATAATTAAATATATAGGATTAAAAAAGTTCATGTATCTAAGTGATACTATGCGCGTGGATGTAGTTACATTTCGTGACGGGTCCAAAGGAGTGATAATGCGTTTTCTATGATATGTCAGTGACTAAAATCTTTTAAATTGCTTTGTAAAAAATGAACAAAATATTTTTTTCCGATATACCAATATAATATTACTTCCGTAATGGGTTTGATAAAAAAGCTAGAAAACTCTTGTTCAATAGGAAAGAAAGAAAATTATAAACGCGAAAAACGAAAAAAATATCTGATGTAAACAGAACATGACTTTCTCTACATTTTAATGCTGTTACTTCTTTCATGGTGAAATAATAGTATACAAATTCAACGGCATGATATGGGTTTGTGATTTACCAAAGTTATACAGATCTCCATGTATACCGGTAAATTCATCCTTACCACACAAGCAACTGTGAAAGTCCAAAAGATTGAATTCAGGTTGCAAAAAACAGCAGTGTTCAAGTTCATATGATCTTAAGAAAAAATGACAGAGTTAAGTTCACGCCCAAATTGCAGATAACAGCAACCATAGACTAGCTAGTTTTGTGTTTATTATGCGCTTGTCATTATGGAATAGAACAGTTTTGGTACACAGCAAGTGTAATTAATATCACACTTCAGGCATCGAATATTCTATTCTGTTGAGCGTATAATAAACCCCAAACTATTCCATGGATGCAGTTCTTTTCAATGAGGGAATGATTTTAATTGTGAAAATATCTATAAATGTGGGTTGTATGAGTACAAATTTGTGCATTTTAGCAGATGGTAAATTATATAAATATAACGTAATAAGATATTAACTGTTTTTCCTTAATGTTTCCAGATGTCTAGATCAGACAACAGCACAGTGTATCTTAGGAACTTAAGTTTAGAAAGCTTCGGCAACTACACATGTCAAGTCTCCACGGATAAGCCTCACTTTCGATGTGTTCAGACCACTAGACAACTCGAAGTAGTGGGTAAGTGAAATCCTACATTTGTACTACATACATATACAGTTATACCCCACTAAAACACACCAATTGATAAGTAAATACTTTGTTAAGTATGTACTTTGTTAAGAACCATGCTGCTCCAACCGGAATCAAGCCCACTGATCTTAGCATTGGTTAGCCAACTTTCTACTATTGAGGTACTAGTACGAAATTGCAAGTTCTTATCGCCGAAGTGAACTCCGCATTTTCCTCGTGCTAATATTAGATTCACGAGCAACTTGACAATCTTGACAATCTGGTTGTTGGCCTCATGATTTGAAATCGGCGACTAATACTCCAGACTCAATTTAATCCGTACCTCGAAATAAGTTCCCCACAAAGCAGAAAAAAAAGAAAATTCAAACCTTAAAAATTCTCAAACAGGATATTTGGGAGAAGGCTGCAAAAGGGAAATGGTTAACACCCCAGTCACCCCTCAACAAAATGTGTTTGAATTTTTTCCTGTATGTGGGAGTGGTAGAACATTCGACCCTATATCGCACTTCGATGGAATGAGAGGTGGTGAATGGTCCACTGACTGCTAGGTTCCTTACAAATTCAGAAGCATGGCTTGGTTAAAAAATTATAATTAATCATCGGATGGATTTATGAAATTATTTTTTCTGGAGTGGTTTGTGATATATTTAGGAGCTGCTGTTAAAATATGAACGTTGGATGATACGCAAATTTTTGTATATCGTAATATCAAAATCGGAAAAATTTAAAACGCATGAAAATAATATATATTTTAAAACTTTATTAAAACTTGTCTATTCATCGTAAGGTCTGCGTTTGAAGTCAGTTTGAAAGATATTTTTTCAGTTTTTTCGACGGTGTCAAAATGGACACTCTGAAAAATATTTTCTGTGGCTAAGGAATCGATTTGTGTAAATATCGGCCAAAATCGGGATGAAACATAAAATAACTAAAAAACTAATCCGAAATCTAAAGCAAAATAAAGCTAAGGTGCACCTATTCGGGTCCCGAATTTAATGCGTACCAAATATCAGTGATCGTACGACGCTGATATTTCCCGCTACATACTACACACACATACACACACGCATGCATTTCCCTTTTATATCAGATATGAATTTTTTTCAACATTTAAGTGATTTAAATTTTTAATAATAAAGAAGTTATAAATTATTACTTTCCTTATATACATAATGTATAAGGAAAGTATTGTGACGGGGTCGAAAATTTGAATTCGAGTTCTCGACGGAAGAGCACATTTCAAGCATCCCTGATCCCGAATCAAACATTTTTGAGGTGATGTCTGTGTGTGTGTCAGTGAATCTGTGGAGACGATATCTCACGACCGAATGGAGCGATTTGAATGAAATTTGTTACAAAAATCACAATCTGTGAACACCGGAAGCCTATTGTTTTTAAACGGAATCAAATGTTCAACCACCCCCCTAAATTTTCGAGTGAAATTTTGAAAAAATCATTAAAAAATCAAAACCTTTAATAAAGTTACGCGAATAGACATTTCTTATGTAAATTTTCCTTAGAAAACGATTGACACAAACTTAAGAACTCTAGCATGAACCGTTCTCGAGATATTGCACATTTATCAAATAAATTTATCAAAAAATCCCATAAATTAAAAAAATATATATATTAACTGTTGAGAAACATGTTCACTTTTCATATGTAATATCATGCGATAAATTTGGTGACATCATTCTCACGGATCTAGCTCATTCCATGCATGAGAAAAGATACTCTGAGTAATACTTTTGTATTTGAAAGCCAGTAGTCATTTATCTGCTATAAAAATTACTTATTTCTTCATCCATAACGCTTGGCGAAATTTTGGCTAAGGCGAATTTGGCGGAATGTCGCCAACTGGACAACGTTTTGAAATGTTGCCAAATTAACGAGAATGTCGCCAAATGGAAAAAAATGACGCTAAATCAATGAAAATGAAGACTCCATTGTCGAAAATTTAATATCTTGGAAAGAATATAAGTATCTAATATAAGAAAAACCTATTTTTTTACTGTCAAAGTAGTAAATTCATTGCATTATATAAGGAAAGTAATGTTGCCCACATCGGATTTTTAGATATGTGTTTATTCAGTTTACGTCTAATTACCTTTGATTGGAGGAATATGTGTTTACTATATATGGGATCGAGTCTTATTTTAATGACAACCTTCTACTTATCACGTCAACAGTGCGTAGCCAATGAAAGGAGGCACGTGTAGAGCGCTGACTTGGTGAGTATATAAAGTGTTGTGCAGGCATTCTGAAAACGTATCACTCGTTACTGAAAAGGCTAAAAGGAGCGATTTGTCAGATATGGAAAAATAGATGATTATGGTGTTTCGGGTCAAGGGTGGCAGTATTTCCGAAACACCGCAGTTTCTGAACTGTTCGCGTGCTGCTGTTGATAAAGTATATCGTTAATGGAGAAGTAGCACCGTTGCAAATAAGCTACTTGGAAACTGCGGAATACCACGCGCTATGGTGTGAGAGGTGAACGTCGGTTTTGAAGGTTCTTGAGCATCGATCACCGCGCTAAAGTGAAGAACCTTACTGGCCGCATGAACCAGGGAGCAACCAGAAGTGTATCTCAAACGACAGTTCAGCAAATCCTGCTGTGTATGGACCTCCGTTAGATATTGACCTCTGAGGCAGACGGATGGTCACTGCACCTATGCTGACGAAGGTGCGTCGGCAGAAAGGACTTACTTTTGCAAGGCAGTATGGGAATTGGACCTCTTCTGATTGGCAAAAGATTGCCTTCTGTGATGTTGTTGTTGTTGTTGTTAAGACCCAGAGCGACCGACCTACTAGAAAGGTGTAAGGTAACAGTTTAGACGGCCGGGAAATGCCACCCAATTTAGACCGGAACCCAGTGGGGGAGACATCCACAGAGACCGTACACTCCTTCCCCTACCACAAACCTCTCGGAAGGATTTACGGACCCACATGTTTAACGTGATCGTACTCCGCATGAACACGCCTTCTCTGATGTGTCAATTTTCTGTTTCATCAAATGGATGTACGTTGGCGTATAAGACGTAAAAACAACTGCTGGAAGAACGCAATACGGTGGGAACAGCGCTGTGGTCTGTGAAATGTTTTCGCGGAATTCTCTGGGTCCACTCACATCTATGTAATACACTATGAGTGGAGCCGATCATATGATCGGGCGGTCAGGGGCATGCGTTTCCGTCTGATCACTGGATTGCCGGTTTGCGGGTTCGAATACCGCCAGCGGGCATGGATGTTGTCATGTCGAGGCCAAGTCAGACTTCCGCCCTTCGGGGAGCCTCTATAAAAGTGAAGCTGCAAATATCCTCCCCTTCGCCATGGGATACCCTGGGGAAAGTGGTTAAGTCGCAAAATAAAAGGTGGGGGTCGTTCTTTTTTTGAAGAATTTTAGCCAATACTGTATAATTTCTGTGATTGGCATAGGGCTGGGAAGTATCGCGATACAAGTATCACCCATACAAAATGTCTTGAGTAATGATCCTAGTCTCTAAATGTATCGTGGATTTTGTATTGAAATACTTTTTCAATTGTATCCCGTTTTTTTTTTTGTTTTTTTTACTTTCCAACTCGAACTCTTAACATGTTGATAAAATCAAAAGAATAATAATTATTCTAATTTAATTTTATTTAGTTATTTATTAAAATCCGAAAGTTGTGCTCCAAAGCATATGATTCTCAGCTCAAGAAAGAAAAATGAATTAAGATTCTTGCATTTTGAAATGAAATTATCTTAAAGAACCTTCCAACTATGCCATGCTGCAGAGGGGTTATATATGTATATATAAAATTTAAAAAAAAGAGCGTCCCCTTAC
Source organism: Amaurobius ferox (assembly GCA_951213105.1). Taxonomy (NCBI): domain Eukaryota; kingdom Metazoa; phylum Arthropoda; class Arachnida; order Araneae; family Amaurobiidae; genus Amaurobius; species Amaurobius ferox. The sequence continues at coordinate 133,954,814 of OX578143.1, read as the reverse complement.
AAAATAAAAAGTGGGGGTACGCTTGAGATCAGGAGAAAAGGTGGGGGGATCTGCGCCCGCCCGCGTCCCCCGTCGACTACACCCCTGCCTGGGGGTCTTTTGGACGTGGTGGGTACGCGCTCCTTCACCACGGGGGAGTTAGTAACGAACGAACTATGAGTCGAATTTGTTATGAATCCATCCTTGTAGACCACGTACACCAATACATACCGATTGTCTTCCCTGGGGCGTATGGGATATACCAGTATAACCATGCGACATGTCACACAGCGAAAACTGTTCGAGAGTGGTTGGAGGAGCACGATGAAAAGTGTAAAGTACTTCCCTTGCCCCTTAATCCCTCTGATTTAAACCCAATTGAGCATCTGTGGGACCACCTCTATCGGGTTGTTCGCTCTATGGATACTCCACCATGCACTCTCCAGCAGCTGTCAGACGCACTACAGTCGGCATGGCTCCACATACCTGCGAACAGCTTCCAGCACCTTGTTATGTCACTCCCAGTCCGCTACCTACTGTCAGTGGTGCACTCGGTGGTTGCTTGGGATATTAGCTGGTGGTCAGAATAATGTGACTGGACTGTGTATGTGACTAATGATTCCAATCATAGTGCAATAAGTATGTTCTCAAATTGTGTTACAAGTAGTTTGTTGAAATAAAAAGGATAAATTATATTAATCTTTATAAATTTGAATTTTAAAATTATACCACACAAAATCCAGAAAATGTTATAACCTATCCATAATAGGTCATAATATAGATTGATATGTTAGGATTGATGTGCTGATCTTACTGTAGATATATTATTACAGTATAGGAGCGATATTCAGAGATTATATCAATTGCTAGACGCTATATTGAGTGATTGATCAGCTATATTGAAACAACACACAGCACATAGGCTTGCCCATCAAAAATGCGAGGCTAATATATCAAAAATGTCCCAATTACATAGACGACAATTTCCACTTTCATATATGTGTAAAATTTTAGGATAAAATCACTAATTTATTGAGCATGTTGCATAGGATAAAAAGTAAGAAACACTTTATTTCAAACCCTGTAAACTATCTTCCCATTGGAATAATAATTGGTATACTTCAAAATTGTTTATATTCATAATGCACTACAGTCGTACTTCATTAAACTGAAGAAAATAACCCAATTTTATTTCTGTAAAATTCAGGTTTGTAAAGTTGATACTTAACTATTACAATATTAAATATAATTATAAGATATATTTATGGTTGTCTGTATTTATACTTAATTGATTAGTCCCATTCATTCAAAAAATTATTTTTCAGTTCCTCCCTCAGATGGACCAGTTTTAATGGAAGAAAAATCCGATTATGAATTGGGAGACAACGTTTCAATTCTTTGTAATTCGGGAAAAGCTAAACCTGCTCCTGAATTGAAGTGGTACATCAACGACCAACTGGTAGAGTAATATTTTATAATTAAAACTAATTACATATATTCACTATTACAGAGTACTATAAGTCAAATTTGACATATAGTGTACATAAAGTATCATTTACAAGATATCATAATCAAAACTTAAATCTGTAATTAATTTACAAATGCCATTGTAAAGGCCAATGCGTTCAGAAACTAATTTTACTTTGCTTTGTACATCAATATCGCACTTTGAATGTTATCCTCAGTTCATGATTAAACTTACTGATATTTTCTTTATAATTTATCCTTAAGCAAATTATATAAGACGGGGTTTGGGGTTGGTTATGAAATGAAACTATGACAAAAATTAATTATGACAAGAAATCAACGTAATTCTGAAAGTGTAGTTGAACGTGGATATTTTACTAGTGTTTGGACTTTAATAGACATTGATTGGTTCACTACCATCCTCAGAGATTAAACAACTTAGAAATAATATATTTGTTTATCGTAATGCACATTTTCAGAAGTTCAAAATTAATTATTCTGAGCGAAACGTTTAAACACTATTTCTAAAAACTTTAAATGTGTAGCTTTAAAGCAATTAAAACAACATCTAAATATGCATAATAACAATGTAGATCTTCTCAGAACTTGATCTGGAAAGTATGCAGAGCTTTATTAAGACCAAAAATCATATACATTAATTCGAAGAGATCGATTATAACTGCTGTTTTAGTTATGTTCGATGTTTACATTGGCGTCTGAGAATATGCTTTATCAAATCCGCTTTTGATAAAATAAATATATTCCAGTTAATTTGTGAAGTCTTGAACGGGCGGAAGTGGTATTTATCTATAGTTGAGATCATTGACCTGCCGGTAGTCTTTGCAGACGTGAAAGGTACCGTCATGACCAATGGCATATTCAGTGGTTGGCAGATACCCTAATCCACCAGATCCGGAATTATTCTTCACCTCCTCCAATTTATCAGTTGGTAATTTATGTAATTTAGAAGTGATCAGTCTTGTGGTGAGTAGTAGTTTGATGCGATACACCGCTTTCTCGTGCGGTTATGTTAAGCTTTTGTTTTGTTATGTTTGAAAATTGCATTATTTTTTCATGAAAAAAAAATAATTACCAGTTATGGTTGTCAATTGTATTTATGGTCCTGCTGCATTACTTCCTTTTGCACTTAGCGATCTTAAGTTGTATACTAAGCGACGATTTCGCACGTGTACTAATAATACACATTGTTCAATAAAATGTGCACCCAAAATTGGATTAGAAATATCAGCGGAATCAAACATCTCTGTAAAATATCTTAAACAAAAATGAACATATTTTGCGGCAAAAGTAAAAATCCCTGTTCCATTTGCTGCGTAAAGCTGTACACTCTGAGGTTATGTATTTATGGATAAGTGTGCAATTTTTTTAGGAAAAACATATGCATTGCTATCAATGAGGAACCTGATGTTTTGTTAAATAAAAGCAAGCGACTAGCTCCTTTATAGACATATTTCGTTGCTAAAACAGAAGCGTTTTTCGTTTTTCGAAAAGTTGCAATATTTGGTTCATTAAACTACTATTTCCCGGAATTTAAAATCATACCAGCATAATATTTTTCAGTGGCTTGAGAAGAATGCTTGCTTGAAATACCCGAGTGGTTTCTATATCGTCTTTAGTGACACAGATGCTCTACTTTTTGAGATAAGTCATGAATTTGCTCAGATAAGACCTGAAACGAGCTTTATTCGGTCGCCATATCCACTGGATTTAAGGTATTGATCGTGGACGCACCAGAAACGTATTAAAATTTTATTTACAATTTTTACCAGATATTGAGAATTCCTGCACTACCGGAATTTTGCATTCGTGAAACAACTGGGAAGGTCGTTTTATAGCCGAGATTTAATACTTGATATAATGTTCTGAAACGTATTATTTGCGTTCCAGCCAAAACTCTTGTTTATGCGACTTTTAAGAGCGCCATAGTAATTTTTAGACATGGCTATCAAAATGTCAGAAATATATAGCAGAATATCACAACCTAATACCGTAATAATGCTATTAAATATGGTCAGATCCGCATTAATTCCAGTGAAGTGAAATATTGATTAAACTTTTTGAACCATGGTTCAGGGTGCGATCGACATAAAGGCATTGCCCTGAATGGCATTCCTGCTACACAAGTGGTTGTATTTTACCAATGAACAGTAGCTACAGGAGATTGACTCTGGTTTTCGATATAAAGCATTCTACATTCCACACCCCAATAAAGTATCTTCCAATATTACACAAAAAATTAGAATCGTGTGTGCAGAGACATAGCAAAAATACAAATTTTACAATATCGGGAAACTACTAAAATTTACTTTTGAAAGATAGGAGTGCACATAACTTATGTGAGCAAACGTAATTTAAACTTAAAACATACTGAACATTTTCAACAATTTAAAAGTAAATTTTTACTCACCCACTATGTGACACCCGCAGGTCTATGGAAATTTAGAGTTTATTTTATGAATACCAAACTTCCTTGCAATTCTTTAGATGGCTTCTATTAATAAGCCTGAATAATATATGATTATTCCCTCATTTTAGCTGCGCTGTGAAATCCACAATTTAAGCTGCAAATTGTCTCATATCAGTCTAAGAGTACTGGTTATGAAGATGCATTTATATCACAACAGGTGCTGGTAGTTGTTGGGTGACAGATGCGCGCCCTGCTTGAGGAAATTTAGATGAGGCGCTGACATAGCACTTCATTCTCTGAAATCCCATGATCAAAAATATTGCCTTTGATTGTAATCGATACATCTGCATACATCTTTTATAAATTACTAATTAAACGTTGAAAATTCCTTCTTCTGGCTCCAATTTAATTTAGGAAATATGACGTTAAAAATAATACATATATTTTTTGAGAATATGATATATATTGTAAATGATTTGTGTATTCTTAAGTAATATTTCTTTATTTCAGGCTCCGTCTGAACTTGCTGACCAGGAAACAACCGTATACCCCGATCAGCTGGAGAGTTCAAGCCTAGCTCTTCGTTTTCGACTAAAACCAGATGTTTTACATAATGGGAAGGTAGTACTCAAATGCGTAGCGACACTACAACACATGCATACAGTCACTATAAAAGAAATTAGAGCCACAGGTAAGGACTAAAATGCTTTCAATAATTACCTTGTTTACCATACATAACAAATTTAAATGAAAGAATGCAAGATTGTTCATGGGAGAAAGTATGTGAATCACATTAAAGTTGGGATGCATCCCAATTCCATTTATAGCTATACATTTGTGACGGATCTGGCTGATTATGTCCGATCTGTAAATTTCATTTGGGAGGATGATAATCATTCACCTTCCTTATCACGTTCCATTCATCATAGATGTTTTTCGAGCAAACGACTTCAGACAATAATAATACCGTTATGTCTTTTACAAATTGTTCATGAATGCTTTTGTAAACCATTCTATCGCAGGTATGTCAGTCCAGTGAATTAATATTGATCGTTGCGTTTTAGAAAGTTGAAAAGCGCATACTAGGAGAGTTGTTATGAGAGCCCTACCATATAGATAATTTTAACACAGCTGTCCTCATGGTCATTTGCGGATTCGTCCTACTTATAAAATGTCATTATATTATACTTTTTTTTTGTGTACAGCATATTCTTTTCTCAAGAATTATTAAACAATATATTTTTAAATTTACTAATAAATAACTTATAAATAATATATTTTAAATATGTTCTATATCATGTAATATTAATTAAATGATAGAGAAGGCAATAGAGTGCATATTAATAACTTGTATCCCAAGTCCATTACTATTTAGAAAATTATAGGTATTTCGGCAATGTGGGAACAAAATTTAATTAAAACTGTATAATATTGTAATATTATAAGATTGGATAACAAAGATGGCTGAGAAGTATAAATTCTAATTCTATCAAGATATAACGTAATAAAGGAAAAGTATAAAGAAAGCTAGGTAATATTTAACTTGGGTATTAAATTAAATAAAAATCAAAAATTTCTAAATATATACACACACACACATATATATATATATATATATATATATATATATATATATATATATATATTATATATATATATATATATATATATATATATATATATATATATATATATATATATATATATATATATATATATATATATATATATATATATAATTTGAAAATTTCGTTCTGTTTGAATTATTATCAAAAAATTTCTTAAATATCAATATTAACAATCTTGAAAATTTTCAGCATATTAATGCTGTTTTTTACGCTAGTTATAAACCAGCGAAAAAAATTTTTCATTACGTGAATGGGGGAACAAGTTCAAAAACCACATAAAAATGGGCTCAATATATATATTTTTAATTGCATGTTATTCGCCCTCACATATTTTTATTGTTTACAGGGATGTGCCCTAATTTAATTTGCAACTTGCAGTTCGGCATAGTTTAATCTTATTGCTTTGGCCTTTATAACGTATTGTTGATATATGTATTGCCAATTTGTTATGTTGCATTTTAATAATTTAAAATGTGAGTGGTTTTAATGAGCATTATATTATATTATATATTTTCAGGTGCAAAAACAACTGAAGTACATACGTGGCACTTACTTTTCACAGTTATCCTGATTATATTTCTGCAAATGACACAGAACAGCCTACCCGTGTAAATTAGAGATACCCGTTCATATCATGCCAACAGTCTGAATATATATATATATATATATATATATATGTATTATGTAATTATATTATATATACGTAATTTAATAAATACATATATAATGTAGATATAATATATATATATACATATATATATATATATATGTATATATATATATATATATATATATATATATATATATATATATATATATATATATATATATATATATATATATATATATATAAATATATATATATATAATGGAAAAAAGGACTTCGATTCAAGTTCACGAAAAACATTTTCATGTGTTTGCGTGTGTGCATGCTGCGTATGTTTGCCTTTTGCAACTCCTGATTCCATCCTTTATGCCCTTGGAGAAGATAGCTCAAAACGTGAAATTGTAGAAGATACAAGAAATGTGGAATTACTTATTGTTATAAATTCTTGTTTTTATATGTGTAACTCTGAATTTGTGTTACTGAAATTTATTTGAACGGATATGTCTATTGTAGAAGATACAAGATATATATATGGAATTATTTTATAGTTTACTTTTACAAATTCTTGTTTTTTAATGTGTAACTCGGACTTTGCGTTACTGGAATTTATTTGGACGGATGTGTATATTGTAGTGGATATAACAAAATTTTATTGTTTACTTTTATGAATTCTTGTTATAAATGCGTAACTCTGACTTTATGTTACTAAAATTTGTTTGGATGGATGTATAGAAAAAAACTTAGATAAGCACTTCTATGGACATTATAAGAATATAAATAATGACAGTGTGTTAAGTTGTTGGATTGCATCACTTATTAATAAATAAATTATTAATAAGTGAATTATAAATAAATAAAATGCATTAATGAGAAATATTTCTTCATATTTGACAGTTACGTTGATCTTAAAAGTGCATTTGATTAATTCTTAAAAATTATAAGTTAAAATAAAATTTTAAGCTTATATGTTTCGCGTAATTGCGGCAAAAATACTGCAAATTTAATAATGAATAGATTATCAGACGATATTGTAAAGAAATCCGCGTATACACTATGATTCCTTTACAATATATTTTCTACCTCTGTCTAATTTATGCTACAAATTTTAATACTGTAAAATATACCTGCTCTGAGTTAAAAGGAGCGCCAAACAAAACACAGTATAACTGGCATGATTGCTTTAATTTTGCCTGAAGAAAAATTTACACGATAGGGATATAAGTTAAGTATGAACTATGATTATTGTTATTAACTGATTTAACAAAACATATTTTCTTGTTTGAAACTTATTACGAATTTAGTTTTAGATAAGCATAGTCTGACGTGTTCCACCACACGCTTTCATAACAATATAATTTCAGCCACATACCAATGAGACTATGACAAATTAAAAATTAGCTGAATTTCCAATATTGTATGCAATCTATAGTTATTTCAGTACTTATTTCTTTTATAACTTTGGTGTACCATATCATTTAATTACCAGTTAATATCGCACAGTTTATGATTTAAATCCATATCTGAATCAGTTTTGTGTTACATTTTAAGTTTCAGCCTGAGCTGGATTGTTGTTCAGCATATATGCACTAAAATTCTAAATTAATTTTATGCTGTAACTCATCTATTTAATAAATACTCTTTTTAAATACTGTGCGATATGCATGCCTAATATGCCTGTACCATTTTTGACTAAAATGACGAGATTTAAACTTATAAACTTCTACATCGCTTTATTCCGTTTTGTTAAATATAAGTTCCAGTTTCGAAAATAGAGAAGGTAAAAGTAAAGGAGAATACCGTCTATCATATTTAGCATATACCAAATGCTTAACATGCTCTGACTACAATTATATGTGCAATTGTTCCAATAGAAACCTCAATGTTTTCTGCACGTTTTGAATTGAAATTTTATTGAAAATCGTATGCACAAGAAACATGGTTATAGAGGTTTTAATATCCAATAGATTCTAAACAGAAATTGAACGAAAAACCTGTCGTCTAAGAAAAAAATTGCTGATTTCATCTTTAACTAATCATAGATTTTTGGATATAATCCAACACAAATCCACAACAAAATAAGAAAATATAAAATTTTGTATTTTTAGACAAAAGCTGTCATTCATAACGCACCATGAGCAGCTTCAGTGAAGGAAAAGTATAAGATGTCAAGTTGATCAATAGTTACATGGTCGATATTAGAAACTCAGAAGTGCTTCAATTATAATTATCACTTATTATATATATATATATATATATATATATATATATACATATATATATATATGTGTGTGTGTGTATATATATATATATATATATATATATATATATATATATATATATATATATATATATATACATATATACATATATATATATATATATATATATATATATATATATACATATATACATATATATATATATATATATATATATATATATATATATATATACATATATACATATATATATATATATATATATATATATATATATATATATATATATATATATATATATATATATATATATATATATATATATATATATATATATATATATATATATATATATATATATATATATATATATATATATATATATATATATATATATATATATATATATATATATATATATATTAATTTATTTCTTCGTATAAATATTCAAACAATATAGACATTTTAATTCTGGAAACAATAACTTGTTAAAAAGTTCTCTAAAAATTTTCAATTCTCTACTATGAACTGTCTTGATATTTAAAATTATATGCATGCGGATATTTACAAATGTATAATTAATTGTATGGCTACGAATGGATCTAAAACAGAAAACTATAAAATCTGCACAAAATAATGTTTCATAAATCATATTTATTGACTTTAATAAATTCGCATAGACTCCTTAATGAAAAACACTAACGTAAATATAGACTGAAATAGGCAATTTGATCAAGTTTAATATTTTCACTGCATAACAAACTTAAGCGAATAATAGTTTTATCAAAATGTTGTGAATGAAAGGGTTATGAACAAAAAGGTTATAAAAAAATGCACTTTATAATACATTTCATTCAATATTTATTTTGTCTGATAGTTCAGCATATTCGCCTCTGTTAAAGAATAAAGCATTTCTAAATCTCTTAAGAAGAAAAAATGTATTATATTTTTTTATAACTTGTAAACATTTCTTTTGTGATTAAAGAGTTTTTCGGGAGTATGAAACTACACAAAAATTTCTTTTTGCACTCATTTTTTTTATTTCAATCTCTTACCACCATCTAGAATCTTATGTTAGATAAATTCCTATAATTTTACATTTTGGTAGAGAAAAAAGTAGAAGCACGTATTATTATTGGACTTTTTGAAGATTGATATGAAATGAAGGATTTAAGGCTATAACCGACAAGTTTAGCCATACTTTTGCAAACTGTTCTTTAATGTAAGAATTACTTCTGAAAACAAAAACTATATATATATATATATATATATATATATATATATATATATATATATATATATATATATATATATATATATATATATATATATATATATATATATATATATATATATACATATATATATATATATATATATATATATATATATATATATATATGTATATATATATATATATATATATATATATATATATATATATACACTGGCTGAAAATAAAATCCCAACACCAAGAGGAAATTAGTTAAGAGGAATGAAATTTAGGCAAAGCAATTGTGTAGGTAACATATTTAGTTAATTAAAGTTTCAAGCTCACAGGTTAAAGTATGCGCGTAAAGATTAATTTCAAATGTGAAATGGTGGTGCATTAATAACCGCTTTAGTCGCCACGATTTTGAATGTACGCATGCAAACGTGCATGCATTGCGTCGTACAGGCACCGTATGTCTTTTTGTGGGAGGGATTTCCATGCCTATTGCACTTAGTAAGTCAAATCAGCAACGGTTAATGCTAGTTGTGGATGGCGCTGGATTTGGCTTCCAATAATGTCCCATACGTACTGGATGGGACATTATTGGAAGACTGGATCAGGTGATCTCACAGGCCAAGGCAACATGTCGACACTCTGTATAGCACGTTGGGTGACAACAGGAGTATGAGGAAGACCGTCATCCTATTGGAAAACATCCTCTTGAATACTACTCATGAATAGCAGCACAACCGGTTTAATCACCAGTCTGATGTACAAATTTGCTGTCAAGGTGCTTGGGATAACGACGAAAGTGCTCCTGTTGTCATAAGAGATGGATTGCCAGACCATAACTCCTGGTGTTGGTCCAGTGTGTCTACGCCGCAGACAGATTGGTTCCATGCGCTCACCTAGCCCCCTTCTTACCAACATACGACTGTCACTGCCACCAAGACAGAAACGGATCTCATCTGAGAATACAACAAATCTCCACTCCGTCTTCCAATGAACTCTAGCTCGACACCACTGACGTCGCAGATGGCAGTGATTCGGAGTTAGTGGTATGAACGGTACCAGCCATCTGGCACGGAGCTGTCCCTCAAGTAATCGATTTCTTACAGTTCGTTGTGTCACTCTGGGGCCAACCGAAGCTCTAATTGCTGCTGCAGATGCAGTAGGATCCGGCACAGCCATGCGGCGAATACGACGGTCTTCCCTCTCAGTAGTGGCCCGTGTGTGGCCGGACTCCAGTCTTCTTGAGATAGGGTCTTTCCATGACTGCTGCTGCCAACAATCATGCACAGTGTATACATCCCTGTCAAGTCTTTCTGCAATATCGCGGAAAGAATATCCACATTCTCGTAGCCCTATTATACGGCCTCGTTCAAACTAAGCTGCTGATAAAATCTTCTTTGTCTAAGGCATTCTTGATTTAAACCTAGCTCACAAAGTCCAATCCGGACGATAAATAGCGGTCACGAAATTTATATCGCGTATTTAAAGCAAACGTGATTTGCATGATCATAGTGGCGTCACTAGTACCACTCTTATTTGTCTAGCGCGAAATCTGAATAGGCGTCATCTTTCATATGTGCAAAAACGCGCCTCCCAAATTTCGTTTATCTAGCACAACTCCTTTTTTGGTGTTGGAATTTTATTCTCCGCCAGTGCATACACATCCTGTACAAAATGTGTATATGCAATATATATATATAGCATATACATATATTCGAGGATCCGCCAAACTTTAATGAATTAAATTTTTTTACTATGCTAAGCAGTGTGTCAAAATATTTCCATTCTCTATGACGTAAGAAGGTATGTTAAAAATGCCATCAAAGAAGTTAGAACAGCCAGACAACAACACATCGGACATATAAAACCTTTAAAACATCTTATGACCTTTAGAAAGTTGTATTAAGAACCACTTCAAAATATACAGTATACAACTGTTTTACTATGCACAGTTAAAAAAACTGAGCCCCAGAAAATCGCAGTCTTTGAAGCTAACATTTAAAAATCGCACACTTTTTATAATTTCGTTTTGCTTATTTTCTTTATTTTCTTAGCTTGATTCGCAAATTCTAATCAAAGCAAGTACATAAAACTACAATTTATTAAAATGGATGTAACAGAAAAAAAATCAAATACATATCTTTCGAAGCAGCATTATTTTAGATTGAATAATGTATTTTGAAATTAGTTAATGTTTCAGGATTTCTGTTATTTTTATGCATTATTTTAAAATTCAATTAGATATGTATAATTTCAAATATTACAGTTAATTTTTCATTTAGTCAATTTCTGCTTCAGATGCTTATCAATTATTCAGTAGTTTCTATTTAAATATCTGTATTCATGAATATCAAGTATCATGTTTTTCAAATTTTCATGATTTTTTTTTTAATTCTCCTTGATATTAAATTTTAACATTACTGACTGACAACCGATTATGTTCCAACCTCGACTTCAATGTGCAATAACACGTTTCCTTATAATTTCCTCGTTCGTAAAGAAAAGATCGGAAGAGTCAGCGGTTTTCTTTTCAGAAACCCGTTATATTTCAAGTAATAAGTTGTCTTACAAGAAAAGTCACAAACGCAGACATTAATCCTAGTAATCCTAGGAGTGATTCCGCTGGATTCAAATCCAACTTATAGAACAAACTGTTTATTCTTTGTCCTTCAAATGCGTAAAGAGCGGATTTGAATTTCACTTACAGGAAGAAGAGCTATGTGTATGTATGTATGTATGACCATAATTATTTGAAATCCACTTAACATTTTAGGTATCAGTATAGGTTGTCCTGGTGTACACAAAAAACAGTACAAAGCCAAATTATCCCAGTCCAATGAAATTTGAACGTTGCAAAAATTGATTGAAGACAGTTGCTTTGTTAGGTAATTTGCCTAATAAAAAAGCGTTCTAATTCCAATCAGGCAGTTTTGCTTCTTCGATCCAGACAGTCCATCTACGCGAAGGTGTAAGATATCTGTTTGGACGGTTGGAAAGTGCCACCCAATTTTGACCAGAACCCAGTATAGGGGACATCCACAGGGTCCATACCCTCATTCCCCTACCACCAACCTCTCGGAAGAACTTATGGATCCACATATTTAGCGTCCCCGTACTCCGTGTGAACACGGGGAAAGTTCGGGCCGAGGCGGGAATCGAACTCCGGTTGTAAGAGTGCTGTCCCCTCGCGCTAAACACTGGACTGTCTCAAGCCTCCAACCGAACAGTTAGACTTATATTTTCAACCGGGTAGTTAAGACTTTTACTTCCATCTCGGAGCTAGGTGTCTGCTTCTTAAGTCCATTCTGTACGGACGCTGAAAAAGCGGCTGCTTTGACGTCGCGTTATCGCCAGTTGAATAAATTAATGCGGAATACATTGTTTTATCTATATGAGGGATTTATATGCCAGAGAGTCGGCATTGGCTAGACATTTGGCGCTTTCAGTGCAACTGAATTCATCAGTAACGCTGACATTGGTAGCGATAGTACTGAGGAAAAAACAAGTGTGCCACTAAGCAAATATGCACTAAAAATGCCGTGTATATATTGATTAACGGTGACGTTCTCACGGCTTTTAATACCTTGTACAGATCAAATTAATAGGGGGAAGTTAGCGGTACCAAAGCGGTGTTTTAAGCGTTCGTATAGTATAGACCTCACAGTGCATATGTGTACATATTTTTACAGTATACTGACATAATATTTAGAAATGTTCTACGCGTTAATTAAAATAGTAGGCCACTTAACCTTGACATAACAATCTAGAACTAACAATCTTGAGACATAACAGACCGAATAAATCCATAAAAGTAACTTCGAAAAAAAAATCCTATTGTTAAATAAAAATGCACCGACTGAAAATGTGCGTTACTTTACAATTAAAAATGAAACATTTTATCCATTTCTCACGATATTGGCTTGAATCCAGCAGTAACTTTAAAATGCAATGCAGGTTCTTTCGCGTGCAATTTTTTGTGAACAAATCTCATATTCTCACACCAATTTAAAAATGTTTTCCATTTTATCGTCGTAGCCAAAAATGAGAAACCTGCATACTAAATAACGAAATATTATTACGAAACATAATTTTGAAGTATGTATACACGAAACCAGCACCATTACACAGCTTCGAAAACATTCTGCAATGAGAGTGGGGTTCCGCCTTTGTTACTGAGGAATAACATAATAAGTTGATTATTTGACTGAACCGAAACTTCTCGATTGGTTAATAGTGTAATCCATTGATTCTAGCGTATGCGTTACTGTACAATATCAAAATCACCTGAACCAAATAGCCTGTGGATAGTAACGATTATTAGAAAACACAATTACGTGTGGCTTTACGTTTCGATTTGCCGTGACAGCCCTAAATTATGCATGTTTTTCTGGTCTACCATAATGATTATTATTTGTCCCATTTTTGAATTTTTATATTCATTTATTTATTTTTACTTCCTTATACTATAAAGAATAGATTATGGCAAGGATAAAGTATAAGTTTCACGAAAATTCTCGATTTCGAAATTTTGGTGTTTACCTTTTAAACACTTTTTGACAATTTTTAGACTGATGTCCGTCTGTGATCACTTTGTTTCGTATACGATTGTTGCCATAAGTATGGATTCTCACAAAACTTTATATTCCACTTTGTTATCGAAAAATCTAGAACTAGTTGGATTCTTTTGAAATTTGAACGAATGTTTCGAAATGTCTTTGATATTTTATATTTTCTTAACATGGGAATATAGACTAAAATTTGATATAATTATTCACAAAATGGGTTATTTTTGGATCAATAATGCAAATAAAACTGCACAATTGCAATCATTGTTGCGGAAAATATCCGTGTAGCAATTTTTGTGTTTGTGATTTCATTCGTTAGCCCCCTCCGGAGGGATTATATTGTCAAGCTTGATACCAATCAAAACATTTTTTTCAAGCCCTTTAAAATGTAGAGTTACATGCCATAATTGCGATTAAGTGTACCAACCATACATTTTTCTTTTTACTTTTATCTAGCAAAATCCTCAAAAAAGAAAAGGAAAACAAAATGTTACTTAAAAACAAGTTACTTAAAAATGGATTATGGTTTGGAAAAGTCGAGTTGAAACACACTCTAGTTAATTTTGAGATATTGACTCGTATCATTTCCACAAAATGTTGGGAATTAAAATAACACTTTTTAACAGAATTTCTAGAAATTTACCGCCGTAAAAAATACAACATACTTTTAATTCAAAACCAAAACATCATATTTACAGCATTTAGGATGTTTCTTCGACACATTTTTTGCAATAAGCGTTCTTGATGCACCGATCTTGGCATATCGCATGATGAACACAGACCTTATGTTTTAGCACGGCAGAACGAGAACTGACGACGTTTGTTACTTTTCGCTACCTTTCTGCAAGGGAGCACTGCTGGGCGTTGCTTGGTCGCACAGTACGCGGATCGCAGTTTGTTCACAAGTTTCAAAATATAGCACCGTCGAGCAATTTGCGAAGAATTGCATGCGCGAAATAAGAATATCGATGATTTGTTCTCTTATTATAAAACCTAGAATAATTTTCTTCTGTGTTTTCAATAACTTTAAGACAATAAGAAAAGTCAGAAAATTAAAATGGGTTGGGATTAGCCGTTTTGGAGGAATCCTTTCCCCAAAGTAGTTACGCGGTCAAAATGACCGCTTCAGTCGTTCTAATGTTAAAAAGGTATAATGCAGTTTATTAAATGTATCATCTAGTTGCTAAGGGAAAGTTCTTCTTCAGGTTAATTGAGCCTGAGCAGTTACTTACAGTGAATATACAGACTCTCATTAGGAAATAAAAAATAAATAAATGATCAGTTGACACAAAAAATTATCTTGACAATGTTAATGCTGTTTGTTTATTCAAGAAAGTTATATTCATTTTACATATTTATTTCTGTGTGACGAGTGATTTTTATCAGCAAACGATGATGACGATGGCGAATGCATTTTTCAGTATGATCAGCTGAACATACCGCAAAATGCTGGTGTAACATTTAGTTGGCCAGTAAACCTAATAGGTATCTGTAAAATTGTATACACACAATGCAGTGTATATTATCTTGCCAATATAAGTTGAAGCAAATAATAAAGTTGTTGGGACCCAGATCGTCCGACCTACCAGAAAGGTGTAAGGTAACTGTTTGGACGGTCGGGTAGTACCACCCAATTTAGACCACAACCCAGTGGGGGAGGCATCCACAGGGACCATACCCTCCTTCCCCTACCACCCACCTCTCGGAAGGATTTACGGACCGACGTGTTTAACGTGATCGTACTCCGCATGAATACGGCGGCAGTTGTGGCAGCGTACAAATCCAGCGCGCAAAACTCCGGGCTACCGCGCCCGAAATGTGCCAACAGCATGCGGTGTTCTCAGGTGGTCACCCACCCAAGTGCCCGATGCTGCTTGACTCCGGTGATCTAATGAGAACCGGTGTTTTCAGCACGGTAGGGCAGTTGGCTGCAAATAGTAAAGTTGTTGTTGAGACCCAGACCGTCCGACTTACCGGAAAGGTGTAAGGTAGCTGTTTGGACGACCGGGAAGTGCCACCCAATTTAGACCGGAACCCAGTGGGGGAGGCATCCACAGGGACCGTACCCTCCTTCCCCTACCACCAACCTCTTGGAAGGACTTACGGGCCCACATGTTTAATATGGTCGTACTCCGAATGAACACGGCGGCAGTTGTGGCTGCTTGCAAATCCAGCGCGCAAACCACCGGGTTACCGCACCCGAAATGTGCCAACAGCACGCGGTGCTCCCAGGTGGTCACCCTCCTAAGTACTAACCGCGCCCGATGCTGCTTGACTTCGGTGATCTAACGAGAACTGGTGTTTTCAGCACGGTACGGCCGTTGGCCTACAAATAATAAAGTGAAAGAACTCATACTATTTCAAATGCATAATCTACAAATGCAGACAGGGACACCACTCAATAACTATAAGTTTGGAAATTGAAATATCATTACCATTTTTGAGAAACTAAAGCAAAATGATATAGTGAGGTATTTTAATTTTGAAATATCAAAAGTATTGCATTTTACTGAAGTTTTGCAACTCATATTCCTGTTTATGGCATAAAGAAGATGCAGGTTCTCTACTACAGATATCGAATTCTCCAAATGGTGGAAAAATAGTCTGATATCTAAAATTTAAAAAGCATACCTTCTAATTTATTCTTGTTTGGTATTTAAATAAAACATTTAATTATGTTTAAATAGACAGTAAGGTATTTTTATTAACTAGCTGTATACTTCTTCGTCGTACCCAATATATTATATAAAAAACTTTAAATTTGCAAATCGATACGGATTTTTTGGTATTTGCAGTTTGTCTTTAGACTTTTGTAATAATTATCACAAAAAAAGGAAATAGGTGCGTTTTACCGAATTAAGATGGAAAGACAGATAAAAGCACAACTTGTATATTTTATATATATGATAACATTCTTATAACTAAAAAATAGCATTTTCTTAGATTGTGTTTCTACATTAAGGGCACAAATATAGAGAGATCCTTTATTTATGACCTTCAAATTAACATGCTTATTTTTTGTAGTGTCCATTTGTAAGGCTTCCATTGATTTAGAGATAGAAGAGCAAACAATTATCAGACACCGTTATCGGTTTTGAATTAAATTTGTTGGCTCAAGGCACAAGAAATGGTTAGGTAAGCTGACGATAGTTTGGAGACCTAAATAAAGATTGGGTCCCGTTTGCTTGGAGGTTCATATAATGATTCAGTCGCACTTTAAGTGAAGAAAGAGTCAGAAGGGTATGAAGATAGATTGACGAAGATTAATTTTAAGTGGGACCCTACCAAGGCTATTTATTAAAATTTCTTGATATTCGCTTGAGTCGTTCTCTCAGTGATAATGAGACAAACAGATGAATTTTCAATTTCATTTATATAAAAATACTTAATTAAATGTGACACTTGCGCACTTGCGAAAGTTCTGAATAAATAAATAATATATAATGAAGTTCTGACTATCAATAACCCTTTCAAATTTAAGCGCAATAACTGACGCACATTTTATAGTTAAGACTAAAACTCCGGTATTAAAATCATATTTTACCTCCAATCGCATCCATTTCCCCACGATAACAGATAAAACAACTTTTTCAGATATTTACGCCTAATAAAATTCATTAATTACTACATTATTTTTCCATAGTTTTATTAAAATAATATCCAGCTGACGATTTCTGTGTTTCAAACGCAAATCGTTTACCATGGTTTCCAGAATGAAATAAAAAACTTGAAATAAATGCATTGAATAAATAAAGCCGTGTGCTGTAACTACTTAAACATTGAATTGAAAGCAGTTAGAAGGACATGAAGGCAGACAAGCAGAAAAGCGCTTAAATTTTAAGTGGCATTCGATCAAGACTAGCCATCAAATCTTCACAAAATTCCGTGTAGCTGTTGTCCCATAATGGTGGAACAAACAAATAAGTGGGCATACATACAATTTTATTTGTATAGATTCCCATAATAAAATAATGAATTGGTATGATTATTCCGATTGTTCCTGACTTAACAGTGGTTTTGCCTGAGTTTCATTTAAAAATAACTATACAAGTACAAAAATGATTTCATACGTTTTTCATACGACCTTTATTATTGTTAAAATCATTTAGATCTGAGCGAATTTGATACATTTCGAGAATAAACTGGCTTTAAGCTACATTAAGACCACATATGTTTTAAGGTGATTAAATATTTTATTGATGAAAACATACAAATGTTAGACCAAAAAGAATGAGAATAGAAGACGCTCATTGTGTTTGATAATTTTATTCTTGCAAACTGGGGTTGGTAAACGTAGCAAACTGTGAGCGGTGTCTCCTACATTATATGCTTCAAAATCATAGAAACTATTCATTTTCAATGAATTTCTTTTTGCAAACCTAGCAAAATAATTTCAGTCATACAATATTTTAAATAACAGTCAATCTCTTAACATTATATTTCCTAAATATATCAGAAGACGTTATACTATCTTAATCATTTCAGACTACGTTTCCTAGAATATTGTCTAACATTATCTGTAGTTAACATTTTTTCCAAATTATTTAATTTTATTTTCTTACTCTCATATTTCTTTTGCAATATTGTCTTTATCTGCACTTTATACAGTTTTATGTTTACACATTTCACAGCTTTTTACGTTAGCTTGTCTCCATCCTGTGATAATGAATTGTATTTATTATATTCCATATATACCAGAAGTTTAGAATTTTTTCTTATCTTTACCACATTCTGAATTGAACATTGTAATTTCAAGCATTTCATTGATTTAAATTTGTTTGTATTTTACCACATTTATAACGTTAGACGTTTATTATATATTTACCGCGACTTGTCCTATAATGTGTATTTTGCACCGTAAAATCTTGACCAATCAACCTAATAATGTCACATAACTGATACTCATTGACTAACGAAACCAGTCAAATAATTTAAAGATAAATTTATTGTGTAATACAAATGCAAGGATATTTGGAATATCGCATGAAGTCATGAAAGATTCTTGGCTAAAACTGTGTACTTCTAAAAGGATAAAAAGTGAAATGAAGCTGAATTTTGTGTGTAATATAATCATTTATAGTTGTTTGATTAAAATGAATGATGGTTATGTAAGCATAAACTGAGTGGATGAACTTTAATACGAATGTTGTTGAATTTAAAAATTTATGACTGTTTTGTATATGATTCCCTGAATAAATATTCGTGATTGATGAATTATTATAATAAAAGAATATGATATCCAACGTGTTATTTTTTTTCATATGTAACGAACATTTTGATATAAACATTTAAACATTCATATTCAATCAACACATGTCTCTTATATTTTAATGAGTGTATTGTTGTTAATCCAGTCACAGTATGATTATGCAATATCACAATTGTGTTTGTTCCAAGTTATATGAGCAGTTATTACTTCCCTATAAACATAGTAGAATATTTAAGGAAACACTGTGACGGATGGATTTGCGAAGGAAAGAACGTCTTAAGTAACTAAATCCTATTTCGAATCGTGCGTGTTTGGGTGATATGTGCATGTATGTCTGTGGGAGGGGTGTGCATCCATGTGCCTGTGGAGTCCATATATCTCACGAACGAATAAAGAGTTTCAAAAATAATTTGTTATGTTGACCACAATTAGTGAATACCGGAATCATAATGATTTTATACAACTCCGAGTCAAAAAATTAGAATAATCGAAAAAAATGAATTTTGAAAAGAGGCTTTTTATGTATCGCTTGTACAAAAAGTTATACAGCAGAAAACTTCATAATGTAGGAATCTACCTAATTTGTTGAATATTTTAGCATAAAAATTAACGAAAATAATACAAAAATGAAAATGATTATTCACACTTGGGAAAAATCAAAATAGTAGAATAATATTTACGTGGTTCAAAATATTGGAATAATGCTTTGTAAATCACCTTATTTTAAAAACAAAAATCAAAAACAGTAATTGTTTAATATTTTGCAGCATCACCTTTATTATTTTATAACAGCACAAACTCTATTTGGCAAGTTAGTTACAAGTGGTTCACAATGTTTTCTGCCCAGATATGACCATGTCGATTTTATGCTGGAAAAAAGATCAACTTTGTTTTTTGGCCCAATTTCTTGAAGTATTTTCTTCATTATTCTCCACAAATTCTCGATTGGATTTAAATCTGGTGAGTTAGCCACCCAGAGAAGTACGTTAATTTGGTGTTATGTAAGCCAGTTCGTAGTAGAACATGACCTGTGGCAAGATGCTATAAATCATGTTGGAAAAATAATCTTCACCACACAAATCTTCCGACGATGGTATCATGAAATTCTCAAGGATTTCTTGATATATCTGAGAGTTAATCCTTTCGCAAGTGACGAATAGCCATCCAGGACCATTTGCAGTAATGCAAATCCATAGTATTATGCTGGCTGCAAATTTCACTGATCGTTTCAAGCATTCCTTGTAATATGCTTCTTGCTTCATTCGCCATACACGAGCACCTTGATCACCATATGATACACAGAACATACTCTCATCCCTGAACAATACCATTTTCCAATCATCCACGCCCCATAAAAGCCTTTTTTTTTGCTCCACTTCACTCTGTCCCCTTTCTGTTTACTATTCATGACAGGCTTTATTTTTGGTACACGAGAATAAAATCTAAGTTTAAGGAGACGTTTTAGTGTATCAAAACCGTATTCTTTCCACTTCCGATGCAAATACCTTACACTTCTAAAACGATTTTTCATAGCAATATTCCTTAGCTTTCTATCATCTGTCGGAGTAGTTTTTGGCTTTCGGCCACTATTCACACGATTGTTTTCAAAATCTCCATCGTTAAAATACTGCTTAGTTGCTCTAATGACACTTGTTTGAGAACAGTTTAAGTAACTGGCAATATATTGCTGATTACGGCCTTATTTATGCAAATCAATAATGCGAATCTTTGTAAACGCCATTATGTCAGATGAACGACCCATGTTTCACACAAAATGAACAAAAATACACGAAAGTCCAGCAGAAGATAATTCTGTGCTTAATGCATGCAAATGACTGAAATATTCAGGAAAATTCATAAGTATTCTGATTTTTTGAACCACCTATTTTAGTATTCTAATATTTTGAATAATGAAAATCATTGTTAAAAACTACAATATTTGCTCGAAATTAAATCTTTTAAAGTTTTAATTTACTTTAATAACATGTAAATTTATTAAAACATCAACCGTTGTTCTTTATCAAATTTACTACGCTGAAATGAAGCTAAATGCAATTCAAATTACAAATGGAATGTCTTATTCTAATATTTTGACTCGGAGTTGTACGCAATCGAATGTTCGGAACACCCACCGCCGTTTTTGAATGAATTAAAAAGGAATGAAATAAACATTCCAACTTTCAGTAAAAAAAGAAATAAGTAATCATTTCTGAAGTAATTTTTCTTTTGAAAAAGAATGATAAAATTTCGAACCACGAATGTATTTTTGAAAACAGCATAAAGTAGGGGCTTTTAATACAATCCGTTTTAAAACAAAAAGTAGTTAAATAAATAATTATTTAACATGTAATTCACTATTAAAAAACGAATAACGTAGATTTCAGAACGCTAACATGAACCATTCTAGACATATTACATGTTTTTAAATAAATTTATGAAAGAAATTACATTAAATTAAAAAAGTAATTATCATCAAATTCACTGTCTTCTCAAAGTTATGATCGCGGTAATAACTTTATACTAACAAGAAGCTTGAAAAAGTTCTTTCAGTGTTCTGTTCCGACTTGGGAAAAAAGGTCAGTTAGACAATCACATATTTTAAATTAAAACCTGAATGCAGCTCCTCGATATTTACAGTCTGACCATTATAGAGATTCAGATTATATTTCATTCCACCAAATTTAACAAAAGTTGATTCGAATTCTTCACAAGCCATTTTAATATCCTCACAAAAGTCAGTACAGTCATCCTAATCTATTTCCTCTGACAACTCTTGAAAACCTGGGAAATGTATCAAATAATTTTTTGCTAAACTTGATTGTAAAACTTTCTATTTATTTCAACATGGCTGAGTTCAATCATCCCAACAGAGTCCGATCTTTAGTTAGAAGTCTCAATCTCATTTCATTACGGTACTGAGGTAAATTCTCCATAAAAATGAACTTTCTTAGAAAGTTAGGGATCTCTACTTGATTGGCATTCTCGCAGTCTTTAAAGAAAACTGGAATCTCTTTATTTAAATCCAAGATCTTCTGAAGACATCTTCTTGCATTTGACCGGAGACTCTATATCAAGCCTTCACTGTGTTCAATACTTCCCAGAACCTACAATACAGTTGTGCCCTAATCCCACTACACATCTTACTGGAGGTATGCACTAGTTTTCATTGGACCACTACCCTTAGAGACTACCCTTATTAGAGACTACCTTTAAGTGACTACCTTTAATTGACTACCTTAGAGTAACTTAGAGCTTGATGAATAATATAGTGCATAGTAGAAGACTCATATTAGTTTTCCTGTGTAGGCCTACAAGTTTTTACTATCCTTTATCTATTAGTTTATACTATCCTTTATTTCATCTTAGTATCCTTTTTATGGGTTCAGCGACATGTGGATATTAAGGGAAGCGAATTGGCAGATACTACTGTAAAATCAGCTAATCATGTTTTGAACCATTCCTTCCCTTTGGTGCATAAAAAAAATTATTAGTAACATAATTCATGATAAATGGCAACATTCGTGGTATCAGCAATCCAAAAATAAATTGCATGAAATAAACCCCTTAGTACAAAGTGGACTAGTTTTCAGTGTAGGAAGTGCAATGTTATTTTAAATCGCTTACGACTTGATCACACACGTTTTATATCCAGACATTTGATTGAAGGTGAAAGTGAGCCTTCTTGTAACTAGTGTCAAACATTAGTGAGTGTAAAACACTTTTTAACCGACTGCGCTAATTTCAGACATCATCCTACTAAACACTTCATGACTTATGATATTACGGACACAGATACCTATAAGAAACTTGCCACTTTTCTCCCAATATATCTGCTACATGTTCATTCAACAACTTCTGTTTCTATACTTCTGTGTCATCACTGCATATACACTTTTCCTCACAAGGTTTTTTTACCAATCTCGACACAGGCTTACGACTTGGTCACACACACGACTTGGCCACACTTGGTGTCGGAATTGGTCCAGACTTCCATTGAACAATACACAGAACCGTAACCAGAAGCGAAATTGAAGATGGGCTGGAAGTAAATCCAAGGGGCTCAACAGTCTTAAAGGAGGGGCTCGCCAAAAACACACGATTAATCATTAGCATTTATAAACCATAATAGTGACTATTATATATTTCAATTCATATAAATAATTAACAAATAATTGCATGTTTATATGTATAAGCTAGAGCTGCTTACTCATACCGCTACAACCACTACACATCAATACCCATACAACTACTACACATCAATATCAATATACAATAATTACAATTAATTTTAATGTAAGCATGAACTAGTAATAAAGCTGTTAATAATTTGTAGAAACATTCTGAAAGTTAATGCTTAATATTAACTTTTACTTATTTATCAGTTGATTTTGAATCTATAATTTTACATATTATAAATATATATAAAGAATTGACCATTAGTATAATTAAAAATTCAGCTACAGTAAAACACATTTAAAATGAACTAATTTATAAAAAATCTCAAATTTTTATGCAGAATTCGAATGACATTTTATATGAAATTTCATATCACTACTAAAAATTTAATACTTTTATCAGGGGGCTGAGTATACCTCTTTCGGGGGGGGGGGCTAGCTTCCTCTGGTCCCTACCTAGCTGTGGTCCTGGCAATACATTATTGCCCCCGGGACAATAGGACAATACATTATTGTCTGCGGAATTAACTCCGCATTAGTTGACATACACATTGTGTCATCCTCTCACATTGTATCGTCTTTTTACCGTATAACGTGTTGTTTTGTACATTTTCCATCTTCATGTTATTATGTGTACATTTTCAATTTCTATATTATACACTTGCTATTGTTTTTCACTAGTAAATTAATTTTTGTTTAATATGTGTAAAACGCAACATGTCCTTTTGATATTTTGTGCCATAAAACCCCAATCAGCCAACCAATCAACCTTTTCATGATTGAAGCTTTGTCAATAATAATAGAAACATATTTATCAAAAGCTTGTTGCTAATATGTTTGTCTCCACAGACCGCGGAAACCTGGCGCTAAGGTCCCACCAGTTAGACTAGTCTGACCAGACTATTGAAATGCATGCAAAAGCTTTTTTAAAATTCGAACTATATAAAATTAAATGAAATATTTCCATTTTAAACGATAAAGAGTAAACAATAAATTTTTGAAAAATTATATTACTGAAAAGTGAATAAAAGCCTTTATATTAATTACTAGAACGAATAGCTACTTAAGTAACATAAATACAGATAATACTGCTCAATTTCCAAATCGCCCGTTTTGAAATCAAAATCATTCCCACTTTTATTTTTAACTAAAGAATTGTCTGCTACTTAAATAATACAGATACAGGTGAAACAATACTCAATTTCCAAGTCGCCCGTTTTGAAATAAAATCTTTCACATGACACAAATAACAACTCCAAGTCACCCACGATGTATGATCACACATCAGGATGTACACATCCGATATTCACATGCGCGAATGGACAACACATTTCCCCATTCTATAGGTAATAAAAAATTCATTTGGGAATGGTTCCGAATGGAAGAAATTGATCACGCAATGCAATCAGTTAAAAAATTATAAAAATTAAAATTAAGCGAAAAATAAAAATTATAATATCGAAATAAAATATTAAATTAACTTAAACAGTTGAAACACCGTCACCATGCCGAAAAAATAAAATAAACATATACTTACTCATTGCCATAAAAATTTGCGCACCAAGAAAGAGTTGTCAGAATCGAACGAAATTTTACATATGTGACTGCAACGTTGATATCAGTAAGTGATTACAAAATCAAAGCAAAAGTATCATTTATTACAGGAAAAACTATAAATTAATGGAGATCATAGTATCCCTTTGGGCCACCTCTAGAGTGAATACAGCATGCGATACGGACAGCCATTGAGCATACAGTTCCTGTATTGTGTCCTGCGTCATTTCATTCCACAGTTGTTGTAAACGCGCCTCTAGTGCGACTAAACTTGTAGGCTGTGCAACCTGTCGTCCCAAGTAATCCCAAACATGCTCGATTGTTGACAAATCTGGGGATCGGGAAGGCCAGTTAAGTGGATGGTAATGTGGCGGAGGCATTCCTGTGACACCATTGGTGTGTAGCCGAGCATTGTCCTGTTGAAAAATACCCGCCCTGCCACGAGTGGCAACACATGCGGCTGAAGCATATCGCGAACGTACAGCTAGGCTGTCATGGTTTAGTGGATCAATATTAAAGGTGTCCGGGTATCGCATATTATCACATCAGCTGTGGGAGCGACGCGGCGTGCTACTGAAAAGCGAAGGCAGGATTGAGGCGTTCACCACGTGGCCTCCACACACGTACACGGTTGTCATCATTGCCTAAATTGAATCTCGCTGAAGACGACTTGGTTCCATTCGGTTGCTATCCAATCTCATCGAGCGCGACACTACTCCAAACGGAAGCGACGGTGGGTGGGTGGGTGTCATTGGCAGCACACGTAGTGGGCGCCGCCATACCAAATGTCCTTCAGCCAGGCGCCTCTCGATGGTACGGACACACAAAGGGACTCCCGGCCACACACTAAGCTACCATTAGCCTCAGGGTCGGTCGTGTGGTCTGGGCCTTCACACAAAGGGACTCGTAGTGAAGGTGCTGCCTGTGTCCGGATGGCGGGCAATGATGCAGTTGGCGCTGTGCGCGCTTGTCGGATAATGTGATGGTCTTTTCGACTATTGTTCTGCTGAGACCATCCTGAGCCTGGCCGCCGTGTACGCAACCTCTCTCCTGTCCACTGGTCCCAACACCTCCTTACAGTAAAGCCAGAACGGCCTAGGTGGAGGACTACTGGCCGAGCTGACCACCCTGCGTCCATCATCCCGATGAGTCGTCCCCTCTCGAACTCTGATAGCTGATCATATTGTCTTCGATGGTGGCGTAACGGCATCCCTAATGAAAAAACGTCCTTCTGCAACAGATTAAGTAGAAGCAAAAGGCCTCTGCGTACATTTTTTCTGCGCCAGGGAGAACGAAGTTCAATGCCCTCCGGTGGCATTACGCAATGCGTAATCACGCTGTATTACTAATCATTTGCATATCTGCCTGACATATACGTTCATGCCAAATTTTGTTACGACCTCCCAATTACTTTTTGGTGAGCAAATTTTTATGGCAATGAGTGTATATCAGATAAAGTAAAGAATGCAAATTCCGCTGTATTAAAAAAAATAAGTATGAAGGATGAGTTCTAAGGATTTGGCTCAAACATAGTTTGAAAGAACGTTCGAGATATTTTTTCAATGGTGTCAAGATGAAAACACTGTGATGACATTTTTGGTCACTAAGGAACCTATTTGTGTAAACATTCGAAAACATAAAAGAACTAAAAACTAATTCGAAACTAAAAAAGTATAACGCCGAAGGTGCGCCTATCGGATCTTTGTGTACATATGTACCAAATTTCATGCCCGCACTATGCTGAGATTTACCTCTACAGACTGCACAGGCACACGCACATCATTCATTATTTGGTGTCATTTATCTATTTCAACATGTTGTATTTTTTTTATGTTGTTTTCAATCAAAGGGTATCGTGTCAAATAAAATTTAAAACGCGCCATCGGAGATCGGTATACTGAGGATCCATCTTATAACTATAAAATATACCGGGGACTTCTCGGGATTTAGGATGAGCAGTCGTGGCGTAGCTGTGTGTGCACTCACGCAACACTTTTTTAATCTATTTTTGTTATAAGCGAGTGTATTGTTAAAATGTTTTTAGATTTTCTGGAATTCCATGTGAGTTCCTGCATATTTTCTTTTTGTTTTATTAGAGTTTAGCATCTTAAATCTCGGGCAAGTTTCCCGGGCTGTAAGATTCAAATCCAGTGTTGCAATTTCGACGTTGCCCGGGGCAACGTCCAAAAGTTCTATGAAATGACGATACAGACGACGTTGTCAGAAACTTTTTTTTTCGAATGGCTAGGCACTTTGACCTTCGTCACCCGCCTTTATTACAGCGGGCAGAGTGTGAACTATTTAGCCGTCCATTGACGTTGCCTCAGGCGCACCAGAGGGGGGCGGATCATATTGCGCCCACAACACAAACATCCATGCCTTACGTGGGGCTCGAACCCACAACGTGGCGGTCGAGCTATTGCTACGGAAACGCTTGCCTTGACCACTCGACAACCGTTGTCGTAAACTCAAATGCAAACCTTACATTGCATATGCACTGCAATTTTCGTACTTATCCCTTGCAACTGCTCTATACCTTTTGTATGAGCTGGACGGCCTTGTTAATAAATAAATAAATAAATCACACCGCGGAACTTTCAGTGAATTTTCGAAAACCAAGGAAAGCTTTAACAACACGCCCACTTATAACAACAACAAGGTAGATAATGTAAAAGAACTGCTACGTCTAGGATGTTAAGATGAGAACTCTACGAAAATATCTCGGGGACATCCAATATATCAGAACTTTCAACACACGAAAAAACTATATATTTTAATAAGTCCTGAAAATTCTATATTTAATCGTATAATTTCCGTTCAAAGTTTGTTTGAAATATAATTATATTTTTTTTATATTTCTTATGGTATTAGAATGGAAACACTGGGATAATATTTACGGTTCGTAAGGAACTCATTTGTGAGAAAATCGTGATAAAACAGATAATAATTAAAATGCAATTTGAATTATTTAAAAATACTACCGATATACACCGTGCCGAGCATTGAAGTATCTGTGACCCTAATTTAATGGCCGTGCATTGTTCAGCTTTCCGCTACAGACGAAACATCTATCATCCTTTATTATAATAGAACATTTTCAGCAGCTTCAGTGTAAGACAAAATATCATCTTACGTCAAAATCCTGGTGTATATAGTTCTTTTTATTTTGTGAAAGAAACGGTTAAACCCATATTGATTGATCTGAACTGAAGTTCAAAATCCAAACTTTGTTTTTGATCACATTTTATTCCTTTTTTCCTCCGGTAACGAGGTTTCGATTGATTCCTGCAATTCACGAGCACGGAAGTTTGTAACATCAGCTCTTGAAACTCAACCCACTTTACTATAAAGGTTTTAGCTCCTTAAAGAACGTGCTGATTGGACGAGGTAAATCGTGATACTTGATGCCTCTTGGCAGTGAAAAAGTTTGAGATTGCGATTCAGTTATTTTTACGTTCGTAAATTTTAACCGTCAATTTTTTCGTAGAGTCTTACGTAATATTCTAGTAAGAATAAATATTTAATACTTTTCAATAAGAATGAAATTAAGTTACTTCAATTTGTGGGGTGTATGTTTAATGAACTGAAGAGTTACCATATAAAAGCCACTTTAAATACGTTTTTTGTGCCACAGAAATGTATAAATGAAGTAATATAAAAATACAAAATCTAAACTTATACAAAATCTAAACTATACAAAATCTAAACTGAATTGTAATACAAAATCTAAACTTATCGTGTAAACAATGCTTTTTCAGTACTACGTATATACAATACTACGTATACACAGTACTTGTATGAGAAAGTAAAAATATATCTTCTTTGATTAGATGCCTCTTTGAGGGGATACATTACTTTAAATGTTGTAAAACATGTTTGTTTGATTTTTAGTGAAAATGATACGATTTTAGACGTATTGCCAAGGGCAATAAAATGTGCTTAAATATTAAAATATCTCAGGAATATATAAATATATAAATATCTCAGAAACTGCATCCAATTTGAGATTTTCTATGTCAAAAATATGCCTTTGAAATTACAGTAATTGACATGCATACTTAAATGGTTGGACAGTGTTTAAAAGCACAGTTATTGGAAATACAATATATGACAGATATATTATCATAAAAACTTTTTTCAGATGCATTTTTATATCTAATGGAATAAAAATATTTATATCTTATATAGAATAGAATAAAGTTCGAGTTATCATAGAATACAGTTCAAGTTTCCATGTTATGATGACATTATTTGGAGTTAAAAGTTTCTTCAATCCTTAATATTGACGCCTTAGAAGAAATAATAACAACATTTCGACTCAAATAAATTGGGTTTATCAATGCTTATTCTGTCAGAGTTGCTTACAAAATAATCTAATATTTTAGGTATGTTGCATATATATCTTTGGTTGCAAGTATTTACAAGTTGTTTGAAAAAGATCACACGATAAAATATATATATTGTATGTCTGGTCGCAGACTCACTATACCAATTTAAACAAAATGCTTCAAATTATATAGCCTTTTTAGACTACAACAGATTTTGTTAGGCGACATGTTCTAGTAAAACATTATAACACTTAACTTTTGATACGGGTCTTTTGTTTATAAAGGAAGTTCCAATTAGTAAATTGTTCCGTATTCATTTCAAGATTTTTACAAAAATTATCCAAATCTTTAATATGCAAAATTTGCTGTGAAAAACATATCCCTGTAATAGGCCTTCATCCATGTCTGGGCAAGCCATCGAACGCAGTTCATCAGTAAACCAACAATAAATTTTCGGATGATCATCTGAGTGAAGAGTAAATTCAAAATATATGTTTCGTTAAATTAATAATATAAAAATTAGCAATTTAAGCCTTCCTGTAGGAAAAATAATTAACTATTTTCCGTGATTTACAGACGACCACATAGAATTCTGAATTTCGTATGAAGCTACTTAATGTAAGTATTATTTTACCTACCAGAAATTATATAGAACAAAACTAAACATAAAATCCAAATGCGTGTAGTTTGGCGAGTTTTCTGAACATAAGCAAGCAAAGTCAAGGACGACGCATACCACATACGAACGTAGCAAAATTTAAGTAGAGCAAATAGATCTCGCGATATAAAATCGTATTTCCGTGAGAATCTAGGTTCCTTGAAACAAGATTATCGTGTGAATTCTGGAATGCCATTTTTGGGGACATATAGCCATGGAAATTCACATCTAGCCAAATAGTTATAAATCCAGATCAGACTCGGATAACACGTCTATAGAGGTGCACTGGTAAAAATTCTGGTGTGATGATTAGTTGAATTAAAAGAAATCCTAATTTAAAAAAAAATAATTTTTCTATCAAAGTATATATTTTATCAAATTCAAGTTACCAAATTTAGCAAATGAAATCGTTCTGGGGGAAAATTATTAAAAATTCCCATTATTCACAGAAGACCACTTTCTGTGCAAAATTAGCTATTAGAATTTATATATCAAACTATTCAAAATTGGTGGACAATATGCAACTCAAACCTTCATTCATATCTTCAGAAATTTTCAAGAATCCGCCAAATTTTTTGTAGATTAAGATGTTCAACTAAATTAAGCTATGTACCAAATTTCAACTCTATAGTACATAGGAAAGTATGTTAAAATGTTGCAACAAAAGTTGAAACAAACAGAGAATAACCACACATTGGTCATGACAAGTTATATGAGAGCTTTGAATAATAAAATGTTTTGAGCAAGCTTTCACTTCAATTTGCTTACTTTTATTTTAAATAATTTCTAAACTATTGATAGATAAATTATAGATAGATAACTAAACTGTAGATATATAGTGTGATAACAGATTTGTGCAATGGTGGAAATATTTTGATATTGGGATGCTGTGGAGTACCAAGAAAAATAAATGTTAAGTCGATCTCAACAGTAAAAGCAAAGTTGCTGCTGACAATGCACGCAGACTGGCAGATACAAAAAATTAACTATTTATGTGGGAGCAATAAAACTGGTAACACACATCCTGGTCAAGGCGCCAAAATGTGGTATTAAAATATATGATATTTATAATTATTTTATTGCTGAGAAGTAGTAGTGTGTGCAAAATAATGTGCATTTGACATATAATCCACATTTTTCCAGCGTCCGGATTGACCTATAAATAAACATATTTCCTAAATGATAAAACATTAAATTGCAAAATCTACTAAATGATAACACTTAGATTTTCCTTACTTAATTGTTTACTAACAACATATTGTTTTCATTAAAAATTATAATTTATAATATTACAATTATCATTCAATTTTCAATTACACTTTTGTAAATCTTATAAAATGTTGGTTCATTCTTAATTGGATACGGGTGTGATGACAGATGTTTTTGATAAGTGACTTTATAATCAGTTATTGTTAAAATGGTAAGTAGTCATGGACAATAAAAGGGTGTCTGTTTGCAGTAGCGTACTGTCTGCAATGTCGCTGAATGAAGCATTTTTGACCGCGCTCATTGTTGACAAGTCTGGTTGATAAATCCTATACTAGAATGGCAAGTTTAATTCAATTTCCGTTTTCATTTGACGACTGGCAAAGGCAATGTGTGCGAAGAAAAAGATATATATCTTGAGATAGGTTAGCCTTAGAGTTATAGGGTTGGTCTTATTTTTTGCAGCGTCAAATATTACGTATAAAATAAACATTTAATCGTTACATTTGAAGTTGCGTAGTCTTTTATTTTAGATTTTGACAAGGCAGCTTCTCTTTTTAATCATACGAAAATCTACACACCAGGTTAACCTACAAGTGACTTATCTACCAAAGTTTGTGAAATTTTGGTCAGTTATATAGAGTGGATGCATGCATTGCACAAATAGATACACAGACAGACAGACAGACACACACACAGGCGTTACGCTAAACATAGATTTTTCATGTCCTAGAGTGCTCGAAACGTGTTGATCCGTCGAAAATCGAGTTACCGTTTTCAACACCGTTCCAATACTTTTCCTACACATTACCATATATATGTAGGGGACGTACAAATTTAATTATATCTTGTTTATTTAAAATGTCTCGCTATTCAAAAATAACACAATAAAAACAAACATACTTAAATCCAGTGACTATGATAGTTTATAATTATTTGATTTTATAATTATAGACAAGTTAGTTTATAATTATAAACAAAATGTTGAGCTAGAAACATTCCTATTTTGAAGTAATAAAAATAATAATATTTTTTCATGCACATCTCCGATGTAACTGAAATGTAAAACAAACCACGTTTTCTACAGTCGTATAATTCCATTTTAAACAGTAGAATTCATATATACTTAAATACATACCTACATAATATAGACAGGATCCTACTCATTTTTATAATGCAGATAAAGAAAAGAAAAGAACTTGATTGTTCAGGAAAAGTATTAGACCTTCATTATTATTTGAAAATATTTTAATTACTTTTTTCACTCTGCAATATAGATAAAGTTTCATGGGTCAGGTGATAAAGGTTCGTATTTTGATCTGCATTCAAAACAGAAAATTCTACATTCTAAATAGTAGTGTGCATCTAAATAGTAGCATCTAAATAGTAGTGTGCATTCTATAATAGTGTGCATTTAAATAGTAGTGTGTACATTATAGTGTGTATTTCGTATAAAAATTCTAAGCAAAATTGCTACGAATTCGGCTTTATTCGAGTACATCGAGTGCGAATAAAGAATAATAGAATGAATTGTGCATCGTTGCCCCGCTACTTAAATAATGCAAATGCAGATAACACCATACAATTTCCACATCACCTGTTTTAGACTAAAATCATTCCCGCTCTCCGTTTTTAGCTATGTGCAACCATGCCAATTGCAAATCACAGATTTAATACGCTTTTTTAATACGCCCTAATTAAACTTCGTTGATACATTCTGAATAAAAACTCATCACAGATAAGTAAAAACACTTGAAGTCACAAAAAAAAGTTTCTTTACCCCAGGTGTGTAACATTTATAAAAATAATTGCTGTCCCAGCGAGTTTTAATGCGATGTATGTTATTTTGTCAGAGAACACTTATAATATTGCCCCAATTATATATATTACGACACGAAAAGTAATATTTTAAATTCACGACCAGAAAATGGCAAATAAAATAACAGTCCAAGCCCATTGGAGATATCATTCGCAAACCATTTATTTTTTGTCGTCTACCCGTAATAAAACTGATTTTGAACTCGAAACTTCGATTGATTGTCGGCTTTAAATATTTATTATTTTTAATAAATTCAAATAAAAAAATAAAACCGAGGTGCGTAGTTCGGGGTTACGTATCACCTCTGTAGCAAATTTCGCCGCTATTCAGCACTTCTAGTTTCAGCTAAAGACACCATACACAGACAGAAACACAAACATATCCTCTCATTATATAAGATATTAGACCTAAATCATTTCTGGCAAAATATGCTTCTACTAGAAAATGCCTGAGCGAATGCACATTTGCCTCCCATTGCGGAGCAAAAAATATATTATGAATGTTTTATATCCTTGATATGGTATCAATCGAAAATTCTATCACGTTCGTATATATCTCAGAAATGCCACTGCGTTGAAAATATTTTATATGTGTTTGTCCTGCACTGTGTTCTTTCGATTCGATTTCTCGGTCAATATTGGATTCAAATACAAATTCTGTACGAAAATAAGTATTCATTGCAAGAAAAGTTACAGTTTTATTGCTTACATTCGAATTTTCTTCGATTTTACAAGGAAGATGTTCTATTTTAGAGCACCAAGATAAATAAAACTTTTGGGAGACCTCTTTTAATCAAATTTTAAAGCTATGTAAAGTTTGCTCATATGTAAGTTTTAAATAAATGAGTTATACACCTGCATTTCAATCCTGTAATAAGTATTTTAAATGTATTTCACAGATTATTACCAGATTTTTATATTTTATTTTATATTTAAAAAAAATATAGCTTATTTGCTTATTTGCCTGTATATTCTGAGCCTCTGTAATTATACGCTTAAAATATTAAACTAGTTTTAAAGATGAAATGATTTATAATTTAAGGTTATTATATTATTTTACGTGGGATTATTATATATATTTTCTACACAGACGCCATCTACAATATATAGATTGAACATAAGTAACACCTTATTATTTTCACTCTAATAATTGCTTTTCAGAATTAACGGCTAATGATTTTGTGCTGTTTAAGAAATGAGATCTGAAAAGGGACAAATTTCAATAAGCGTTGGCAAGTTATAGATTATAGTTATACATCTAAATCTGGGGTAATGAAGTATTATGTACGAACGCTGAAAAATATAATTCCACACAAGGCATATAGTTTAGTTATAATTGGGTATTTTACTAAATATATTGGTGCTTTATATATATATATATATATATATATATATATATATATATATATATATATATATATATATATATATATATATATATATATATATATATAATATATATATATATATATATATGTGTGTGTGTGTGTGTGTGTGTATATATATAAAATATATATACGGGGTAATTAGAACTCTTAGGCCAAACTTTAAGGAATGATAAATCACATCTCAACAAGGAATTTTTGTCATACAAAGCAGGGTCGTAACACAAGAGGTGAACAGCTAGACCTAACTGACATTGAATGCAGTGACGACTGCGATAGAACTAGCCAGGGATTAAGCTGATCGCTTGATCTCTCCTGCCTCGATTTTTTCTTATGGGGCCATATGAAAAGTCTCATCTACTATAGTCCAAGATATACCAGGTGTTTTTGCTAACGTGCTCCGCTCGCAATTTTTGTCATACAAAGCAGGGTCGAAACTGTAGAGGTGAACCGCTACGTGGTAGCTCATGAAATGAGGAAATGATGACTTTCTCGTTAAAAGAGGAAACACAAAAATGACAGAGTAGGCACGAAGTACTTTTTACTGACAGAAATTTCAGAATGCATGGACAAAGTTACAGAAACTGCTCAAAAGTGCGACCACCAGCAGTAATGAAGGCTTCACACCTGCGACGTAGCTAGCCGCGCCCGTTAGCAAACTCACCCGGCATATCTTGTACAACGCCGAGAGCAACAGCAATCCTAGCAACAAGGTCCTCGTCGGAGTCGATGGGACTACCGTAGATGATACTTTTCATATGGCCCATAAGAAAAAGTCGAGACAGGAGAGATCAGGCGTTCAGCTTAAACCCTGGCTAGTTCTAAAGTAGTCGTCACTGCGTTCAATGTCAGCGACGTCTAGTGGTTCACCTCTTACTTTACGATCCTGCTTTGTATGACAAAAATTGCTTGTTTATATGTGATTTATCACACATACACACACACACACACACACACATATATATATATATATATATATTAACCACTCATACCATGTGATCACAGATATAGATTATATTATCTGATGAATGGAAACTGAGGTATTTGGCCAGAGGTGGACCCTTACAGATTACGGAAAGTCCTAAGTGAGCAGAGCATTCCCGTTTACGACTCTAAGGAATATCTTCCTAAACGCTTTAATGTCTCAGAAATCATTCCTTATGAATTTCCCTGGATCAGAAATCATTTTACTGTTTAAAAGAAATGCGACCGATTTTCGCTTTACCTGTAATACATGGTAATGCATAGGGAAAATTTTGGAATCATGTCGAGTTTTCGACGGATCTACACGTTTTGGGATTTCTAGAATACGAAAATATTACTTTTAGCGTGACGCATGTGTGTGCGTGTGTCCGTCTGTCTACCTGTCAGTGCAATATATGTATCCACAATAACTCAAAAGCTAATGAACTAAATTTCATAAAATTTGTTAGGTTAGTCACTTGTATGTGACCCTGGTGCTGATTAGTTTTTGGTGCTATTCGAAATAAAAGAACCTGTCCTTTTTAAGAGATAGTCTGCAAAAACTGTGTGTATCCATTCTAACTGAATAATTAATTGTCCAAAATAATAAGACCAATCCCATTACTCTTAGGCTAGCCGTTCTCGAGATATTTTAGTTTTCTCACATTTTTGCTACTTCGGTTTTGAGAATAAGTCCAGTTACCAAATGAAATTGAAAAGCTAATTAAAAGTGTAATTTCAGTTAATTATGCGTGTTATTTAGTGCAATTAAGCTCAATTTAATAAATTATTAATGAAATAAAGAGCAAATCACTTTGAGTCTGCTATTCACAATCAGACTTTTTGTTCTCTTTAAATTAAAAAAATCTCATATAATTGTATCGCAGTACTTATTTAATGATTAGTAATTCAAATGTTAATATCATTTGATGAAATAATTTGTAATTCCATTTAGAAATATTTTTAACATGTTATTCTATGATACTTTGTCTTCTGTGCCAATACATATTATATTGTATGCATGTGTCGTTGACAGTTGGCAACGTGTCACGACTCTCAATGCCAGCATTGATTGCTCGCCCCATTCTCTCAATTACATCGCCTCCTCCTCAATTCACTAGCGGAATAATTATGATAAAGATAGCGAACTATGTCGGGTATTTCAGTATTATCCTAGCTTGCTGCTGTTCTAAAATTTATAATTTCACTTATATTTAGTTTTTATTATGAATATTTAAAATTTTATTATGAATATTGGGTGTCCCAAAAATATTGACCTCGGCTTTTATTCTTTCAATATTGATCTTAGACATATATAATAAATTGCAAAGTTGCGTAAAAAAAGTTGCAGTATTTTATGACATCGATTAAAATTTTCAAGGGAATTAAATTAAAAAAATATATAAAATTTACATTTTTTTACGGCCCCCGTAAAAAAACCTTTCCAATGAGTAAAATGTCCCATACACTAATAATGTGATGCACAAAATTTCAACATTTTGTCATAAAAAGTCCCAGAGATATGGAAAGACAAAAATGCTGACATAAACCACTTTTCGATGCATCGAAATGGGTTCTCAGAGGGGAAAAATCATGCCCGCAGATCGCGTTTCAGGGGTCATACACAAATTACGAAAAAAAACTGTGATTACATAAATAAATAATAATTTTGCTATTTATTGGCACAAAAGTATCTACACTGTGTAAAATTAATAACTTTACATACATATTACAAAGCTTGTTCAAAATGTTTTCCATCCATGCCAAAAATCCATTAAATATAAGAGACAGATATTATTTGCCTATGATGCATTAGCGCGTTGCTTCATTTGCACTCTTGCTATAAACATTTACATTTTAATTTGTGATTAATCCCTCACCATCTGTGTTTAAACATATATCTCTGGGACTTTTTATGCTAAAATGCTAAAATTTTATACATCATCTTATTAGTGTATGGGGCAAATTTTTCTGATTGTAAAAGTTTTTGTACGGGAACCGTATAAAAATTTAAATTTAAATAGGTATGGATATAAAATCAGTAAAATTTCCATACTTGTTCCTCATTCCCAAGTTACACAAAAAAGCCGGTAAAGTTCCGAACAGTAACAGTGGGATGCGGTTAATACCTGGAACTAGCACATAAAAACTTTTGTATTTACGTCAATACGTTATGACTGATATTAAGGGACATATATAGCTCCATAATTTTAAAAAACTGACAGGAATTGATAGACCTGCTAAAATACTGCAACAAGGATTTGTGCTTTAGAAGCTACGACTTCCGGGATTTGTTCAATAACATCGATTTAACAAACCTACAAGTGATTTTGAAAGAACTGCATGAGGAATACAATTTAAAACCATATATAACTTTTAGAAGATATTTGGATTCGGTCGAATTAGTTTTCAAAGAAAACATACTCCATGACGGTACACATTTCTACAATCAAGTCAAGGGCATACCTATAGGTGGAGCATGTTCGTCAATATTGGCGGATATTTATCTATCCAAATATGAAAGAGGAACCCATATATTATCGGAAATACCTTATTTTCGATATGTTGATGATGTGATAACAGGGCGTTATGAAAACACCCCAAACCTAGATTTTGCATTTTACCCAAAAGAATTGGACTTAATTGAAAATCCAATCAATGAAGATGGATCGACAGACGTTTTGGATTTTTGAATAAGAAAACACCAACAGTATGGAATTTATACAACCATACGTGACAAGAGAAATTCATACAATATCAAAATAAATAATATTATAGATTGGAATTCAATCCTCACTAAAAATATTTTCAGAAATATTGTCATCGGATACTTCAGAAGAAACAGGAATTATAATGCTTTTAAAAATGACTGCATTTATGAATGTAACAAAATAATAAATGAAACATTAAAAAGAAATTATCCCAGATATTTTCTACAAAATTATTACTATTCAATTTTCAAAGAAAGAAATTGTACTTTGTTTGAACCTGAATAAGTATTCTTATCATATCTGCGTTCCTATCATCTTGGAATCTTATTACGCATGTGCAACTTTCCCTTATAAAAGTCGAGTCTTCATGTTGGTTTGATGGATGTATCTCTTCTTTTCTTGGTTCCATCTTTGCTTCTATGTCAGATCTGGTGCTTCTATCTTTGCACAGGTGGGAGATTGACCATTGAGTTACATTGGGGCCGTGAGCGTTGCCCGGGTCGTAAAAGCAGCTTTAAGATAGGGGTGGGGATAGGAAAGGGGTGTCGCAATCCACCCCTACCATTATATGCAAATCATATGGTCACTCCCGTTGTCACTTCTCTTTTCATCATGTATATATCCTTATATATATATATATATATATATATATATATATATATATATATATATATACTTAAGTAATACAGTTACGCCTGTAATACGTCCTAAGTAAGCATTCTTGATACGCCCTAAATAAGTTCGCTGTATAATAATAATATACGCCTAATAATAATGTGGATACGCTCTATTAATTTCAATACGCCTGCGTACAAGTATCTGATTCGCCGAACATTGGAAAAAATACGCAAACATATCTTATTTTTTACATGACCATATTAGATAAATAACTTAACCATGGGATAACTTCACCATTAAATAATTAAACCATGACTATATTAGATAAATAATACAGAATAATAGAGATCCAATGATATTATTCGTGTCGGTCTGAGAAAATCAATTTAGCGAAAAGGCAAACACCAGTTTGGAAATGAATGAGTTTTATGCAATAAACGATATATGGTAGACATTACAGCTTTAAGCATAAAATGTAATAAGCTCATGGTATTTAATACTTCCTTTTAATGCCTTGACTTCATTTTAAATATATAATTTATAAATATTATGACACATTCATTTTCAATTAGGGATGGCTAAATCGGAACGGTTTCCGCGGTAGAAAGACTTAGTGTTCTATTTCTCATACGATGAGCTGAAGTCAGCTGGCACTCTTGAAATCTCTTCATTTGCACAGTGGGCGTCGTTCAATATGGATATGTTGATTATTGCTAGTCGTTGACATAGTTTGTCCAATCGCGCATGATTATTGTAATAATCTGAAAATTTGGAACCAAGGCAACTCACGTTTCACATTTTTTTTTCTCAATTAACGCTTAACCCACCGAACACACCAAGTTTCAAAGTTCGTTTCTGCCATAACACTATCGAGAAAAAAATAACGGTTATCGTCATTGTCATATTTCCGTGAACGTGTTTGGATTTAAACGAGTTTGTAGTGCTTGAGTGCGCCGGAATATTATCCATCCCACCCGAAGCACTTTAAATAAATTGAATCACAATGTTTATCAACTAGCTGATTAGTGAAATCACCAGAATATACTACTACTACTACTGATGTTTGATTGATCCCTCTTTTCTTTTCTAGCACATACCATTGTCTAATTTCATACAGAATCTAAACTTCAACGTTCTAATGTTTGTATCAGTAAATACAGAATCTCAACCTTTCTAGCCCTATTTCTGGAAAAATGCCACGCCAGAACGAATATCAAGGGTAGAAGCGAATATTAAGGAAAAGAGTAAAATCTGCAGCTCTTACATCATCTTCTTCCAAAATTGAACTAAACGAATCAGAAGAAAACTCCGCTAAACAAAAGAAAAAAATTTGAGCAAAGCGAAAGCTGCTAGATAAAAAGGGGGAAAACTGCGGGAAAATGAATTAATCTTAGAAAGCAGAAGACAATTTAGAAAATGAGGATGAAATTAAAGAAAATAAATATGTTCGTATAAAATTAGTATGTTTGTATCTATAATGGGCTCTATGGAAAAATTGTATTACGCTTTTTATGAATTGAGGGCCACAATTGGCCAATTAGCGGATTAGACATACAAATACGAATGTATACACACACATGTACACAAGAAGAATCACCGTAATCAAACTTGAGTGCTACAAAAATGAATTGGGCAATGATCTCCCATAAGCCTTCGTACGAAATTAATAAGCCAGTTTTGTGGATTTCTTCAAATACTATGAAATAAAAAATGTTAACATGCAACAGCTGACAATAAACACTAAATAATTCCTAATGTTAAGATACCTGATTCGGCATAATGTTTCTGCAATCTAGCCAAAGCTTTCGAAGTCATGACTTTGACAATCTGTATGTATACGGATATTTAACAAAATCGATAGGCGTCTAGTAACGAAAATTATTCTCTGTCCAAGTTTTCATAAACACTTTAAAAATTGCATGTTTATTAACCATAAATAACATCTCTGACCAAGTTTTCATGAAAACTTTAAAAACTGCATGTTAAGTAACCATAAAGAATTTTCTAGAGTATTTTAACGAACATAAAAGCTCAATCATGTAGTTCATTCATGCTAGTAAGCTACTCTGAATATAAAAGACAGGCATTAAGCTGGTTATCTCTAGAGTGCGGATAGAAAAGAAAAAATGCTTCATTTGGTTCCAAATTTCCCATACCTACAAATATATTTAAATACTATGATGATTTGGAGATAGTAGCAGGGGAAAGCTATTCACAATGACTGAGGTCTCTATAGTATTTCAAAACGCATTTAAAAAATACTTTCCAAAAATGCAAATTTAAATCACTAATGCTAAAGTTTACCCTTGATGATATCTTCTTTTTTCATTTTCAAGCCACATAAACAAAAACACATACTTTAATTCAAATCCTGCGATCCAAATGATGCACTCTTGATGGAGTTCGGTTTTACTTTTTCTAAGAATTTTTAAAAAATAATAAATATCTAAAATCTCACATATGGTGTCCTTATGAATTTAACAAACCAGTTTTATGAATTTGTTCAAATAATATGAAATGTAAAGGTTTATATACGAAATCTGAGAAACACAAGTTTTGTTCCAGTGTCAAGAACTTAAATTGGTTGGAGTCCGACTCTAAAATCGGCTTTCTTCATCTGACACCTAGCAGATGCGGTTAGGTCCTGGCGATTTGTATATGTAGATTAGTTAAATCGGTAGTAGCATCTAGTAGTATCACAGACCCAGTTTTCATAATCACGTTTAAAATTGTATGTGTATATGTTTATCTCCCATAAATAATTTTATAGAATATTTTACAAAATATAAATTTTTAATTAATCGCAAGTGAAACTCCACCGACCTTGTGTGTACTAATTCCCCCTAGTCGAAGGAGCGCCTATGCACCACGTCCACCAGACCCCCCCCCCCAGGGTGCTCCATAACGAAGGGGAGGAGATTTACAGCTTCACTTTTATAGAAGCCCCCCGAAGGGTGGAAGTCTAACTTTGCTTCGACATGACAACATCCATGCCCGCTGGCGGGATTCGAACGCGCAACCCGGCAATCCAGCGATCAGACAGAAAAGCATGCCCCTGACCGCTTGACTACCGGATCGGCCCACCAACCTTTAAATCTTCAACTGCAGGAATTATACCGCCCATCAAAGTCAAAATAATCCCTCCCACTTTGGTGGTGTTTCAGTCCGTATCGAAAATAACGTCCCTCATCATGAACTTAGCACCCTTAATACTAATAGACCCTTAATACTAATAATACTAACCATAATAATACTAATAATACCCTTAATACTAACCCCCTCTCCCAAACCAACCTGTTATCACTGTAGTCTGCATTTATATATCTGTATTTATATGTTACCCCAACAAAGCTACAATCTTACTCCTGACCTGAATTTAATCTTCAACTCCTATCATCGAACCATTATCGCCGACAATTACAACGCGCACCACCCCGCCTTAAATTGTCGTTGCCGTAATCCTTACGGGGTATAAATTTATAAATTCATTACCACCAAAGGCATTCATGTTTCTGTCCCTTCCAACCCCACACACTTATATTTTTCGGCTACCCTCTCTACCATTGACTTAGCACGCTTAAATAACATTCATTACCCCTACTCTACCGAAACCCTCGACGAACTATGATCCGACCACTTCTCAGTTCTTCTTACCCTCCAATTTAACACTCTTCTGCTTATTTTAGACCTCCCCACCTTCCCTAACTAGAAAAAGTTTAAACAATCTCTTCAAAATTCAACCCTCTTAATTCCCAAAATTAATAATACCGACCACCTGAACTCAGCTGTCCTCGAAGTCACCCAAAAATTCAGCGCTCGCTTTCTAACGCCACTACCACCCACATCTCCCCCCGTTACAACTCCCTCCCGTATCACATTAAAAAGCATATTAAATCCCGAAACGCTACCCGCAAACTTTGACAAATCTCCAGAAATCCTCACATTAAAATTGCACTTAATGCTCTTAACAAAAAAAATCAGAACTGAAATCCCAAATTTCAAACAAAATAAGTGGAAGGAATATATTGAATCCCTCTCCCCCTCATAACAGATCTATCTGTAAAGAGATCAAATGTGTGAGAAAGCCATTCGTGCAATTTCCGCCATTTCGCAAAAATTCTGAGATGGCCTTCTCCAACCTTGATAAAACCAATGTCATAGATGATTTTGATAACAAAAACTATTTGAACCCAATCATGGCATCTAAAACAATTCTTTCAAACAAATGTTAACCAAACTGTTAATAA
This sequence comes from Amaurobius ferox, assembly GCA_951213105.1. Taxonomy (NCBI): domain Eukaryota; kingdom Metazoa; phylum Arthropoda; class Arachnida; order Araneae; family Amaurobiidae; genus Amaurobius; species Amaurobius ferox. The sequence continues at coordinate 133,911,824 of OX578143.1, read as the reverse complement.
CTTATTTAACCCACCTGATTACATTCCCCTTACCTCCCCCACCGAAGTCTTCGATCAAATAAACCATTCCAAAAACAAAAAACGCTCCCCGTATCGACAAGATCTCCATAAAGCCCTTAAGCATTATTTTCTTCCTAGTTTATATCATTAATGTCATTATCACCTTCGCTACTTCCCTAATTGACGAAAAACTGCTGTGATAATTCTCATTTTTAAATCTGGTGGTGACTCTTCCAATCCAATTTCGTACCGCCCAATATCACTCCTTTCCTCCCTTAGCAAATTCACTGAGCAATATTATTCAAACTAGACTGTTAAAGTTCATAGAAGATAACGATATCATTATTCCCGAACAATTCGGTTTTTTACCCACCAAACCCCCCCGCAATGTGGAATTTGTCGCTGACGGAATAAATGAAAAGAAAGGGGTTGGTGCACTTTTGCTGGACGTGGAAAAAGCCTTTGATAAAACTGGGAATATCGGTCTTATTTACAAACTTCTACAACTTAAAATCACAGCACCCCTTATTCAAATCATCAAATCCTATCTCACAAATAGAAATTTACACGTCCGTATTCATAACGCCTCTCTCTGTCAACAAACCCATTAAAGCGAGAGTCCACCAAGGTTCCACCCTAGTCCAGCTCCTATTTAATCTCTATGTAAATGACATCCCCGCTCTCCTCATACCATCCTCTGTCTTGACGCAGATGATACTTGCATCATATCCGCCCACCGTAACTTAAATCATCTTCACTCCAATTTTCAAAATCATATCACCACCCTTGAATCCTACTACCAAAAATGGAAAATCAAAATTAACTCGCAAAAATCCCAAGCTGTTTTCTTCTTCGGCACACGCATCTCTCCCCCCCCCCCCCCATTCAATTCAACGCTCGACCAGTCTGCTTCCAGCGCTGTGCAAAATGTTTTGGAGCATACATTTTAATTTATATTTTTACTTCCATAACTTCGTTTAAAAATCTAAATGCGTATCTTACTCTTACTCCAGTGTGGCAAATACGGTCACACCGGCTTGCTATTCAGTTCCATTCTTGCTCCAACTTGACGCAGCGCTGAGCACGAAGGAACTTCGGAGGATGACATCTGTCTCCCCCGCTATCTCTGCGTTCATCTGTCTTTTTTCATTTACTTTAACTCTCTTGAAAATTCTTCGAGATGCCTTAATTTTAAACCTTAATTGATTTTTTCATACCTTTTTGCTCAGGTCCAATAATTTATTTTATGTTCTTTTTTTTAAGATCAAATCTGTTCTGCTATGTCATGATTAATGTCATGATAATGTCATGATTTCAAATATAGGCATATATTCCGGAGGTTAAAGTAATTCCTTTTAGGAACTCCTCGAAATGGAACACCGCGCTCCGAAATCACAAATAAAGATACATTGTTATTTGGTCAATCTAGTGAGCCGTTCTGTATTATGACTTTGTTGCCAGATATTAAGATTTCGATTTACATCTAGCGACAAAATTATCATTTCTGCGATGATTCTCAATCCTAAAGATATGGTTTTTCATCTGGCAACAAATTTGAAGATTTCTTTTTTACTCGGAATTGTTTTTCTCAGTTGTAAACACTTGCTATGAGCTTAGATTTCCAAGAAGTAGAAAGGTAAAGTAGTTGATGTGAAATGGCTTATCATAATTTTTCCAGATTCCTCTGCCTTTCACTATTAAATCATTATGACTCACTCAAGATTCTCTCAATAAGGATCTTGAACATCAACATCTTGTGACTTTAACATCTGTGCAAACTTCAATAGACAAAATACGTTATACAATTTCCGAGCAGAATGTGCTTGTTAATTGAACTGAAACTGTATAAAAAGTAATATATTTTGCAACATAACAGGTGTAGTTTATAAATAATATCCCTTCGTCAAAATACAACTTAAAATTTTGGTGTTTAATGGATTTCGAAGGCCTTACAGATCTCCTTAATGAGCACTAAATCATACTCAAAAATGCCGTTTTTTCATTTGATTTAGATAAATTGAAGTAAACCTCATTTTTTTTTTACAGATTCAGTTAAAATAATTATTTAGCTATATATAAGAACTATATATGATAGTCTATAGTGCTTATGAGAGTGAACTTATTGCGGACGCTATTAATATTGATAATTTTCAAGTATTGCTGGAAATATAAGTAAACTCTAACGAATTACCGACATTGCCAGGGTTCTATATAAGCGTCCATCGCGTATAATTAATTTAATAAGCACCCCTTGCTAAATAATACATCTGAACACAATTTAAAATTACACGTATCATATCACATGCACTCGTCGCAAAAATAAAAATATATAAACATTATAATTAACCGTAACGCTCATGAAACAAGTGATTAGCCGATTCCTCGAAAATACACATGCAACTCCTCTTAGCACATCCCAAAATACCTACTCCCTTACGACAAAATGAGTGGTTCTTCACACGGTTCGTTTTCTTCTTCGGAAAAGGACCAAAATTTGTGATAACCTAGGAGATTCGTTCAAAGACTATAAAGGTCAATACTATAAATGCACAAAGCTTCAGTCTTCTAAGCCAACGGATGGCTGATAAAGGATATGGTAAGATTAAAAAAAACATACCCGGATATTTTATCATTACACTAATCAAAAATATGAATGTACTAGATTTTGTTTATTGGTCTACACTATAAGTATGCAAATATTAATTTTTCCAAATCAAAAGGTGGGGTCTTCTAGGGGATCTCACAAAACTTAAAAATCCCAGTTTCTTCGTTTCCGGGGAGTAATCGAAAATCCGGCTACGTTAAGTCTTATTCGATGGTCAATAGTATAAATGAATAAAGTTCTAGTCTTCTAAATCACCAGGAGGACTACTAGAGGATCTGACAATACTTAAAAATCCCAGTTTCTTCATTTCCGGGGAGTAAATCGAAACTCCGGTTACGTTAAGTCTTATTCGATGATCGATAGTATAAGTGAATAAAGAGCCAGTCTTCTGAATCACCAGGGGAACATTTGGAGGATCTGACAAGACTTAAAATTCCAGTTTCTTCATTTCTGGGGCATAAATCTAAAATCTGGCTATGATAATTTTTTATTCGAAGATCGATAATATAAGTGAATAAAGATTCAACCTTCTAAATCAAGAATAAACTTCTGGAGGATCTGAAAATGCTGTTCAAAACCTCCAGTTTTTCTTCTCCGGAGGAGGAAGGAGGTAAATTGAAAATCCGGCTCCTAGGTCCTGTGGTATCGACCGTCAGGTATCGACCGTAGTCGATACCATATATTTGCAAAGATTCGGCTTTCTATGTCAATGTAGGGGCTTCAAGAGTGTCTGGAAAGACTATTGGAAAATATCCATTTCTTTCATTCCAGTAGTTGTATATTAGAAAACCCTGCTCAGTTCTGTTTTGTCAATCGGTTCGGTTTAGTCAGTAATGTAAGTGTAGAAAGCCCAGACCACACGACCAACCTGAAGGCTAATGGTAGCTGTTTGTGTGGCCGGCAATAATGTAAGAGTGCAAAAAATCAGTCAGTTAAAATGATTGTAGAATTTTTGGAGGGTATGGAAAGTAAAAATCACTTTAGGCAATTATATATATTGATAAATACTTTTTGACTTATTCGTGAGTATATGATGTATTTGCTAAATCGATTTAAACCACTATTTAACCGTTCAATGCAGAACACTGCGTTCCTTCTGTATTCTGCCCAACGTATCCCGCATACTATGTCTGGATAATCATCTATAGTGAACTAGTTGAGGCGTTCAATGACGGGATTGCACTCTCCATTCTATCAATCACAACACCTCCTTCTGCATACACTATTGGAATTATAGAATGGACAATAAACTCCACTCCCCCTTTCCAATAATTTCAAGACTCCCTATGATCAATCTGGAATAAGTTAATATGCTGATTTAATATATAAGTCGAGTTAATATATCTGAATTATTTAAAGTGATTAATATAGCTGTTTGAAGACATTGCCACGAAAACGTCACTAACGGATCTGGTCAGAATTACGTTAGCTAAATTTTACTTTTTCATGCTACATAATATAGGATAAAGTATTGTCCTCACGAAAATTTTCGATTTCAAGATTTTGATGCGAATACATGTTTTAGGACCTCTTGAACAGGTTTTGACTAATTTTAGACTGATGTCAGCCTGGCTGTCTGTATGTCTGTCGCCAGTGGACGAATTCTTGTGCACCCGATAGCTGCCATAAATAATAATGGATTTTCACGAAACTTCTTATCCGTCTTTTTTGACGAAACATCTGGAACTAAATAGAATTTTTTTTAAATTCGAGCGAAAACTTCAAAATTTTATATTTTCTTAATATGGCAGTATATGACAAAATATTACATACTTATGAATGAAAGGGGTTATTTTGGACTCAATGGTCATGCAGCATAGCATTTTTAATCATTGTAGTGAGAAATAGCCACTATAGAATTTTCGTGTTCGTGACATAATTAGCCCACCACGGAAGGGAGGGGTACTCCCCCGAAAGGGTACATTATCGAACTTGATATTAATCGAAATATTTTGAAGTCATTTAAATGAAAGATGGCATGCTATCATTTTATTATTTTAAACAACAATACTAATTTTTCAAATCCTGCAATATTTATAACTGAAAAAAAAATGAAAGAAATCCTGAATTTTTTTATAAATATATTCTGACATGAGAGTCGAATTGTACCACACCCCTGTTAATTACTATTTCTGTACATCCAAAATATATATGTACATATTTCTATATAACACTAAATCAAGTTTACCTCAAGTTGCTCATCCAAAAATGTAATTTTGCTGATCCGTAGCTCAAAAGTATCGACTGCACGATTTGATTTAATCAAAGGAGAATTAACATTTTGATAAAAAGAAATCATCCTGATGATAAAATTCCTGGACCGTCGAAATAAGTGAGGTTGCATACCTTTCTGGTTCTGATGAAGGCTGTATTTTGCCTTTGAAATCGGTTCACTGATTTATTTGTGTATGTAGGCTGTAGTTTACTAAACATTAATTCATCTTGTTTATTGTGTGAATATACATATAATCAGCCTATACATATAATACACTATGAAACATATTATATACATTATTCATTAAATAGTGTTGTTTATAAATGCCGGTCGTTAGGCCGCAACTTTAGACTAACTATAAGTTTATATGTATTGTACAATAAGTTCTACTGTTGCCTTACCTGAAAAATCCTGTCAGTTTTTCAGTTTCATTTGAATAAATTAACATTAATGTGCACTCTTGCATTGCACTCTAAAATACTATTAATGGTATTTACATGAATTTTGACCAGTTAATTGCTGTTTTACTGTCATGGTAATAACTAGAATTTAGTTCTTCAATATGATCGAAGAGAAACATAATTTACATGGAAATTTGACGTTTCACAATGATATTAACGCTTAATAATGAACATAAACTATAATATAATCTATATACTATAACACTGTAAATTATATACCATAAACAATAACATAAGCTATTAACTGTAGGAAAAATAAGTGTTAGAAACATTTAACTTTTATATTTAAGAACTGATATCAAATCGCAATATTGAAAAATGTCATTTACACTGCCCAGAAAGATCAGTGAAGAAATAACTCTGTAGTAAAAAATTATGGTTAAACTAAATATTTCGAAATAAAAATTTTGAATGGCTTTAACGGAAAAGCCCTTGGGGCATAAAGTACTCATTTTTTCTTTCAATAAAGATCTTGCAAAAGCTTGATTACTTTGATTAAGAATGACATTTTTCTTCGATTACATAAAGCTCTTTTGAAGATTTGTAGAAGTCTCCTTTTTTGATAATTTATATAACGTACATGTTTAAAAGGCAATAAATGCAACAGGAATTGAAATATGTTGTGCTTTTCATTTTAACTTAAGTGGTCTTACTTTTTAATGATAAATGAAAAATAAGTCATTAACTAAATAGTGAAGTCATTTTATATATAAATGAGATAAAAATTAAAGTCACCTGCTATGTTACTGTGAAAGTATTATATACGCTTGTATGTAAATCATGTTTGTAAAAGAAAGCTAATTATTTTAATAATATTCCGCTTAAATAAATGCTTATGAAAATTATTGAGATTGAAAATTATTAGTACTCACAGATTTAGAGGGGTTTCTCAAAATTAGGCTTGAGCTCCCAGTGCAGATAACTGCACCCATGGACCTGTTTCGCGTTTATGAACTCGTCAGCATGAAATGGCATATATCTGCAATGACACCAAGAACACTTACCATGTGCCACCATTATGTGGACAAACTCTGTAGAGATAAACAAATTCAGTCCTAATTTAGTCCTAATTTAGTCCTAAATACTCAGGACTGGTTCCGTTAAGACCTATATTTGATGAGGGAATACAATAAGTAGTATGTCTTTAAGGTAAGTGACCCAATTCGCAGGGTGATTTTATCAAGCGAACATGGTATGTTGGTGAAATTTGCATTAATACAGGAAAATATACTAGGCACTGTCCGGGAATTAAAGCAAGAATTAATTTAATCCATTCATTCAATTTGTCAAAAGACGTAGTATCCCGCTGTACATGCGAATACAGGCGCAACTGCATATCCTAACCTTTTAGCGGGAGTATTTCGCTCTAAATAAGCACCTAATCGAGTCTTTGTCTCTGCGGTCAAGTAATACGCCTCGAGCACATTTTGTGCTAAGCCCTAATATGTCTGTGTATGCCTTAAATATGCCTTTCGCCCTGAGTGCAAGCGTAATGCGCACTAAAAAGTTTTGATAGGCACTGAACAAGCTCCTTTATTAAGCTATATATACACCTTTCGACGTCTGCGCGGGCATAACGTACCGTAAATAAGCACAATACTACGTTTACTAAATTAAAATACATGCAATAAAAAGTCATCGGACATCATATGTGTCTTTTATCATCCCATTTGTTTCTCACCGTGTTCCGAGAACACAGTCTCTAAAGAACTGATTTAGAATACTTGATTGATAATTCGAGTGGTGCTACCTGCTGAACATGCTTCGTCATCTGACGTTTATCTGACGTTTCTTACCGAATTTTATGAAAGGGGGTTGTAACATCGCAATCCCGGTTATCCGGATTTATGCACGTGCATGAGACGTGGATTTTTCGACCAGATCATTTGTGAAATGCCAAGGTTTGTTACAAACTGGTGATACAGTTATACAATATAAAAATTATAATTAATGAATGGATGGCTTTAGAATTTCCTTTTGTGTTGAGGCAGTGTGTAATATTTAAAGAGCTGCTGTTAAATTATAAATATTGGATTATCAGTCAATTTTTGTATCGCAATTTTAAAATCTGTGTCATCTACAAACAGGAAAAGCATATATCTTTTAAAAACGGACGACAATTCATCTATTGGTAATTCAGATTTCCTTTAAAGTTTATCCGAAACAGGATTTTAAAATGTTTCCACTAGGGATCAAAGATGTATCTGTACCAAATTTCATGTTCGTACGATGGTTAGATTTTCCGTTACAAACGACAAAAAGAGACAGACATACATACAAATATATCCCTTTTTTATTAAAGAACAGTTTTTGATTTTTTCTTTGAGTTTGTTGGCTCCCTTTCGCTGACGAAGGAGATCCAGCGTATCCTCGAAACAGCTGTGTGCTGTATTTTATGTCATGTGTGCTTTTATGTTGCTCATGTTTTTCTTAAACTTCGCACAAAATGTATTTTACTTATTGATCTCGAAAAGGGTTGGTAGGCATTTCAAATTGTACACTATAACAGTATAACACTTTCCGTCCAATATTCCCTATGCTTTGCACTGTCTATATAGGGAAGAAATGATACTACGCTATTTAGTTTTGCATAGTACAGTTTCAGTTTCAAATGAGTGCACATTAGACAAAGAATGTATGATTAGGATAAATATAAGTCCCAGTATACCAGGAACTGTCCCTGTTTATTTGTGTTCCCACGGCGTCAATTTCAATTTAGCATTTGCCCTATTTTTCACTTTCAATGTAACAGGAAAGTCTCGATTTTAAAGAATTTATTTAGAATTCGTTGCTTTGGGACTTTCGTAAAAGTTAAAATACAAATGACAACGAACGTAATTTGTTAACCTACTGGTAAAGCAATGTGTTGGAATCATCAGGTGTTGTAGCGGTTTATGTAGTGTGGTATTATGCTTATAGTGATTATTAACAATATTTTAAATGTTTTAACGATTTAAAGGGTGTGACATTATATAGTGATAAGTAGCAAGACTTCAGATAACACTAAAATAGAAGATAGTTCAAATTCCTTTTTAAAAATACTTTACGAATCGAACAATAAAGATTGAAAGAAAAATAAGTCTACCCACACCCAATATACGTTATGAAGCAAATTTATTTCGTTCATTATGATTGTAATTAGAATTCATTAACGCCCTTTTAAATGGCTTTAGATTTCCTAATTCTGTCTGGAACAGTGCCATTATAGATAGAATGAGTTTAGGTGCGACTTGCCTTGATAAATTATATCAGTTAATTGTCTTCAGATTGCATTATCGCTATATTAGCAGATATATACCTTTATAATGAACTGACAATCATGGTGAAAATTAAACCTTCTAATTTATACCAGAATTTATGTTTCATTAAGTATCACGGGGATCACAGAGGCACTGCCGTTATTATTGAGATATACTGCCAAAGCTCCAAGACAAAATTATATTATAATACACACGATGTGGCAACTATATTATAGTGCTTCAAATCTAGAGATTAACAAAAGAATATAAATCATTAATTACCAAAATCTATAATCATGATGAATAGTGATCGCCACAGTTTTTACTTAATTAATCTTTTGTTATTTCTACATTTTATTTAAATTGTACATTGCTTCTCGTTATAGTCTCCAATACCCACCAATTGTCTTTTTCTAAGGATCCACGCGTCTATACGAGCTATTGTGCAAAGCATGTAAATTCTACAGTAAAAAAGATACTAAATTATTATTTACTTATTTTGTATAGTTATGGTTAGTTAATTATGAATCAGTTTATACACTCAACATCATTCACAAAATGTCAACTTGTTCTCTCGTGGTAATTTTCGTATTCAGTGTGATGTTGAAGGTTAACAAAGTAGTGCCAGAGTTGGACAACATGTTGTGGTAACTCTATATCGAATTGGCTAGAACTGTATTAATTAGGACTGTCCTCAAAAAGAGATGGTATAGAATGCTGTATTTGGCCTTTTTTCAACTCCGAACAATTGATTTTCATCGAAACAAATATTTCGTCTCCATATTCCAGTTTTTACGAAAACAACTATTGTTGAAAGTGCAACTTTCCTGTGGTACGCATTTCTAACTACGCATCATGTCTTCTGAATTCGAAGTCGCTATATCAAGCAAACGCTCAGTTTCTAGATAATTTGTAATGCGGGAGGATGCTGATTTTCCACAATTTTGTCATATTTTATCTTTCTGCCAACCCGTTGAAAAGCTGCATCAGGCGTTTTCCACCTGGAAGCTTTGAAGTTGTGGCCATTATCCTATCGGATTACTCCGCTAGCTCCATCAATGGTAGATGAGTGTTTGTTCTCTGATCTTTCAACCCTTATCCGCCAACGTCCATCTGTTCTATTAAGCAGAAAACGTAACCCGTCGGAGAAGAATTCTGTCAATCAGCGATGGTCCAATTCCGATACTGCGGTGCAAATGTAAGCCTTTTCTGCCGAGACTCCCGCGTTAGCATGGATGCAGTGACCATATGTCTGCTTCGGAGGCCCATACGCAGCAGGATTAGCTGAACTGTCGTTTGAGACACCCTTTCTGTATTCATCTGGTTCATTCGTCCAGTGAGTTGTTGCACTGTAGAACGGCGATAGCCCTCGCTAACCTTCGGAGTCAACGTTCACCTTTCACATCAATGGCGCGCGGTGCTCCGTAGTTTACATTTTGTTCATTTGCAATGGTGTCTATTTCTCCACTGACGATGGACCTTAACCACAGCAACACGAGAAAAGTTCACAAGCTGAGCTGTTTCACAAATGCATCCACCCTTAATCCTAAACCCGATAATGATACATTTTTCCAAATCTAATAAATCGATCCTATTAGTCATGACAGCAACAAGTGATATGTTTTCAGAATGCTTTCACCACACTTTATATACCCACCAAGTCAGCTCAAGAGAAGCGCCTTCTTTCATTATTGGATACGCGTTGTTGACGTCAAATAATGTGACTCGACCCTGTATAAAGAACTGTCAAGGGCTCTAAACATACCGAGTGGAAGTGACAGATTCACTTAAATAATCTATGGCTTAAGTTGATTTACGTACACTTCAAATCTTATTTGGTAGTTTCAAACTTTCATTCAAATTTGCACGTCAAGTTATTGTATTTCGTTCGAATATTTTCCAATTAACTTCTGCAATTAAATTCTGCATTAAATCCCGGGTAACGCCGAAAACATTTTCTAGCGTAACATTAACTTTCTTTGACTACAAATAAGAAATTTTAAACTCAAAGCATTTTTTATAATTATATTTTATCATCCACTCTTTATAATCATATTATGAAGTATGAAGAAAATCTATCAATTCCATTTTAATTATGAAGTCAGATTTTGTCCGCCATTTTGAATCTAATTATATTTCCCACACTCCCTTCTAAATAGCTTTAGGCTGCATAATCCTACACCTGGACCGCTGCCATTAGAGGAAAGGCAATTTGGTTCAACTTGTCTTGATTAATTATATTACACATAATTAACTTTAGACTGCATTTGCTCTAGTTTACCTGATATACCTATTTTAAATGAACTGAAAATTTCTGTTATAGTTTAATTTAATAACGAGAAATAACAATCGTGTTAGCATAATTCAAAATATCGTAGTGGTAAAGTAAAAATTACATTGGAGCACAAATTATTTGATGAAAAGTGATGCAAATTATTATGCACTTATAATACAATTTATTTTTTTTAAAGGTTTTATAAATTAAATTCTGAGGTAATAATAATACATGAGAATTCAACAACAGAATTAAAACATTTGTTGGCACCGCCACTAAAGCCGTTGAGTATAATTTATTTTTAGGAATAATGTAATATACATAACGGGATCAATGTATAAATGTGTAATACACATGTATGTTTTATCAATTCAACTTACTGACACAGGTTTTTACATGCAACCTTTCTCTACGTGTAGAAAACTGATATTATACATATCTAATAAATAATAACATTCCAGTTTTAAGCCTTCTGCAACCAATTTTAACTATCTCACAACAATGGGATTACACATATACAGGGTGTCACACAAAATGTGAACAGTGGAAGATTTTTTTAACCGTTATTTGTAGACCCATAGTTTCAATTTCAAACATGCTTTAAATACGGTAGGAAGTTATGAAATAATTTAAATGATGTACCATATTTTTGTAAAAATTTAAGAAAATTAACTTTTATACAGTCCCTTTATTAAAACAGTCAAATTATAAAAATGTTACCCATCCCGTATTCAGTTTAATTGTAAAAAATGTGGCCACCAATTTGACATATCTATCATTCATTAATATTTCAATTGAGAAACAAGGGGACAACCACAAATCAACTTGGGTTAGAATTAGTTACTAAAACTTTTACCACTTCTTCGAATTTTTTATGCAAATAAAGCTAAGACGTTAGATGCCATTATTTTTTTGATTCACAACTTGCATCTAAGCATTCAACTATCTCTGATACCTAACTAAAATTTTAAAAATGGCGCTGTTCAGTAATGCCCTCTCTGTGGGATAATTATGATTTACGGCGAATGCAACAGATCTCTTAGAGATACAGTGATGGAATACTATCGTCGTTTCCGTAAAGTTGGCATCCTTCGAGAGTTTCTATTTTGCGGCTGGTGTGTTGCTTGCAATCAGCAGGTTCATTTCTTCGTCCAGATGGCTCAAGAAGACAGCGAGTACTAACGGAAAATGCTAAAATAGATATTTTAGACTATATCTCATCCTATCCATATGCGAGTGTCCTTGTAGAAAGTACTGAACAATATCTTCCTCGGTTTATCCGAATTCTGCATCTGCTGTACCGCATGCAAGAGTTTTTACCGATTCAACTATAAGGTTTGTCCTTCTGGTGGTAAAAGTGCAGGGATAAAACTATGTTAGAAGTTTATTGAGTGTACTGAAAACAGTGGTTTTAAATCATCCTAGATGATTTCCAAACTAGAAAAACATGTTTATTTTTCCATAGTTTTTGTCAGAAAAATATCTGATAGGCCTTGCGAAATCTCAATAATATGTTTTATTTCTCTTATTTAATTGTTAAAATAACTTTTATGCAGTATCGTCTGACTGTTTTTAATTTTTACAAAAACAACACATGGCAAAAATAATTTTAAAACCCCATTAAAGGATTTCTGTGCATCATATCAATTTGTGAACGGTCCCTGGATTCATGAATTTTGATGATTAAAAGAGTATGGAAAAGTCACAAGAAAGAGTGTTCGTCAGGAATTTTGACATTTATTTAGTTCTAAATTTGAACTTTTTTTGAATCAAATGTTTTTTATTTTGACTAAAAGCAGTATTGAAAACTTTTTTGTAACTTGACTTTTTCCGATAGAGGGGCTGAATAAAAAGTTAACTTTCTTAACATTTTACAAAACTATAGTACATAATTTAAATTATTATTTCAAAATTTTCTACTTTATTTTAAGACTTTTTGCAATTGGAACTATCGGTCTACAAACAACGGTTGAAAAAATAATTCACTGTTCAATTTTTGTATGACATCTTGTATAGAAGTGCAGTCTCCCACATCCTAAGAACTTACATTTGTTTCAAGTGATATATACTACGTAAATCATATAGAGAATCAGGGCCAAATAGAGAATCTGGGCCATGGATAAAGTGTTTCCAATATCTTCATCCAAAATAATCAATCAAAATAATACACATTTACATATTTCAAAGCAGTATATAATTTTTCTTAATCGCATTATTGTATATATGAAGATTCAAGAGTCATTCTATACATTATAACATAGTAGACACACATTGCTGGGAATCTTACACATCTGGCCTTACCCAATAAACCTTACACATCTGGCTATGCCAGCATGTCAGGAAAGAAACATCAGCAAGATTGTAGATAAATAAATAGATAGGGAGAAAGAAAGAAAACAGAAAGATAATGTGGTCGCATCTTCATTAAATAATATTTGACAACTAATGTTGATATTTAAAATACCTCTTACAATTAAGTTCGATTTTATAAAAGTGTCCTGTTATTTACTTTTTCATGTGTTTGTTAATAATTTGGATGTGTGCAAAAATTAGCGAAGCTTATAAACGAAAATTACCATACATAATTTTGATAATTCTTTTTGCAGTATAAGGTGAATTTTTTAATGTATGCGTAACAGCAAATTAGAAAAATAATTCTGAAAATCAATCCACTCACTTGTACAAGAAAAATAAAAGCAAAATAGGTTTTTTCTGTTGTTAAATATATAGATAACAGATATTTCATTTCTTTATTTTGCTTCTTATTTCGAAAACTTTTTTTATTGATTAGTTAAATCAGTAAAGCTTATTTAGAATCTCAAGAAAGTGAGACTGGAAAGATCAAAGATAAAAAGAATATTTTAGAAAAAACATCCTTCCATGGCATTTCCAACCAGATGGCATTTTCCAAACAGATAAAGTCACAACAGATAAAGTCCCTCAGGGCATAAAGCAATCGCTAAAAAAACATTCATTTAAATGAAATGACTATTTTGATTAAGAAGTAAATTTTCTTTTGAATTTTCTAAATTTACGTTCATTTAATTTTTTTTTTACTTTCAATATTTTTATAAACTTTTCCTCTGAAAAACAGCGCAGTAAATAGGATAATATTTTTTAGGGTTAATTACAGTTTATTGTTTTTACCATAGAAGGAACATTTTAATTAAAATGCAAGTATTAACAAAAAACACTTATACGGTAATAAACTTTAAAGATAGAGATTATAAGAAATTAAGTAAAAAAAGGAAATTATTTATTTCTCTAATTTTAATGACTTATTTCTTTATTTTTATTATTTTTGATCTATTTATTGATCTTTAAGCCTTAAATCTCTAAACAAAAATATATCTTTTACATTTTAAAATAGTATTATGCGTATAATATTCCAGTCGGAACAAAAAATTACCTTGTTGTGAGACAAGGTGTTATAGAAAAATAGACCTATATTTTCTAAATTTGTGCAATTTTGAAAAATTAGAAAACTTACCTTTTAAATGCTGTGTTTTTAAAGGGCTAAACTTTTGTATTTTGTGTATCATTATAACTTTTATATCTTGGGCTGTGAAAGTATACATTCCTATACTTATATTGTTCTCCAAAAAATTCCAATTAATTTATATTTATCACATAGAAATTTTGTCGAAAATTATGTATTTTTCATATATATTTATATTTTTCAAAACTATAATGTTACAATTTAAAAAGCAAATCATACAAACTTTTATAGTACATTGGAAATATACCAAAATATTTAGAATTATTGAAAATTGAAAAAAACACTTTAGCAATTACAATAAAATAATAAATGTGAAATTTGTATTCTGAGAAAAAAAAATCAAGTTTTCCTTTTAGTAAGAGGATTATGAAAAAATTAGTTTATAAAATCATTTTTAAAAATGACTTTGGTTTAAGATAGAAATCTTGAATTTTGGTAAATGAGATTTAAAAACACGTAGATTTGAAATTAGGAAGAAATCCAATCGATTTTAAGCTAAATTTCGAATTTTTGTGTAATGATCCCACTTAACTATAGTGTAAGTTTCTAAAATATTCTTCAAAACGCAGTTTTTCAAGGTAGTCATTCCTTTTTTAAACAAATCGATGTCGTATTTTTTAACAAATGGATAATGGAGTAAATAGTTGAAATTTTTGCATAGTCATATAAAAAGTTTTGAATCAATTTTCATCAAAATACATCAAGTCAATATGTAAAATATACTTTGTGAGAAGAATAAGGAAAAGTTGAGCAACTTATATACAGGGTGTCCTGTCAAGAACGCATAAACTCTGCAGAGCAAAGATTCTCGCTCGAATTACATAAAATGAACCCAAGAATCATACCTCTGCTATCCATACTTTTCGAGAAAAATACGATAGAAAAAGTATGATGCCACATTTGGTGTACGATTAACAAGCTTTATAGTACACATGCGAAAGTAAGCAACGGATGAGAATAAAATATTAAAAAAAAATCTGATGTGGGCAACACATGACTTTCCTTATATAATGTAATGAATTTAATATTTTTACAGTAAAAAATAGGTTTTTCTTATAGTAGATACTAATATTCTTTCCAAGATATTGAATTTTCGACAATTAGTCTGCAATTTCATTGATTTAGCGTCATTTATAACCATTTGGCGAGATTTTCGTTAATTTGGCAACATTTCAAAAAGTCGCCAAGTTGGCGACATTCCGCCAAATTCGTCGCCAAAATCTCTCTAAGCGTTATGCACTAAGAAATGAGTTAATATTACAGCAGATAAATGACTATTGGCGTTCAAATACAAAAGTATTACTCAAAGTATATTTTTTCATGAATGGAACGAGCTAGATCCCCGAGAATGATGTCACCCAATTTATCGCATGGTATTACATATGAAAAATGAACATGTTTCTCAATAGGAAATATTTTTTTTTATTTTATATGACTTTTTGATAATTTTTTGAAAAATGTACAATGTCTCGAGAACGGTTCAAGTTAGCGTTCTAAAATTTATGTCAATCGTTTTCTAATGAAAAATTACATAAGAAATGTCTATTTGTGTAACTTTATTAGTGGTTTTGATTTTTTGACGATTTTTTCAAAATTTCATTTGAAAATTTAGGAGGTTCTGAACATTCGATTGCGTATGAAAACAATAGGCTTCCATTGTTTACGGATTGTGATTTTTGTACCAAATTTGGTTCGAATTGGTCTATTCGTTCGTCAGTTATCGTCTCCACAGACTCACTGACACACACACACACATACTTTCACACACACACACAGACATCACTTCAAAAATGTTTGATTCGTGATCAGATATGCTTGAAACGTGCTCTCCCGTCGAAAACTCGAATTCGAATTTTCGACCCCGTCACAATACTTTTCTTATACATTATGTATATAAGGAAAGTAAAAATGTTACCCCCTCATTATGCTTGCGAAAGGGAAAAGTGACATAATAAGAGACTGGCGATAAGTGCATGTCTGTTTTGTAAATGAACAGCAGAGCAGCCGTTTGTCTCATATAAAGGTCGGCAATCGGAAGCTACAGGTATTCTTCGTATGATGATAATGCATTCCTTTCGTGAATATTGCGGCATATACTTTATCTTCGGTCAATGTAATGATAATGCCTTACGAACTGTGAAGGAGTATGCCCGTGACTATTCACGACGCCGTTATCCCGATGCCAATGCCATCCGTAGGTTGAATGACAGACTGAGATAAATACTGGAAGCGTTCAATCAACAGAAACTCTCAGCGATGTTGGTGGAATAACCTACGTCGGGCTGACGCTATCACAGGAAGATACGATACTGCCTTGAGTTGAAGCACATCCGGAGTTGGACACACGTGCACTAGTCAGGCAGTTTACTGCCAGAAGTACTGCATAGGATATTACGAGCAGAGAAGCTACACCCATTTCACTACAGAGCCGTGCAAGGGCTGCATCCAGATGACGTGCAACGACGCGTCGACTTTTGCGAATGTATATTGCAATAACATGAAGCCAATGCTTTCACTGCGCATATCTTGTGGGCGGATGAAGCATGTTTGGCACGTGACAAGGTCTTCAACAGTCACAATAGCCATGTATAGTCAGAGTCCTGTCATCATGCAATCCGTGCGTAGAGACATTCGGTCCGCTGGTCTGTAAATGCGTGAGCCTGCATACTCAGCAATCGCATTATTGGACCATATCCACTACCTGAACGGCTCACGGGACATTCATACTTGGCATTTCTCCATGATGTGCTAACTAGTTTCCTCGATGACATACACTTATCGGCAATATATAGACTAAGGTTCCAGCATGATGAAGCACCGACGCATTTCAGCTCTCCTGTATATGATTGGTGGGATATAGAATATCCAGGTCGCTGGATTGAATGTGGTGATCCGGTTGTGCGACCGTCACGATCACCAGATCTGATACTTTTGGATTTCTTCTTATGGAGCTATATGAAGGAATTGGTATATCGAACCCCAGTTACTACAAATAGCGACTTGGTTGATCGTCTTCATGCTGCGTTCACTTTTGTGGACAACACGATAATGGATAATGTGTTATTCTACGGCGCGCGATGCGTGCTCGATATGAGGTGTTGTCATTTTGAGTATGTAAACATAATGTCATGTAAACATAATGTCATATGCAAATACCGATGTTCATGTTTTCAGTACTTATTTTATGTGCACCTGATGTGATGTCATACTTTTTCTTTCGCATTTTTCTCGAAAACCATGTGTTGTAGAAGCATGGTTATTGGATCTTTTTTATGTACTCCGAGCGAGGATTCTCACACTGTGGAGTTTATGCGGTTTTAACGGGACACCCTGTATAATTATAAATAACACAATAATGCAGCATGCAGATGTTTTGAGGATACACAGGAACCCCTAAGTCAGTGCAAAAGAACTAACACACCGGAAGTTCAAGAACGGAAAGGGTACAAAATGATGAAACAAAAGGGGCTATATACTTAAAATCTGAATTATACGAGAGTCAGTCAGAAAACAGCATGAAGAACAAGACAGACAACCTGGAACGATATGTAGCACACAAGATTGACGTGCGGCAAAACTCAACAGGAATATCCAATAAAGATTCATCATGTCCAAACAAGACTATATGAGGCCCAACAAAACGAAAAATAGATTAAAACGACACATAAGACCCAAAGAAATAGAAAAAAAATGGAAACATTTACAAGGCATATCTCCCGACCACGAACAAAAATTATTATTTGAGCTTATTTACTGTATTTAAGTTTTCCTTAAAATATATCAAGGTTGCTATTCATTTGTGTTTCAAATATTAATTTAATAATTCATATTGCATACAGAGAATATAAAAAAAATGAAAATTACAAGTATTTTATATGGATCGTTTTATAGTAACAAGTAATAATAAAAACATTCAGCGGGATAAGAAGATTATTTTGGAAAATATATGTAATGTTTTGGTAAACTAATTTTACAATCAAAGCATAAAATTTTACATAACCATAATTTAGAAACGACTGTACCAAATAAATAAAAACTTGGTTATGTAGATGAAATTTTGACGTAGTTTCGAAATCTGGCGTCAAAATTAGGTATTACGATGGGGAATTTGGAAGTTGGTGCACCTTTATTAGATATTAAGGCGGTATGTATATGCAAATTTTAGAAGATGAATTTGAAGAGGATATTATTTCGTATCGAATGGTATATTTGAATTTTCTTTAATATGAAATTCTGCTTGACGGTATAACTTAATTATTAATTACTCGGACAATTAAGGTATTGAAAATGTTAGATATACTTATTCTCATCCATTTATTCTCATTTATTTTATGTGAATTGTAAGGAATTGGCAATAGTAATTTAAAATTGTAAATTCAGTAGGTTACAAAACGTAATGGGCTCCTGGAGGAGGCAAAAATATCGAACAGGGGTGAAATCTCTTGTAAAAACAAACAATCAATTATGTGTGCACTAACATTGATATTACAATATATAAATATGTGCATATTTATAAGCAGTAAACTGCATTAATCAACTATATAAAAGATCACATTTTAAATTTTATGTAACAAATAAATGCTCTATTTAATTAACATGCGCTGCACCAGTAGTGTTTTTAATATATAATATATAATTTTCGAACACTATTTGTTTTAATTCATGTACAAACGATACTCAACAACTCTTGAATAACAACATTAAAAAAAATCAAGTTCCTTTCTTTTCAGTCACTGTGTCCATCCTCATATCGCAATTCCCTTGCACTATTTAAAGTCGAATATACCGTTGTTCAATAAGGAAATAATGGAACTGCATATTTTGCAATATTATGCTTACGAATAAATGACAAGAATTCTAATGGAATGAGAAAGATCCTTTGCACTAAGGTGTAGTAACGCATATCTTCTAAAATGTATTTAAACATATACTTTTAATAATAATAATAATAATAATAATAATAATAATAATAATAATTATAGTAATAATAATAAACTTTATTTTGCCACACAATATACACAACACATACAATTTCTTCTTATAAGTATATGTATAACAGTGGGGCAAGGAACTACAAAAAATACGGCTGAAGGGTCGACAGCCCCCAACCAAACTGGCAACACGCTAGCATTAACACCATGGTCAGTGACAGAATAAAAGTCACAAAATGAATAAGAAACAACTAGCAGAAAATCAAGTAGCAAAGCAATTAAATAATAGGTCAGCAAATAGCTCAGACCTGTAACAGAAAAATCTTTAAGTACTTCTTAAAACTATTTTCATGATTCAGTGATTTTAAGAAAAGTGGAAAAAAAATTCCATAATCTTGAGCCAGTGGAATTGATATTTAGGTATGAGCTATTTATACGAGAAAAAGGGGGTAACAATTGATTTTTATTCCGAGTATTATAAGTATGATCGTGAAAATTAGCGAAAAATATGCCACAATACTGATTATGACGAATATGCTGAAACATAAACAAAGCCAAACGATAGTGAAAAACCTTAGAGGCGAGCAAAATTTTGTAGGGAGACCAAATATCATGGTGATGAATATTCAAATCAAAGAAATATTTAAAAGGAAATATACTTATTTTGTAGGATGCTAAGTCTGTTTATATTCCTGGTAGTATTGTTTTCCCAAATAAGATTATAATAAGACAAATGAGGAAAAATTAAACTGTAATAGAGCATAATTAAAACAGTTTTAAGTAAAAAAGATAATTTATTTCATACTAATCCAATGTTTTCTCTTACTTTATTACAAATGTGGTCAACTTGTTTATTTCATTTTGAGCAACTCTATATAATTACTCCCAAGAATTTAACGCCAGAAGAAAAAAAGAATACCGTAGCCGTTTATATTAATATTATTTATATCACGAGCTTATCAAAAATAACACACTTAGTTTATCAATATTTAAGGTTAAGAAGTTTTGGTCAAACCAGTCTATATTGTTATAGGATTGAGAATTTACTTGATTGACATGTGTCTGAATGTTTTCATCAACACAAAATAAACTCGTATCATCAGCAAAAATTATTTTAGAAACATAAGAAGGAACATAGAAGATATCGTTTATGTAAATTAAAAACCGAATCAGACTTAAGTTTGAGCCTTGAGAGACACCAGTGAGGATAATTAACATATGAAATTAATAAGACTGTCAGCAGTGTGCATAAGGTAAATCATTAAGGGCTAAATACTCAGAGGAACTTAACTTGGATGCCTTCACCTAGGTGTTATTTGTTAAATACTGTTGGCTCCCAAGGCTAGGAAAATGAAATTACTCGGGTGATCAGGATGCCATATGTCGTGCGACACAGTGAAATTTAAAGTTTCACTCTCAAACTCATTTGTTGCCTTCTATGACGACGTAATATAAAGTGTATTCAATTGTAAGGCAAGTAACTTACTGGCTTCATTAGTAGGTTATATTTAATTTAGTTACTACTGCTAATATTGTAAATATTTTGATCAAAGTTAGATGTATAGAATAATCTGGTCAATTAGAATCTGAGGAACACAATAAGGGGGATCGTATTTAACCTTTACGTTACGGCTCCAAGAATCCAGTTTTTCAACTCAAGAACGGCAAAATAACTGAAAATTCCACCCCTGTAAATAAATACCTTCAACGGGCCCTACCACCAACTGCCAGGAATTATTTTCTCACCGCTCGGAAATCCATATTATACCACCTTGTCATTTACGAAAGTCTACAATAACCGTACTATGAAGTCGTCGGAATTCGGTTTCGTTATACTTTGATGGGCAGGGGGATGGAGGTAAGGCGGAACCTCACTGGACCAATCTAAGTCAATAGCTAATACGAAGGAAGTTAACACAGTGCTTTATAAAGACTTTTTTTCACCGATTATCTATTCGCAGATGAAGAATATTTTGATTAAAACAGTGTGATTTCGATTGACAATAATATTAACCATAATTGTCTTTATTATAATAAAGCAAAAGGTTTGAAAAGCAATACATTTTTAAATGAATTACTAAATATTAAATATATTAAATGTTTTTGATATAAATTTTCAAGAAAACTATAATATACTTGTTTTCCAAGTCCTAAAGTATTAAATACACCTACTAAAGGAATATATTACCTAAAGTTATTCATAGTTTGCGCATCTAAAAGATAAAACTAGGATTAATATATTATGGTTTGGTTTTGATGTCAGTGCCATAGAAGAGCAAATAAGGAATGTTTTAGCAGTTTTTGTTAAGCTGTTGAAATTCTTTCATATTTAAGAAATACATTTTAAATGCCAGCGTTTTTACTGTATATTCTTTTTATTTATGTTGTACTTACTTTTACAAATTTAAAAGATACAAAAATTTCTGAAAATGTGATGAGTATTAAAACATATATCTTGTACTCGATTTTAGTATTTAAAAAGTATTGGGGGGGGGGGGGTTCCTTTCATAAAATATGATGAAATTCATGTAAAATACTTAGGGAAAATCTTGTCAAAGTTTTTTTTTCTCAAGTATAAACGACATAAAGAAGCGAAAATCCTTTACAAAAATTAACACGATAAATAAAATTATAATATTTAAAAAAATGAAATATATTTGGCAAAATGTTATTTTTTTTTCTTAAATAATTTAACCTGAACAAAATTTTACATCTGCGTGTGTCGACGATAAGCTCTTTACGGACTACAAGAATATTAATTTTAAAGTAAATATCGTCTGCTATAGTAGAAAATGCATATTTCATCTTTGGTTGGTATAAAGTATACTTAACTAAAGTATAAAAAAATTCCAAATTAACTTCAAATAAATTTTAATAAAAACGTAAATTTAATAATTTATTCAAGTTAGGTAATTTAAGAATAAAATTTTAAACAGAAAGTTCTGCATGTCATTACAAACCATTTCACTTAAATATTTTAGTAATAGATGGCAGCACAAGTTTTAAAAATAAAATCCACTTTGATTCGAACCGGAGACGTCTCGATTACTGAGCGTCTCTCCTACCGCCTAAGCAAGAGTGCCACGCTTCGTGGGGTGTTAATATTAATGTAAACATCGTCTGTTATAGTAGAAAATGTATATTTCATTTTTGACTGGTATAAAGTATACTTAACTAAAGTATAAAAAATTTTCAAATTAACTTCAAAATAAATTTTTATAAAAATGCAAATTTAATAATTTATTCAAGTTAGGTAATTTAAGAATAAAATTTTAAGCAGAAAGTTCTGCATGTTATTACAAAACATTTCACCTAAATATGTTAGTAATAGATGGCAGCACAAGTTTTAAAAATAAAATCCACTTTGATTTGAACCGGAGACCCCTCGATTACTGAGCGTCTCTCCTACCGGCTAAGAAAGAGTGCCGCGCTATGTTAAATGAAATGAGAATTTACATGCTCTAAAACTTACAGTGCTATTTCAGGATGTTCTTTTAAAAGTAGAATACATTTCGAAGTTGTTTTAATATTGTTTCAGGGGGTAAATTGTATAGAGAAAATACAGATTTTATTTTTAATATTCTGTCAGACGTTTATTTATCGATTCGTGAAAGAGAGATAGTTGAGTTCACTAACGTTAGCATAGCTGAAACATATTATAACGCTAAAATAATTATACGAACTTCCAAATAGAAAAAAAAATAAAAGAAATATTTTGAAAATTGATAGGGCAGATCCCTTGAAGTAAACAAATGAGCTTGTATTTTAATATATGTGGAATAAAATGTTCAGATATGATGAAAAATTGGTGTTTCTAAAATTTCTCAAGTTCGTGGTTTTACATAGTCAAAGGAAATTATTATCGAAGCATTTGATGCTACTTTAGTCGGCAACTAATTTAATGTCTAATGGCAATTAATGTGTCTACTGCATTCTCCTCAATGTATATATATATATATTTTCTTTTAGACACATTACCTTCATAATATTTTTCTAGTGGTCGTAAAATCTTGTGTACTTGGTAATATGTAATAGAAGTTTATAAACATTTTAGTAAAATACTTTTAGGAGTGCTTCAAAGATAAAGTAATGCAAATTTAATGTGAATTGGCTGTAAACCACCTTTTTTTAATAAAAGTCGGCCAGCTTTTTTTGGCCTGGCTAAAATCCGACAACTTGGTGGCAATTTAACCTGAACAATGAAACAAATTCATTGTCAATTAGCATAATTAATTTTTCCTCTGTGGTTGAATTTTTCTTCCTTTCAAAAGCGATCACTCCCAAATCCAATACTGCCATCTTGAATACTGCTATTACGTACCTTATTTCATGTTTCACGGTCTCCTTAGAGGGTGAAATTATCAAGGGGTTTTTACGAACCTTCGTTCAATTTTAGGCACCCTAATAAAACCTCCTGGTACCACATTTCGTAAAATTTGATTGACGTGCTGAATAACCAGTTATTTCGAACCTTGGTAGATTTAGAATGTGTTGGTGGCAGGATCCAAGGAACTTGTCTTTTGTTCGTAACTGGTTTCCCCTGGAGAAACTTGGAGGATGACTGCAGGTAGGTACAATAGGAGTTCCCTTCATTTCCCAGAAAAATGGGGGTGAAAAAGACTGGTACAGCAGTTGAACCAGTTCTGCTCTAGGAGAAGATATTTTTCGTGGTACAACTGGTGTACAGCCGTAATTAAAAGGTTAACTCTCTAGAATATTTTATCCTTTATAGCAGTGTTCTTATTAAGAAAGTTTAAATCTATATATTTAACGGGCGTTGGAATAAATGGTAAAATATTTTGCAAACAATTAATCTTGTAACATAGTTCCAAATATTAGGTAGATTCACAATTTTCTCTTTTTATGAACAAACTGGCTGCGTCAATAATCAGACCGATGTCATATTTTTTAAAAAGCTTTGAACTTACAATATTATTTTGCAGGAGTAGTCGACAGCGTAGACGGTCGTTGGGTAACAATCACGCCTTAACAAGGTACTACAACCGCCTTCGAACACTACGCCCTAGATAAGATCATAAACAAAGCTTCACCCCCCTGCTGCGGTATTCAGAAAATATCAATATACAACCTGAATTAAGAGTTGAAAAATTATGAGTGGTTTGCTCGGGTGCAGGCTCAGTTAAAAACGTAAAGAAAATATAGTTGAAATGTCTTTATGTATGTTTATTGGGTAATAGCGGCTGAGATAGATGAAAACGTAATTTAGACAGGGGCTGTAGATTAGAATATAGAGGACCAGGGATATATTCAAAAGTCAAAATTCAAACAATGTGTATCGAAACGTTAGTAAATGGTTATTTTTTGTGACGTCACACTTCCGTAGAAAAAAATTCCAATTTCTGTTCCGGCATGGTTCTGTTATGATGCATAACATATATTTGCACATAGTGCAAATACTGTTCATGTACCGGTCTCGCCCCAGGAAAGAAGGGGGGTAGTAATTACTCAATGTAGACAATGTGTAAGGTAGTTAATTCTTAGTACGATTCCTCCTCACAGACACGATGGGACAGTACGCCGCGCAGGTTTGAGTAGCGTATGACAGGCGTTGCAAATTTTCATAAAAAGATATATGTCGTAGCAAATGTCAAATTGAAACTACAAATCTCGTGATATTTATAGACCCTGTCAGATGTTAACTCACGCCGGGGCTCTGACGAGACCTCCCGGTTGCTGGGAGACCCGCAGGTCATCGAATTTTATTGGAAACATATAAAATGAGCGTCTCTTCTCAATTCAGTAATTTGGCCGGGATTGGCACCACCCATTTCTTACGCATAAGTCATATAACGAATGAGTCGACAAGGAAACTTTGCACCCCATTTTCGTTCCTTCCTCTTCAAATGTGAAGGGACCCAGTTTCAAAAATGTTAAATCAGGCTCCATTTTGATCTCTGCAGAGAAGATCTCAAAAGTGATACATACTTGATCGGAGCCTGATCCAAGATGCATTTTGATACATCGTTGGAAAACCTGTATCCACTGCTATATTTCCTTAGTGGTAGCTCTATGCCCTGAGAAAGGAACCGACGTATTTAGTCCCTGATGAGAGCACATAGCTCAAGTGTAGTTCGTATCCAGGAGCGGATATTCAGCAAATTAAGTTTTATGGCCACTCTAAACCAAAGCAAATTAGCGTCAAACCAGATGGACATTTGCCAATTATCGGACAAGGCGGTTATCGAAGCAGCGAGGACGTCGCCCTTTTTGCCACACAGGACCACACAGCTCTGGATATACAGGCGTAGTAAGGGAAACTCTTTGGACCAGGTAAACTACAACTAAGCCATGAAAACTGTGTGGACTGCAAGGGCGACGGCATTTAACAAGTCATGGACTTTGTCACCTCTCAGACGACTAGGCATTTACGGAGTTTACGCTGCACTAATCCTGGGCCCTTATGCAGCTCATAACCGTCTTATCTTGATGGTACCACCGTCATCGTTATCAAGGTTCGCACTGCGAAGGATCGATTCAACCATAACCTGCAACCGGGGCATTTCCATGACTGGCATCGGCTTTCATGTAGTTCCTGGATCTCCAAAATCGCTGGACCAACCGGCTATAGGGCGGTGGAGAGCAGAGCGGAGAGTGATCCCCAATCCGTGATGGAATCCAGATCTCAGTGATATATCCAAACCAGTGTGTCCTTGTGAACTAATTTTCGCCTACCCCAAGCCCTTAACTCTATGAACTCTTGAATGATCTATTTTCGGATTACTAGTCATTTCATCTGTGTAGGAGGTATTGTGTTTTTAATTTTCAATGATGATGTAATTTATGATTATATGTAATATAAATCGAAGTGTCAGTATAAGTTTAAGCTTTTGAGAAATCTCCCTTACTGTACCAAATTGAATTTTAACTAATGATAATTTAAATTAACAATTACCATAATCGCTCTGTGTACCCCGAGGTCACGTTAGGTATGTTTAAGTGTTTAATGTTGTGTATTATTAATGTGTTTTATAATTTATGTGTTTAAATAAATGTGTTAGTGGCCATAAATCGACTGGTTTTCTAGGTCTCTACGTAATGCACTTCTTTTATTAGATGCACTATGCGATTTCAGAGTCGATTGGAGAACACTATTGGTAAGTGTTAGTAGTGTATTTATGTAAATTTTACTTCCCCGCAGATCCAAGAAAAACTCCCAAATCTCGCTTAAAATTTTCTAAGAAATTAAATTTTGTGTTCTAAAATAGTTCAAAGCAAATAACTCCAAATTCATGCAAAAATACTGTAATCGTGCGAATCAATTTTCATATTTTTCATTTTTTACGGACAATTGTTTTACAGGTACTGGCTGCATCGACAGCAACCGAGAGTTTTTTTATTAAACATTATTTTAAACAACGAATAAAATTATCAATTAAACATATTTCTTTTCTGATCAAAATTATGTTTGAAGAATAAAAAATGCATCGAAAATTTAATGTATTCAAGAAAACGTCTGACTAAAATTTAAAGCAATTTTAAATGGAAGATTAAACTACGAAACTCTTTAGAATCGTTGATTTGTAAATTTATGGTTACAGATTGGAATTATAAAAAAGTTCTTTTTTATTAATTACATGTAATAAATGCTCAATTTTGGGTTAAACGAATTGATTACTTATTTTACACCTCCCACCTGCATTGAGTCGTTTAACTATTTTATAAATTTCATTTCTAAATCCTTAATTTTTGCTCCTTAAAATTTTATACAAATATGTTAGTAATCCAATTAAATAAACCGTTCGATAAATAAACCAGGTATCGGTGGATATTTGTAACCTTATACTAGATTAGGAAGATGCAAAATCGAGTTTTTGATGATTTACATTATTTCAGGTGACATTTTAATACATGAAATGACAAATTAGGTATAGTTCATAAAACCACAAATTTCTTTGAGCAATTAAAAAACGATTATATGTCATGGAATTACACATTATTTATAAACTTCACGAGTTTACTATGGTCTCAATTAAAATTGTCAACAGAAAAATAATTTATGAGAAATTGGTCACTGAACCATATTCAAAACATGACATTTAAAAAAAATATTACAAAGAATGCGAGAGAATGCAAGTCTTGAGAATTATATATGCTACCATTCTAAAAGTAGTTTTACGAAAAATAAAAACGAAAGCGGTTCAAATGTAAGAAATATGGTAAATTAATATTGGCATGAGATGATTGACACTCATTTTATACGATTTTTAAACGTTCGACAAAAGTAGACGGTTTTCTATTCGATAAAATTGGCAACAATCTATGAGATTCTTATACGTATAAATTAAGTAATCATGCCATTCATCAAGGTTTCGCAGCTGTAAGGGTGTCATTAGTTGTCTCTGTTACACAGCAAAATTCTTAGAAGAACTTCCAAGTAAAACATATATTTTTATCTACCAGAAATATTTTAGTAATTATATAATTATAATGAATGTTTACGAAATGTTACATGATTTCACACTGAATATTTCCATCAAAATAACTACCCGTTTTAAAGAAGTAGCGTATTTAAATAGTAAAGATTATATATGTATGATATAGTATTTTAGACTTTATATCACCACATCATGAAACAATTTAAGTGACCTCCTGTGTAGGCTTTAAACAATAATGTTTCAAATTGAAATATGTAAGTCATTAGAGCCAACTATTTAGTTCACGTCGCAAAATAGTAATAATATGATCACGCAGGGCATATTACAATCATTTACATTGATTTTCTTTACCTCAAAATTTATTTTCTTATTGGCATGTGTCCAGCAACAAGAATATTTACTAGTTTCAAGCTTTAGTTCCCAATAAATCCGGAAACGTATTTTTGTTATTCTGGAAAACTCTCAATATTTTAGTGAATTGATCTATTTACTATCACTGGCCGTACAAGTGCATTGCGTTCGCCGTGGAAATATGTCTTCTTCGAAGTAGAAAAGAATATATTAAACTGATTATTTCGTTTGTCAGTCTCGCTTTTAATTTCATTCCAATGTTGCAGGCGTGGCAACATACTTTTACACCTATCACAAATAGTTTTGTTTTATTCATTTTCTGCATTTTCTAGCTAAAACCGTATGTAACATCAGAAATCATATATTACTTTCCTTATATAGCATAATGTATAAGGAATGTATTGTTACGAGGTCGAAAATTGGAATTCGAGTTTTCGATGGGAGAGCACGTTTCAAGCATCCCAGAACACGAATCAGACGTTTGTGAGGTGATGTCTGTGTGTGTATGTGTCATTGAGTCTGTGGAGACGATATCTCATGAGCGAATGAAGCGATTCGAACAAAATTTGGTACAAAAAATCACAATCAGTGAATACGGGAAGCCTATCGTTTTTACACGCAATCGAGTGTTCAGAACCTACCTAAATTTTGAAGTGACATTTTGAAAACAATCATCAAAATATCAAAAACATTCAATAAAGTTACTTAAATAATCGTTTCTTATGTAATTTGTTATTCGGAAATGATTGGCATAAACTTTAAAACACTAGCATGAATCGTTCTCGAGATATTGTACATTTTCAAATAAATTTATCAAATAATCACATAAAATTCATAAAAAGTATTAATTATTTTATCAAATTTGTTCACTTTTCATATGTAATATAATGCAATAAATTTATTATGATCATCCTCGTACATTTAGCTCGTTCCATTCTCGAGAGAAGACACTTTGTTTAACAGCATTCTAATTTGACGCCATTAGTTGTTTATGTACTGTATGAATAACCTATTTCTACATCCACAAATCTTGGCGAAACTTTGGCCAAGAAATTTGACGGAATATCGCCAACTTGGCGAGTTTTTAAATGTTGCCAAATTGACGAAAATATTGCCAAATTGATAAAAATGTCACCAAATTAATACAAATGACGCTAAATCAATGAAATGGAAGACTAATTTACGAAAATTCAATATCTTGGAAAGACTATATGAATCTACTGTAAGAGAAGATGCTTTGGATATAAGTTTTATATTTTGACGCCATTAGTTTGTTATCTACTATAAGAAGAATCTCTTACTCTCACCATAATGCTTGACGAAATTTTGCAACGAATTTGGCAGAATGTCGCCAACGTGGAGAGTCTTTAAATACATTGATAAAAATTGATGAAAATGTGGCCAAAGTGATAAAAATGTCGCTAAATTGATAAGAATGACGCTAAATCAATGAAAATGACAATTTTCCCCCTAATGGCCAGACATTTGATATTCATCATTTGCCTATACTCCAGCCAGAACAGTGAACCTGCTAGCCGTCACATGACATTTCCCTGGAGCACTAGTGGGGGTCGTAACACACCGAGCCCAAAGACACAACATCCATGCCTGAAGGTGAGACTCGAACCCACAACCCGGCAGCCGAACGATCTCTAGGAAACGCTTGCCTTGAACGTTCGACCACCGCGTCGGCGAAAATGACAACTAATTGATGAAAATTCAATATTTGGAAAGAACATAAGAATAACCTATTTCTCTGTCTGTAACGCTTGGTGGAATTCGGGACACGAATTTTGGCGTCATATCGCCAACTTGGCGACATTTTTCAATGGTGCCAAATTGGCGAAACTATTGCGAAATTGATAAAAATCTTATCAAATTAGTAAAAATATCGCCAAATTGATAGAAATGACGCCAAATGGGATGCAATATTTTGATAATTCTTAATTCCGTCATATGATGGCCATACCTTTTATTATATAAGAAATGCTCGTCAAAATATCGCCAATTTGGCGATATTTAGCCCCAGATTGACGAAAATAAAAATTGCAAAAATGACGTCAAGTTAATGAAAATGACGCCTAATTGATGAATTTATTATTAAAATATTTAAATATATGGACTATATTGCTTATTGAGGATGATATACATATTGATAATTGTTAATTTAGAGTTGCGTAAAATATAATTTAATTGTGTACGAAATACTTTTGCAAGTTGTCATCCGGAAAAGCGCCGTATGTACAATTTAAAGTTACAAGCATAGTGTCGTGGATTTTTTCATCAGCTTTTCACCGTTAAAAAAGTAAATTCATTGCATTATATAAAGGAAGTAATGTTCGGCCCACATCAGATTTTTTTCTGAGTATTTTAGCATTCTCTTTAAATTGTAATATGGTGAATTTTCCCAGTCAAAATCATTCTTTTCATGGTTTAACATTTTGAAAATATACTGTGGTGTGTTAAAAATATTATAATATTAAAATGTGGATGATATAATTCTAATGTGGCAATAACTTTCAAACTTTAATGATTAGCTAATGGGCTCTTAGGCGGTGATAATCGAATGAATTTTTGTACAGTTACAATCAAATTCACATTTGCTTAACTGTTTGCTTTCCGGTGGGACAGCGAAGAACCTCTCATAAAGACAATTATTTGACATATACTATCCCAAACAGTTCGATCCCCCTTTGCAGGCATTGGCGTCCAAACCAAAAAAAAGGATGCGTCCTTCTTTCCTTTTTCTCTTTGCATTATGACAGAATTCTATTGGAATTAGGTATAATTTTTTTTTACTCCTTTGAGATTCAAGGTATATTCTTTCGATATAATTGCATTGGAGAAGTGCTAATGGAATTGCTGCCATATCGGGAGTATGCCGCGGCCTAGCAGCATGCTGTAACCGGGGATTCTTATGACTGTAGGTAATAAAAGGGGCATTTTATACCAATGTAGTATATATTCAACGGCTTATCGTATAGTACTTTTGATGTCACATTTACATTTCAGTGCATCTTTCTTTCACTTATGTTATACAGAACATTTTCGTTTGATGATTTGTCTCAAGTATATATAATACAAGTAAAATAAAAAATCTTCTATTATATATATATATATATATATATATATATATATATATATATATATATATATATATATATATATATATATATATATATATATATATATATATATATATATATATATATATATATATATATATTGCTTTTAATCAGCAAACTGTATTAATACATTACATAATCGCTCTTATTTTAACTTTTAATGTAAAAAGAAAAGATAAATAATTTATTTAATTAACATTTACTAAAATAATATTTATATAGAAATATAATATATATTTTACCAACATTATTTATTTTAATATTAGTAGGTCACACACAGCTGATATATTCATTCTCCTGAGTCAAAAATTTAAAATGCAAGTTCATGTCTTTTCAATGATTGTTTCCATTGACATATCGGAAGTCAATTGCGCTATTTAAAGTAGAATATATCGTTGTTCAATAAGCAAATAATAGATCTGCATATTTTGCATTATTATCCTTACGACTAAATGGTAAGGATTCTAATGGGATGTGAAACATAAAGTATCATGACTTCTAAAGTAATGGCCGAAGGCTAAGGAATACGGTTGATATAAGGTTGAGTAAGGCATTTATTTTTAAATGTAATAAAAAGAAGTAGGGGGAGACCGGGGCTGGTTGTAACACTTTTTACATCCCAAATTTTTTATGCCATGCAAGTTGGGAATTTAGAAAAATAAATACATCACTAAATAGAGTATAGCATTACCTCTTTACCAGTAATAATACAAACATGATTTAAATAATAATATGGTTTAAAAAAATATTCTGCGGGGCTGGTTATAATAGTGAATAACTTCACACAAGGCATAGTTTTAAACCACAAAAGGGTTAGTTTTTAAAAAAGGGCTATGTTTTCTGAAGTCTTGGGGCCTACTAATGGTTACTTTACTTGTCAACTGAGTCACCAAAGTTACAGTTATGACAAATGTAGAACAGATTTCCATCTGTGAATTTTTCGTGGCTCTATTTCTTACATTCAGTACACTCAATCCATTTATCGCCACTACGACTGTTGTTGTAGTCTTCCACACACACCAAGCAGTAAAACTGTTCTTCTGAATCTAAACAACTATTGGAGATTGAGTCTGGGACAGATTTATCAGACTTCTGAAACTTGATTTTCTTTTTACATGGCTCCTTCCCGACGTTTTGTTTAGACTTCAGTGGTACCTTAGACTTGCCTTTCCTAGCGTCTGCTGTTTTCTTTGCTTCCATCAGTGTTTTTACTAACGTATATGTTAGTATTTCTGCATATCTTTTCTTTCTACCTTTTGTCACAACTTTTCTAGCACCAGCCTTAAGAAAAGGTTGGACAGCCTTCGGCTAAAAATCCAATGTTGTTGCAGATATTAGTTGCGGATCGTTTTGACTGGATATTGATGGTTCTGGATTAATGCCATGTGATGTTGATGGTTCTGGACCAATGCCATGTGATGTCGATTGTAAGAAAGACCGTGAAATTGGTACCCAGCATTTTTTGTATAACCTATGATATTATTCAAATTTTGATAAAATAGAAATATTATCTCATAGACAGATAGATAAGGAATAAATTTTCTTCCCCGAATTTTGATAGGATTTTAAGAAAAGATATAAAAATAAAGTAAATTTAAAACTTAACATTTTTCAAATTTTAAATCTACAACTATTGCCATTAAAATTTACAATTTAGGTTACAATTCATATATGAAAATACTGGGAAGATAAATTAAAGAAAAGTATATTAAGACATATACTGAAAATACTAATGTGTTTTTCAAACAGTTTTGAAGGTATTTCAATTTAAGAAACGTTATCTTCAACAAGAAAGATCAATAATGCTTAAAGCATTGATTATGAAACACTTTCCAACTTCAATGCAATTTTATTTAAACAAGTCTAAAATGCAATACATTCCTCGGTAATATTATGAAACTTATCACAATACTGCATTAATTTATTATATTTGAAAACTTAAACCTTCATCGAAAAAAATGAACTTCCTTCAAATGACGGCATTGAAATATAAATTGCCTGGTTTAAACATCTCTAAAATGTTATACATTCCTCGGTAATAGTTTTAGAAGTATCGTAATACTACGATAATTTATTATATTTGAAAACTTCATCGAAAACAACTGAAATTAATTCAAATGACGTCATAGAAAAAATAACACGCCTGGATCTCTCTATAAAAACAGGATTTCATTCATAACTTTCTCTCATTCATTTCATTCATCACAATACTATAATAATTATTTTATTTAAACATTTTATTTAAGACCATGGAGCTACAAATAATTAAACTCTATGCTTAAAACTTCATCGAAAAAAATCGTCCTTCTCTTTATAAAATCAATTCATATTTCATTCATATCAGCCATGCAGACTCCATGGACTAAATTATTTTATGTTAAAAAAATACAGGAATTCTAATACAACTCATTCTACATAGTTTGCTGTTTACATTTTACATAGGTGAAAAAAAAGCTTAGTTGTGGAAATAATCAAATTTAGATGAGCATTTAAACTCAAATATATTGTCATTGCGTTGTTTCAGCATGTAGATGCACAGAATTTAAGCAAAAATAAAGTAGTTTTAGGACGGATACAACACTCAATATGAATTAAAAAGAACTTAAAAAAATCACGGTTTTGAAACAAGATGGATGCTATATATAATTTTGAAGTGGGTCATGTGATCGTTTCATATCATGGTCACGTGATCGTTTCATATAAGATGTGTAATTACTATTTTAATTTTTATTTAAAAAACTACTGAATATATTTCGCTGAATTTTTTTTATATATTTTATGGAACAATTTGAATATTACCTAAAATTTTCGAAGCTATTTGTGAATTTTAAATCCGCTTAAAAATGTTTGAAAAACTAGGTCCCATAGGGCTCAATGTATTTCATTTTTTCGACCCGGGCTCAATCCAAAACTAATTGGGTGGTATTATTCATTTATATTCCCATAGGTCCTACAGACCGTCTGGACAACATACTAAAATTTCATTTTGATTAAGTCATTTTTACGGCAGTTATCGTGCTAACGGACAAGACAGACAGACAGACAGACAGACAGAATGAACAAAGTCTTGAACACTTTTCAACTTTGTTGTAAAGTGTTAACAACTGTATACACTTACAACAAATTTTAAACAATCATGAATTTTTACTTACCTCGTGTTTAAAATTCTTTGTTGAACTGCACGTGTTGCGTTTGACAGAGCCGTATTAAAAAATGTTGATATATGGCAACACCTGCTGGGAATCGTTCCACCAAACTTCGAAATTTTTACGTGATCCAGGAAGAAGTAATCGCAAGTGTTGTAACCAATCCGTGTTACAACCAGCCCCGGTCCCCCCTACTTATAAAACTAAATAAAGCTTACAGTCAGCAGTAACGAATAATAACAATTCCCACTCTAAAACGTATTTGTTGGCTATACAGGCATAAAGTGTATTCAATTGCAACGGTATGTAGTTTAGTGACTTCATTAACATGTTATATTTAATTAATATATTACTGATTTCTTTCATTATTTAAAAATTCTTATCAAAGTTAACAAATGGGGTACATCTTGAGAAGGGGAACGTGTACGATGGGATGGTATTCAGCGCCCTCTGTGGTGTTTTCATCCCTTACAGAACGACCTCAAACCAAATTGTGTACAGTTTTTAAATAAGAAAAGTTTTTATTTAGCATCAATTTGCAAAGTGCTGACCAGACTCTTGCTTTGATATTTCGGAATCACCAAAGTGGTGACCTGGTTACGAATACAAAGCTGTACTTGCTGTAAGAAGTTCGAGTCACCCGCTACAGAAAAGTGGATTAGAACATTGAAGTTCATTCTACTATTTCGGGATTAAATACAAAGTGATGAGTAATTTCTAATCACAATGATGAATAAGTTTGAATACGACCTTCATCCGAACTACATTACTTCAAGTCACCCACAAAGCCATCCTGATGATGGTCTTCATATATGTGGCTCTTTGCATCAAATAAAGGTAAAACTCCAATTTTATTACTGTCTGATCAATGTGATATTCCTGTAAAAATAGTTCTTTAAAGGTTGGTATAGATTAGGGGTGTTATGTAACATGGTAGCTTGACCCTTCTAAGAGATTGAGTTTATATACCAAAGGATATTAATGGTAAATTTTGGTGCATTTTTAGTACATTTACACTTCATACACATTTTATCCTTATACATAAATATTCAAGTGATTCTATGTTATATATCAGTATTGTTGTGCAATAGATATATTGTTCGAACATTTTGCACTAAGGGTTAATTAAATGTTAAGTGTATTAAGTGCTAGATGTTTAATACTGAGAAAGAAGTTACTGTTGAAGATAGTCAGGGTGCGAACACAGAGATATTAACGTCTTATGTGGCCTACGAACGTTCAGTTCTATTTTTTCCAATTAAAAGCGAACTTTGTGGTTTGAGACATAACTAGTGATAGTACCAAATGCTATATCCTTATACCTATCTAAAATAGATTCTCAAACCTAAAGTTATGTTTCGGGATATTGCATTTGAACCGCCTACAAATGAAAATAAACCACAAAGCACTCTAAAACCTCCTCATTGAGCAGCTTCATGCTTCACAGTTGAAAAATTTTACTTTTAGGACATATAATTTTACTCGTTGATATCGAGAAATCGAGTTGGAAGAAATTCCTAATTGTAGCATTTGCTAAAGCATGTTTGCAATCTACAGAAAACATTCCGTCTCAGGATCCTATTTCAAAATTTTTTTTCTTCCTTTAATTATCCAGTTTAAAATGTTTTCAAGGGTGCTAAATTAGCAACAAAATTAAGAATGAATCGAAGATAAAAACTTATACCATCCCACGATATCTTCTTAATTGCGGAAACTCAGTGAAAGAGTTAATAAGGCAACGAACGCTCATAAGTAAGGCTCCTATATATACATGCTGGCGCAAGAGCGGCCATTGAAGCTCCTGTGGGAGCGACGGCTGTGTTTGGGGAAAAGCGGGGTTACTTTCTCTTGCCGTTTATCGCTATCATGGCGCATTTCTATGCGTCTTTTTTTTAAGCTATCGACTGTCAAACTCTGATTTTATCTGAGAGTCTCGAAAAATTTTATGCTTTTAAAACGCGCATTTTAAATGTAATATTTTACATAAAATATAATACTTCTTATTTTATTAGAATGAAAAGTGTTATTAATCAAATTTTGCATGCATACGTTTCTATTTTGAGTATTTTTGTAGCAATTTCACAAGAATTAATGTGTTTAAAAATAGTAACAATTCTAAAAAAAATTTTAAACAATATAAAAACGTCTTTGACTGTTAACATATTTATACCTATATTGATAATACTCGATAGCGTTTTTAAACAGACATGATTTATTTATTATTATGATTTATTTCACTTCATGTATTTGGGATGAAGTGGGGGGGTATTTGTCTAAATTTAATAAAAACTGGAAACTTCCAACGCTATATTCCAACGGTGTTTTGCGTAATTGTTTTTACGATATGGTGGTGGGAGACTTTCTTTGATAAACCCTGCTTTATCATTAAAATTACATTTCTGATTCTGAAAAACAAATGGGGGGGGGGGGTCATTTTGACATGGACGCCAAAAGCCCTGCGATAATGATGAAGTTGAAACCGAATACCGTAGCTAAGGAAAAATAGCTGAGTCTCTCTCTGCTTTAAATGGTAAAAGTTTAACAAATATCAAGTACGTTTTCTTACAATACGTGCTTATTGCCTAGATTTTTCTAATTGATGATCTATTGTTCCTTACTTCATGTCTTATATCCATCCCTAACTCAGATGTAGTAATGCAAGAGTGCACACTCAACTAGTGATAAGATATAAAATTCCATCTCCCCTATTATTTTTCAAATATTGTTTAACAGAACACAACAAAATTACACTTAAACACCAATGCTTTCTTTTTACTGGATAATTTGAACATATATTTGAAGAGATTCAGTGGCGTCGCCAAGGAAGGGAATTCGGAGTACATGCCTCCCCCCCTACCCCCGCGAATCCATTAAATTTCGAAGAAACAATATATGGAGAAATAGAAAGCAAAATATTTTGTTACCAAACCCTCTCCCACTGAAAATTTTTTCTTGTGATGCTACTGAAGATTTAATTTATCAAGATCATATGGCCATACTGTCAAAGGATAGCATCTTTCATGGAGGACATTGTTTCTAAAATAGAAACTTACATATAGCAATAAAGAACCATGAGTCAAAATTCTGTTAACACATGTTGCTATTTATTATTCAAAAAAATAAATAATAATTGCATTGAACTTGAAAGCTGATAATTATAATACACCACTTCTGTAATTTTATAAGCAGTAGTAGAGAATTAACCATTAAATTTTTTCCTCTTTTCATCGTGAATTTAAATAACTATAAATTCCTAGAATACATATAATTTCAGCTGCATACTTTTTATAGACATTCAACAAAAAAAACCTCTGGCAGCGGGGAACTCTCTGGTAAAAATCTCTGGCAGCATAAGTCTATGCTGATTTAAAATGAGAAATAGGCAATCAAAAATATATTTGCTTGTAACGTTCTAGTCTGTACACTGAATATTTAATCATAAAAAAAAAAAAAATTATTAATTTTATAAATGCTTTGGAGACAATCAAAATAGCATGTTTTTTTTTTTTTTTTTTTTTTTTTTTTTAAATGCAGCTTTCCCATATTTCTACAAACAATTGTTAAAATTTTATATCAATGCACATATTTTATAATTGAAATACAAAACAGTTTTTAA
The DNA here is from genome assembly GCA_951213105.1 of Amaurobius ferox. Taxonomy (NCBI): domain Eukaryota; kingdom Metazoa; phylum Arthropoda; class Arachnida; order Araneae; family Amaurobiidae; genus Amaurobius; species Amaurobius ferox. Next base: position 133,873,965 of record OX578143.1, on the reverse strand, counting down.
AGTACAATAATTATATAAAAACACAAATTTCAAAGTCAAATCTTGCTATCTTGGCGATAAGTCATCGATAAACCCACGCCAAAATGCGATTGCAACCCTACGATTGCATTGCAAGAAAAAATCCTATTTAACTATTATAAAAAATTAATTTATTGAAAAGTCAGCTTTAAGAAACCAATTTTCAAACCTTTTTTTCAAGATCTTAACATACATTTACTTTTAAAAAGACAAAAGGAAGCATAAAACATGAAACTACTTACACTGAGCAATTCAGGTGGATGCCCAGGAATCTATCCATTTCTTCGGCAGTTTATAAAGCCATATTTTCCTATTTTCGGGATCTTGTGGAAATTTAAACATTTCCAACTTCTTCCTCCAATGATTAGTGCCATTTATTATACCACAATCATCCATTTTACAGATAAAATACGTATCAAACATCAGACAAGTAACGTGCGCTTGCCATTGAAATAGCATAGGCAGACGGTAACAGACAGTTACGGCAGGAGCTTCAATGGCGGTTGCGCCAGCCTGCCTATATAGGAGCCTTACTCATAAGGCATCATTTAGAGTCTTGAACTGAAGACGTCTTTAGCTCAACGCTATGATAATGGCCTACCTCGCATTGTCCCAGGGGTCAAATCCCAGTACTGCTAAGTTGGTGATTTCAAAGCTTGCTACATATGTTCATCATTTTAAAGCAATAAACTGCGTTAATCCTATCTATAAACGATCGTATTTTAAATTTTATCTAAAGAAAAACCATTATTTAATTAACATTGACGATATCAGTAGTGATTTCAGTATATAATATATCTTTTACAAACACTATTGGTTTTGTTATAATTCAATCATATATAAATGATAAATCATTTCTACCGAATCAACAAATTCATTTCTTTTTAATAAGAGTCTTCATTGGCATATCGTAATTCTTTGCGTTATTTAAAATAAAATGTATCGTTTTTCAATAAGCAAATAAAAGAACTGAATCTTTTACAATATTATTCTTTTGACTAAATTACAAGAATCCTAATGGAATAAGAAAAGGAGCGCATCATGTCTATAATGTCTTCCAAAGAAATAACAGAAGATAGATGAATGACATTTAAAACTTATTTCTTACCAAGTATTTTAACAGGTTCTTTTAAAACAAAATACATATTACAGTCAGCAATGAAGGATTATAAGTATGGAAGCCGTGTACTAAACCTTATTTGTTGCCTTCTAGGACGGCATAATTTGCATTCACTTGCGACAGCATCTAATACAGTGGTTCTATTAATGCATTACATTACATTTATAAGGAGTATTTTTAATTAGAAGTGTCGTGGCCGTTTCAGATACGCTAATGCTTTCTTTGACTGTTTATTAATTATTATCAATGTTAGACACAATGAGAAATATAATTATTTTGGAAAAGATTAACAGGGCTGCTTGGATAAGATTTAGCACATTCTATTGCTTATATCACGACCTTCCATAAATTATTTTAAATCATCGTAAGAGAAGAATGGATATAAATAAATTTTGTACTAAATGCATCTAGTGTTGCAGTGGAAATATTGGTTAAATTCACAATTCCGTCCTTTTATAATTTTCTCTTTGCATAAACAAAGATGCCGCCAATTCTGGTCACGTTTTGCATTCCCCAATAAACCTCCAATAATGCTGAGAATATATTGGAAGGTGTCAAAATTCGGAACTTGAATTTTCGACGGATCTACGCGTTTCGGGGCTTCTAGAATACAAAATTACCACTTTATAGTGGCGTCTGTGTATGTGTTTATATGTGTGTTTATCTGTGTATGTGTGGGCGTCTGTGAAACATATGTATCTACTCTAGCTCAAAAACGATTTGACAAAAGTTCACAAAATTTAGTGGGAAAGCGATTCGTACATTACCCTGGTGCTGATTATGTTTTAAAAGCTTCATAAAGAAATAACCCGCCTTTCTTTTTGCAAAATGGCTTGCAAAAATCATCAAAATCTAAAATGAAATCTACCTGTGTTCAAATGTATCCATTAAATGCTTGTTTTATATGTAATTTTCGACGATGAAAATAATAAGATCAATTTCATAACTAGGTATAACAAGTTCTCGAGATATATCAGTTTTTTTTTCATTTTTGTCACGCAGCCTCGGAAAATACGCCCAGTCGCCAAATGAAAACTCTAATTGAGTGAATTATGTAAATTCATTGTATAAATAATTATAAGCAATTATCCGTTTTAATGTGTGCAAATAAACTCGATGTGATGAATTGTGAAAGTTAAAGGAGAAACTGAATTTGAGTTTGTAGTAAAAGTCATGTGACATCTTTCGATGCAATTTGTTTCTTAGAGAAGGCTGTAGACCACATAGCCGCCTTCTGATTTTAAAATACAAAATAACATCTTAACCTGTATGTGGATTAATCGTATTTTAAATTTATAGGAATTGGCAACTACTTATCCATTTCAAGGGATCAACAATATATTTCGTATTATGGGAAAGTGCAAAATTGAGAAGTTCAAGTACTACATTAAAATGGGAAAAACCACCAATTTAACAGCCAGATTAATACAAAGTTGTAATAGATGATTTTATATATAAAACCTAGATAATTGAGAAAAGTAATGATTAGTAATTTATGATATTTTCTACGAATAGCTTAATAGCTTATTTATATTCTCAACTTCATTTATCTGGTTTATAATGATGTTGACTGGTAGGTATAATAAAATATACATAAAGAAAAACATATACATATACGACTTAAATCGGTAGATAATATTACCTCTTTGTAACTATGACTCCAATAGGTCTATTCGTTTTTAAATGCATAATTCCATAAGTACCATGTAAATTAATTACTGTTCAAATTATACGGATATGTTACTTCAAAAGAATGTTACCTCGCTTTTATTAGTGGTTAAAATATCTACCAGGAATTTTGATGAAAATGTTATCTTCTAGTCCAATTTTCAGCTTAAATTTTTTAGCATAAAATTATACGGTGCTATAAAACGTATTTCACCTGGAATGGGCAGTTTTAAAACAGAGGATTACATGGCAGTAATTCCCTTCAGATATTTTTTTCTGAAAAGAAAAACATTCGAAAAGGTTTGGAAACTTTTTTTACTTTCTTATACGAAACTCAAAGCTGAAAATAGAAAAGCTCTTTTTCCAAAGAAACATTTTTTTTATCAATTCAAAACACTGATAAAAATCTCTGATAAAAACACATTTTGATTCGAATGTAAGTAATCAAATTACAGTATTCAAATACCAACCAGACAAAACTCAAGAGAATTTCAGTCATAAACATGAAAAACCAGGAAACCACCTATTAAATTCAAAACAAAAATATTGAAGAAAAATAGATATCAATTAATAAAATGAATGTGATGTAATAGTAAAGTCTTCAGAGGGTTGCTATTATATATCAGCTTCATATAGCACATTTTATTTATTGACCTGTTACTATGAACAAAAGGTCAATAGAAGCCACTATGTTCTATAAATGAATTATACAAATTATTGTAAATTATAATAAAATTTATAATAAAATTATAATAAATTATTGATAAATTTGAAAATCTAAACAGAACTGTGTTGTTAAAACGGATATATGTAAATAATATCAACATCGGTTTCTATTTAGATAATCTGGAATTGATGAATACCGAACCTTTTATTACTCTTAAGGTTAACTTTCTGGATTTAAATCTATGAATCTACTAATAGTATTATTTATAATTTATATAATAAAGAAAACAATTCTAATATCAATAAATTATTACCTTTTACGTCTTGTAATTCGGTTCAAATTTTTCGTAACATCCTTAACAATCAATTGTTTCGAATTTACAGATTACTAGATTACAGATTACGTTTAATCAATTACATATAAAAAACTATATTCAAAATAGTCTTAAATACTACTTTTATTCATTATATTTGGTTAATAGTATAGTAAAATGTTTAGGGTATCTCAGCGTTGTTAATTCACTTTATTATGTCTAAATTACTATAGAATGTTAATCATTCCCCATTGATTTCCTATTACTAACTAACTGATACTTCTGGTTATATTTCTATTATCACGCATTTCTCTACACTTGCATCATCTGACAGAGCATTTTGTCAGGACATAGATGCAAGGAGTCAGTGGAAGGCCTTATCTAATTTCTACAATTAATTAATATATTGGATTGTCTAATCGATTCAATTTTTATTAATTCTTTAATTTATTTTATAGGGTTAATAATAATAATCATTTATATCTATATGTATTAATAAGCATTCCTATCTTTAATGCTGTTTATCTGGTTTTTGTATTTTTACATTAATTTAGAATGGATTTACAAATTACAGATTTTAAGACTGGCCACATGGACATTAGTCTTTAAGGTTGGCTACACCATCTTTGCACATTATGTTGAGTTGGATTATCTGTTTGAACTTCAACTGGCGTGTAAGTCAATTATATTTTTTCAATATTCAATTTCAATTATTTTTGTTTTTCAAGTTTCGTAATAATTTTCTATTTATAGCACATATGGGCTTCTATTGACCTTTTGTTCATAGTAACAGGTTAATAAATGAAATGTGCTATATGAAGCTGATGTACAGTAGAAGCACCCAGAAGATATTACTAATACACCACCTTCATTCTATTGATTGATATTCCATTGTTACTTAATATCTTCGTTTTAAATTTAATGGGCATTTTCTTGGTTTTTCATGTTTAGGACTAACACTCTCTTGAGTTTTTTGTGGTTAGTATTTGAATACATTTATTTCTTATGGATTCCATTTTACTTCAATAATTCGATTTTAATACATCTTTATATATATATGTATACATCTTTATATATATATTTGTATATATATATATATATATACAAATAAATAAATCTATCAACCATATCGAAATCAACCAATGAAAATTACCTATAGGCGCTATTCTGCTCAACCAACTACATTTATATAAAACAAAAGAGAATGAAGAAAGAACGAAAATGTATCAAAATTTCGCCGGGGGGATTGTGACCCCCACTTCCCGGTTAAGCCCGACGACACTCCCGGAAGCGGATACACTGTCGTAAACCAAGGACACTATACCAAAACTAAATATGTACAAAAAGGTGAAAGACCCATACCGACTATACCACAAAAACTGTATCATCAAGTTTCATTACAACAAAACAGTAACACATATGACAATTTCAATAGCACATATGACAATTTAAAAATTAAAAATTAAAATAAAAAATAAAAATAAAAAATAAAAAATCTAACATTTAATTTTAAAAATAAAAATTAAAAAATTGTATATTATTTTCTTCACTGTTGGGTATATGAATTATGGCATTAGCGATAAATTGTGGTACATATCTGTTTGTATGGAGGATTTTCTGGAGTTGTGAAACGTGTGTATGAAAGATATCTTACTTATAGTATATAAGAAAACTTCGTTGTCATTGTGTTACATTGCATATATTTTTGGGTGCTTTTGTACAGTGAAAAACATTCAACTTTAAAACATGGTATGAAAAAAATCAAAGATTTAGCGACTGGCAATTTCGGGGTTACGACCACGAATGCTCGGTTGGCTAGTAGTAGGGGTACTAGTCAATCGCCAAACAGTTTCCCTGGGCAGAATACTCTTGACAGATATTTCAAGCCAATCTCTACCGACAGTGGGAAAAACAAATAAACTGTACATCTGCATGAAAAAAAACGGACGGGCCTCGTGCAGATGGTAGCAATGAAGATCAAAGTTCTTTTAAAAATTTTAAGTTATTAAAATTTAAAAAGTGCACATCTAAAAGGTGTAAACTGTGTCCATTAGCTAATCCTTTGCAAATTGGGATAAAGGATAATAAAAATATACTTTCTGTGAAGTTTTTAATATCATATATTGTATAAAATGTATGAAATGCAATTTAAAATACATAGGTCAAGCACAAAATAGTATAAATATGAGAATTAATTTACATCGTAGTCAAGTTTAAAAGTTACAGAAGTACCCATCTACTGAATCAACTTTGGAAATAAAACATTTTCTTAATCATGGAATAGAAGCTATACAAATCACTCTGCTTGACATAGTTGTAAATATAAAGGAAAGATTATGGTGGGAGAACTATTATATAACTCAACAAAATTCGCTTTATCCTTACTGACTAAATTCCGTAAGATTTAACATTAATTACAATAGTGATCATATAAAGAAATACAATTCTGAAATTGTCATAGATCATTGTTATGTCAAACGAAAGGATAATGTATCACGTAAACCTGCACGTAAATTTAGAGGCGGTAGGAAACAAAAAATTAATTTTGATACCGCTGTTAACAATATAATAGAATTTGCTAAGAAACACAGTAATAATCACGATTTATCAAATAATTGGATTAAGAACTCAGTTTTTGGTACTAGAAGTCATTTTATCAAAAGGATTTAGAAACATTGTAATAGTGTTGAGTTCGGTAATGCGAATGGACTAGCAGTTGAAAAGTTGGATGTATTTTTAGATTATACAAAAAAAAGCTAAATTAAGATTAAATTAAATAAAATATCAAATTAAGAGCTAAAATTTTAAAAATCAATCTGGAAGATACTTTAACGATAAAGATGAGTCATGAATATATGGTTGTTAATTACAAAAACAAGAATTTTGATAAAATCAGTTTTTCAAGTATTTTACGAGAACATAAAGTAAAATTTCCAATAAATGAAGTTAATGTAAGAGTGGCATATAAATATGCATTACCTTTGGGAAGAAGCTTATTTAATTACAATAAAGTGTGTAAAAATGTAATGAAAACCGATCAAACCTGCCCATGTCAAAAATATCCTGCTTTTATAAACAATAAAATAGGACATATAGTAACAGGTAAACTCAACTTGCTAGAAGATTCTAATTTGATACATACCTTTGAATTGGGAACTAAATACAGAAACGAAGATTATCGTGATACTGTGGAAAGTATAGTGAATGACATTGAAGTATTTATATACAAATGTGCAGTAAAATACAGTCTTCCTACACATGTCTTTGAGGAATAGAAATCAGAAGTGATAAGCAGTGTCGGGATGAATTATAAAGTTTTGGATAAACACGTTAGATCTGGGAAATACAACAAAAACATTTTGGAAAAATTGCAAAAGGATTTTGTTATATCGTACGTTGATAAGGTTACTTCTAATTTTGCTTTCACTTGCCAATATTATTACAATAAAAAGCTTATTGCAATTTATCTAGATAAAAATGCTTATATACAGCTTCATCAATCTAAAACTGAAATTGAAAATCGCATCAAGGCTAAATATAAAATTTTGAGTTACAACATGAATTCAATCAGATTCCCATATATAACTCTTATACCTAAACTACATAAAAATCCTGTAAAATTTAGACCAGGCACAAATGGATATAAAACTTATTTAACTCATGCTAATGTAAAACTATTAAGACTTTTGAAAAACATATTGAAACAAATATAAAATTCTGGAATATATTTCATAAATAATAGTTATGAAGTTACAGAAAAACTTAAAAATATTTCTGATAATTTACATTACAAAAGTTGTGATTTTCATGACCTTTTCTGCGATATTGACATAAATGATTTATTTTGCATATTGATGGAGTTGTATGAAAAGTATGAAATGCAAAACCTTATTAAAAAACATGTTTTCAAGTGTTTGGTCGAAATGGTTTTATTTGAAACTGTATTATACGACGGAACAGTATTTTCTAAACAGCGAAATGGCATACCTATGGGAGGGGCTAACTCTTCTATTCTGGCAGACATCTACTTAAATAAATATGAAGAAGGAACTCATATATTAAATGAAATAATATTTATTCGTTATGTGGATGACATTTTGTATGCTTGTCCCGATAGCCAAAATAACTTAGATTTTACTTTTTATCCATCGAACTTAACCTTGACTGAAACAACACGTAACATTGATCAAAGCATTAATTTCCTGGACTTAACTATATACCAACAATCTAATGGTTATGTTGGATTTAAACTTTATGATAAAAGAAAATATTTCAATTTTAAAATAAATTACGTAATTCATTGAAATTCATGTCTCCATCGTAATGTATTCAAAAACATTAGATTAAACTTTTTAATCAGAAGCAAACGATTAAGTGGCAGTGAGGAAAATCGATATGGAAGCTATATTTGTTATCTGAATGAGGCTATTGCAAAGGGTTACCCATTGCGTTTTCTAAGTAACATTACATGTAAATTCTACAACATAACCGTAACTGAAAGTTACAGCTTATATTTATATAAAGGTACACTTGCAGTTTGAACAGCAGATATGATGATGCCACGGATGTAATAGTTGATCAATTAAAATGAGTTTTATTCCTGCACAGGTAGTGTCAACTACAATTTTGATGCTTGGATGGTGACGTGTGTACGAGGTTTGTTTGTCTTGTTATATATTTGATTTTTAAATTATCATATGTGTTACTGTTTTGTTGTAATGAAACTTGATGATACAGTTTTTGTGGTATAGTCAGTAAGGGTTTTTCCAAATGTTTTACATTTTCAGTTTTGGTACAGTGTACTTGGTTTACGACAGTGTATCCGCTTCGGGAGTATCGTCATGACATCATGCTGGCTTAACTGGGTAACCGGGAAGTGGGGGTCACAATCCCCCCCCCGCGAAATTTTGATACATTGTCGTTCTTTCTTCATTCTCTTTTGTTTTATATATGTATATATATATATATATATATATATATATATATTGCATAAAAAGATACATAATTTTATGGAATCAATAAAAAATTTTAGGCCGACGTGGTGGTCGAGTGGTCAAGGCGAGCGTTTCCACAGCAATCGCTCGACCGCCGCGTTGTTGGTTCGAGTCCCACCTACGGCATGAATGTTTGTGTTGTGGGCGCAGTGTACTCCGCCCCCCTCTGGTGCGCCTGGGGTAACGTCCTAGGACGGTTAAATGCTCCACGTTTTGGCAGCTGACAAAGGCGAGTGATGAAAGTCAAATGCCTGGACATTTGAAAAAAAAAAAATAAAAATTTTCAGGGGATCAAATTTGATGAAATACAAAATTTATATTTTTATATGGCCCCTATACAAAAACATTTCCAATGAGTAAAATGTGCCACATACACTAATAAGGTGATGTACAAAATTTCAGCATTTTATCATAAAAAGTCCCAGAGATATGTTTAAACAAAGTTGGTGAAGGATTAATCACAGATTAAAATGTAAATGTTTGCAGCATGAGTGCAAATGACGCAACGTAGAAATGCATCATAGACAGATAATTTCTGTCTCTTATCTTTAATGGATATTTGGCATGGATGGAAAACATTTTGAAAAAGCTTTGTAATATTTGTATAAAGTTATTATTTCTACACAGTGTAGATACTTTTGTACCAATAATTAGCAAAATTATTATTTATTTATGTAATCATTGTTTTCTTTCGTAATTTGTGTAAGATCCCCGAAACGCGATCTGCCGACATCATTTTTCCCCTCTGAGAACCCATGTCGATGCACGAAAAGTGGTTTAAGTCAGCATTTTTGTCTTTTCATATCTCTGGGACATTTTATGATAAAATGTTGAAATTTTGTACATCGCCTTATTAGTGTATGGGACACATTTTACTCATTGGAAATGTTTTTGTACGGGGACCGCATAAAAATTTAAATTTTGTATTTCTTAAAATTTTATTTTCTTGAAAATTTTAATCGATTTCATAAAATTCTGTACCTTTTTTACGCAACTCTGTAATTTATTATATATGTTTAAAATCAATATACAAGGAATAAAAGCCTTGGTCAATGTTTCTGGGACACCCTGTATATATATATATATATATATATTTTGGTTTATACTTTTTGGGCAAACGTAGCTCTAACCAGGCCTATTTAAATAAAAATAAATTTTGCAGATAAGAGAAACATTTACATTATAAAAATGTGTGTGATTAAAATGTATGTATCAATGTCTGGTTTCACTCAGCTGATTCGCGTTCTTAAAAATCGTTGTTGGTATTTAATTATATATGTTTTTCGATAAAAGGATGGTAGCCATATAAAAATTAATACTATAATGACTCAAGTCCATATTCCCATCAATCTCTCTGTGTGGAAATCTTAGCCAAAAAATTTTTAACCCTGGAAAATATAACATAAATCTTTAAATGTCCTCAAATTGTCGATAATATGGCTTAATTGATGAAAACGACATCCAATTAAAGAAAATGACGCAACATTATTAAAATGTAGAAGTAAATAATAAATATAACTTTATTTTAAATTTTGGGAATAAATAGAATCCAAACTAGTTGGTAAACGGATAGTGCAATAATTGTGCTTCAATAGGGTCTGTTTATCTGTTCATCTATCTCACTTGGCGACAAACTTGGCGAATTTTGGAAAATGCAGTGAAATTGACAATACATCATCAAATTGACGAAAATATCAGTCTCATCACAGGTGTATACAAATTGGTAAATATTATGGAACAACTCATATAATAGTGAATAATGATATTTTCGTGCGGACTATATAAAAACAGAAAATTCAGATACAATTGCACAGGACTGAGAACACAGTTTATGTTTTGCAGCAGAATTAGCATGTTATATTTTGTAACAGAATCAATAAAAAAGTTAAATCTATTACTGAACTTAAATCTAATACCGTTAAAGACATAATACTAGTACGAGAGTTTTACTTAAATGTTTGAAGTTACAAAAATAGTCGTTGTTTTCTTTTATTACGTTATTTTTTAATAAATTAAAAACGTAGCATAACAATATCACATTATTTTCAAGGACAAAAGAAAGGAATATAAAAGACAACTATATTACAACTTAATTGAAATTCTATTATAAAACTCAAACTGATAAAAGTTTAAAGGGAGGAAGCTTTAATGGAACGTAAAAAAATGAATTAAGCGTAAAAAACATAATAAAACTAAATTTTAAATAGAAAAATTCCCAATTATGATGATGAAAAGAATTTTAAAAATATGTATTTTAGTAAAATATTAAGAGGCTTATCGAGTAATGAACTTTTTTAACAAACTTGTCTATTCCATATATGTTATAATCTTTAAAAGAGTTAAGCGACAAAAAGCTTTTATATCTGATACAGTTTTATACATATTAAAAAAAAAGATAAGATAATAAATGTGGCTCTGTCAGAAAGAAATGTTTTTTTTTTAAATGCGAACTCATTTCAATATGAAGTCATTTAGTCAATAATGATCTTATTTAACTCTTGCAGCATACCTGTTCTTCGTACTTAATATATATAAATAAAATTGGAAACCTGTTTGTTTTACGGTCTCTCTATCTGTCTGTGTATCTGTCAGTTTGTTTGACTCATCATCACGGAAGAAAGGATGAATCGAATTTGATGAAATTTTTGACGAAATTTATATATATATATATATATATATATATATATATATATATATATATATATATATATATATATATATATATATGTATGTGTGTGTGTGTGTGTGTGTGTGTGTATACAAGGTGGTCATGGAAAAACTTCCTGGATATATGAATACCTAGCGGCCTATCTGCTCAAGCAATCGAAAGGAAATTTCAGATATTGTTATTTGAAGGTATGCTCTCGAGATTGTGATGATTTCAAACAATAAAGCTCTCACGGTTACGGTTACAGTGAAAAATTTTCGAATGGAAACATCCACTTTTCCCCTGCGCAAATTGATCAGCGAATTGAAAAACCATAAATGACTTTGGGACGTTACACCTATGACGAAAATTGGCGGCATAAAACATTTGCAAAGAGGAGCATTGTAAAGTACCAATGACAACACAAGAAGAGAGAGGGAAAAAAACTTTCATTCGAATTACAAGTTTTCAACGTGCCCACCTTCGCAGACGATAAGGCATTGCATGCCGGAGATTGTTGACACCAATAACGAACGCGACATTGCATAAGGAATCTGTATAACTTCACGTTTTATGTCATCTTTCAATTCTGACAAATTTTGTGGATTTTATGTGTACACCTTAGATTTCAGATAACCCCAGAACCAGAAATCCATTGGAGTGAGGTCGGGGATAGCAGTGGCCACGAAACTGCAAAGTTACGGGAATGACTCTATCACCAAAGTTCTGTTGCAGCACTCGTCGAACACATACCGCGACGTGTGGAGCAGTACCATCTTGTATCCATACAATGTCATTAACGACATTTCGCTGCTGCAATTCTGGAATTACGTACTTCTGCAACATTGTTTTATACAGAGGATCTGCAACATTGTTTTATACAGGGCTGTGGTTTTCGGTACATCAAAATTGCGGGCAACACTTCTTGCAGTACGCAATGGACCTGCAGTAATCATATTATGCACTTCCGCAACAACTTCAACAGGAACGGATAGATAGATGGTCGTACGGATCGCGATCTATCACATGTGCATCCAGTTCTTCAATTTTTTTTTCCAAATCACGTACAGTTCGTACGGAACATGGGCCTCGTCTTGGCTTATGATTTCGCACTTTCCCCGGCAGCATTTCCCCGTTCAGATAAAACAGCTTTATCAATTCACCTCGTTGTTTTCCTGTAAGTGCCATCTTGTTGGCTTGTTCGAACAGCTGATTGAAGAAACAACCTTCAAACACTGCTTATTAAAGGTTTTCCACGAGCAATGCTTTGCACATGGTGTTCTGTGATTGGTGCTTCTACTGTCTATCCCTGTGAATTCTGCAAAGTGCGTCAATGTACCTCCTCTCTGTGTTGTCATTGGTCCTTTACAATGCCCTTCTTTGCTGATGTTTTACGGCACCAATTTTCGACATACGTGTATCGTTCTAACGCCATTTAAGGTTTTTCAATGCGCTGATCAATTTGCGCAGGAAAACATTGGGTGTTGCCATTCGAAAATTTCGAAATGTTTTCACTGTAACCGTAACCGTGAGATCTCTATTGTTTAAAATCATCACAATCTAGAGCGCATACCTTCAAATAACAATATCTGAAATTTCCTATCGATTGGTTTTTGCGGATTGGCCGCAAAGGGGTTCATATATCGGAGAATATTTTTGTGACCACCCTGTATAAGCACTACGTGACAGTGAAAATGAGACACAAAGAAGGAGTGGGCAGAAAGTGATGGAAATCGGCGAACAAAGAGAAAAAGCAACTAATAATAAGTCATGTTTATTGTAACATATTAAAAAAAGACCTATACACAGGGCGATAACACCGTCTGATCAGTAGGTTGTAGAACCACCGTGGGCTGCGATACAGCCAGCAACACGTCTAGGTACAGAGTCAATGAGCGTGCGGATGGTGTCCTGAGGCATGGATGCCCATTCCCTGCTAATCATTTGCCAGAGTTCGTCTTCTAAACGCGGCAGTGGCAGTACACGCAAGGGACGTCCAATCACGGCCCAGACGTGTTCGATTAGGGAGATATCAAGGGAGACTGGTGGTCAGGGAAGCACCTGGGTATCTTGCAGGGCTGGTATCAGCATGTTGGCTGATGCGTGCCTTGTGCGGTTGGACGTTATCCTGCTGTGTAAATGGCATTGCGCACCCCCTGAAAGAACGGTAGTGTTACTGGCCACAACACTTCATCCACGTATCGTTGGGCAGTCATAGTGCCTTCAATACGGACCAGAGGTGACTTGCTATCGTAGGCTATAGCGCTTTAAACCATGATGCCGTGTGGTCGGACGGTGTGGTGTTCCACAGATACGGCCGAATTGGACCTATCACCATTTCGGAGCCAGACTCGTACACTGCGAGTGCCAATGCTAAAACATAAGTGTGACTCGTCTGCGAACATGATCTTGTGCCATTCCGCCATCCACGTGGCTCTATCCCGAGACACCATTTCAAACAGAAGAGTCTGTGCTGTTGATTTAATGGCAGTCTTCTTAACAGGCGCCATGAGTGCAGATCACCGGCAATCAATCGGCGATAATGGTCCTGGTCGATAAGGAAGCATCAAAGGTGCCCTGCGCATGCTGCAAAAGGACGACAGAAGAGGTTCGCGCGGCCGCCAACACTTGCCGGCGGATGCATCGTTTTACGCGTACTGACGTCGCCCTATCCGTACCGGCACTCCTCAAACGTGCCACATTCCCTTGTTCCAGCCATCTTCGCTACAGCCAGTGCACCGTGGACTCGTGTAGGTGGCTATCGGTTGAGATTTGACGTATGAACCAACTTGCCCTCCTGCGTCCGGCTTGAAGTTCTGCACAGAGATTTCAATATTAGGCCTTTATAGACTACATTCAAAAACTTTCTCAAAAATTTTTCAGAGGTCTCAGTAGAGTAAATAATTCCACGCTAGACAGTATCCCGCGGTATAACCCGACACACCCTAAGACGCGAAAGCGCCCCTGGGCGTTGGTGGGGCGCCGCACAATGGATGCTTTTCTTCGGCCTCCTAAGCGGAGACGGCTCGTCTAGCATTGTTTTATATCTGCTCTCCCCCTTTTATTATGAACTCTTAGTAACTCCGTGGCCCTCCCTAGCATTTGGGAGTTCGCGATTTATCGACGAACCGTTTTCCTTTTTTGTTATGTACGTTTCCCCCCCCCCCCGTCTCAAGCTCAAGGCCCTGCGTTCCTCGGGACGCGCATATCCCCCTCCTTCCTTTTTATTCTCGCTAGGTGCCTGCTTGGGCTGTAGCATACCTTTCTCCTTCTGTAAGACTTGGCGTGGGGCTCGACTTCGGTCGTCGCCCTCCCCCTAAGCAAAGCTCTGATGTCTCTCTTAACTTATGCTTCTCTTTCTTAGTACTTCTTCTCTTCGCCCGGAGTTTAAAGGAGGGAATCCTTTCTCCTCCTGGGCACTCCGTATACCCCGTCCTTGAGATCTGGAGACCTTCATTTATATTTCACTCACGTGTGCGCATTTCGACAGCTGCGTATTTCACATCATTTACATAACTCGGTGAGCTGCGTAAATCCGGCAATTTGCATAATTTTCTGCTCACTTCTTGGTGTCTCATTATCACCGTCACGTAGTATATATATATATATATATACAGGGTATCCCAAAAATGGAAGGCGATAGAAATGTGGCGTTTGCTGCATTATACTTGGGAAACCAGGGTATTGTATTCAACCAATTTTCAAAATGTGTTACAAAGGTCACCAACAGATGGCGCTGCTGAATGGGGAAACTAATAAACGGTATGACCATGTTGCAAAAACTGCAAAACGATGTTTTCAAAATAACCACCATTTGCAGCAACAACATGGCGCAGTCTGAGAAAAAAATTCGCAGACACCCGTGCAAACATTTCAGCCGGAATGGTCTCATACGCAGCAGAGATGTATTGTTGCATTTCCGCAATGGTTTGTGGATTTTGGTGCTAATACTGGTCTTTCGGGTACTCCCACAGAAAAAGTCACATGGCGTCAAATCTGGTGAATAGGAAGGCCAATCTATGCCACGTCCTGTATGCCTGACGTATTCAAGGGCAATCACACGATCATCGAAATGTTCGCTAAGGAAATCGAACACCTCAGGCATTCGATGTGACCGGGCACCGTCTTGCGTGAAAAACGAGATGTTCCTACAGTCCACCAATGCATTTTGAATCGCCACAAATTCATGCAGAATGCCCAGATACCGTACTGTAGAAACCGTTTCGTGATGGAAAAATGCCTCAATGAGTCCTTTTGAGGCAATCGCGGCCCAAACCATGAGTTTTGCGGGATACAGGGACAAAGGTACGGCAGCATGAGGATTTTCTGCTACACAAATACGCCAGTTCAGCTTGTTGACAAAGCCGTCGAAGGAAAACTATGCTTCGTCCGAGACCCAACATTTTCCAATATCGATTTTGTCGGCATCTAGCTGCTGCAGCATAGCGTTTGCAAACGTTTCGCGTGCATTCATGACACCAGCACACAGGGGTTGGCGAGTTTGGATCTTGTAAGGGAACAAGTGAAGGCTGTGGCGCATGATACGTTGCGTGGACGTTCGTCGTAGTCCAGCCTCAATGCAACAAGGCGAAAGGAAACCTGGGGCCGTTGTTGTATCACCTGCTAAACGACTTCAGCATTCGCCTCTGCCATTGCCGAACTTGGGCCGCCGACATTTCCAGCACGGTAATCATTGACATTCCCAGTCCGTTGAAATTTTTTGAACAGAACCTTTATTGCATTGATATACCGTCCTTTTTTGACATTAAATGTCCTTTGGAAGCTGCGCCTCGTTTCAACAAAACTGTGGTCCAAGCGGTGAAACTCTAAAACAAGAAATACCCTTTGTTCCAACGAATAAAAAATTTTCAACGAAAAAACCAACAGCAACTTGAAATCTTTGAGAAGCACACACTAGCAAAATGCTGAGCAAAGTACAAAATGGGGATCTGACAGTATGCGTTTCCCTGCAGCTCTCACACAACCGCAGCGCCATCTGTTGGTGACCTTTGTAACAAATTTTGAAAATTGGTTGAATAAAATTCCCTGATTTCCCAAGTACAATGCAGCAAACGCTACATTTCTATCACCTTCTGTTTTTTAATGCATTTTTCAAATGTGTCAGTCATTTTTTAGACATCCTGTATACGATATATGTATACATTGCTGGACAATTGCTAAGGATGTATCACAAATTGCAATGTAGCGCAACATTAAACGGGGGTGGAAGCCTAGCATAAAATAAAGCCTAGCATAAGATATTGTTGCCACACTGTTCGGACATTTGAAAAAGACCAATTATTGTTCTGAAAATGCAGAAGATTTTGAAACATCTGTAAGGAAAAAGCGGTCATTCGATGATGTGTACGGAGAAATGAAAAAATGCATATGAACTACAGCAGCCACCTTTGAGAAAGATGTCACTACGGGATATGTCCACCGTGGAGTGCAATGCAACATTCCACGCGTCGCATCATGCTTTGCACAATATTATCCAGCAGGTGTTCTTATTTGTTGGAGGATATTTTCGACCAGCTAGTCGCCTCCACAAAGCATCTCAAAAATTTTCAATAAGGTTTAGATCTTTAGATCGTGGTGACCATACGAGGCATTGAATATCCTGACTAGATAATCCTGGACAGTGAGTTTTCGGTGACATGGTGCGTTGTCGTCCATGGAAACAAATGTATCACCAACAGCACCACGGAAAAGAAGAACATGAGACAGTAGAACTTCAACAATGTATCGTTGGCTGGTTATAGTCACAGTTGCAATCACATGTAGCGGCATGCTGCCATTAATCATGATTCCGGCGCATACCATGAAACTGGATGTCGGATATTGGTCCCTGTCCTGGATATTTTCTTGACGATCAGCAGTACCACTCTCACGTCAGATCAATTGGCGTCTACAATCCGATAACAGACTGAACCTACTGAACCTACACAGTTAGCTGTGACGTTTCATTTTAAAGTAATTTTTGCTTGGCTGAAATTTGGGCATGCTTCATTGTTTTTTCTTTTGTGTTTGTATTTAACACTTGTTTAGATTTTAAATCTCCCTTTTATAACACTTTTATTGTGATTTTGTAAATGGTTAATCTGTAATAGAATGTTAATAATACCATTTAATTGTCATTATTCCGTAGCTTGGTGATGCGCAAAAGCGCTCTGGCCTTTTAATATTTGTACGTCTTTTAGGATGGCTTTATGTGAATAAATGACCTTTTATCTATGATTTGTGTCTTTAATTTATGCTTATATTTTTGTTACTGTTACTATAATATCTATACGCATTATGTTATCTAATAACCAATAAAATAACGATAAATAAGAAAGAAATGTTTGACGAAATATCCAAATTATAAATAAAATAAAATAAATATAAATAAAAATGTTTTTCATAGTTTGAAAGAAAAGGGGTCCTATCTAGCGTGAGGTAGGAGCCAGGATGAAATCAAAAGCGTGCGCGTGAGATCAATGATAACTACACTTTGCAACAAAGTTGTGCAACATACATTGAAAATGTATTTTCGATACAAAATACTTTTTAAATTTGAAAAATTCAAAATACAAAATGCATGCATTTTCAAAATACATACAAAATACGAAATACATTTTTAAAAATTAAACATTGCTGGCATTGCTGGATGTTGAACTGGATTGAATTGTTAATGTAAATCAACAGTTATCATATATTTTATTAGAAATAAACAAACTTTTTATGTTTATCACATTGGCATTTTAACAAGATTAGAATGTATTTAAAAAATATGTCTTTGAAGTCTAAATGCTTTGTAATTTTAAATCTTCATAGTAATAAAGTGAGCACAAACAAAGAAAATAAATTTATCTATGGGAAAACATATTACATAAAACAAAGATACAATAATAAAAAAAGAAATTTATGAAAGAAACTTTCATACGGTGATAAATGGTTTGTGATAGTTTTTGACGGTTTTACTAAGCATTTCAATTATCTGTTGCATACATAATTCGTATAGTCAAACTGATTTTCAGAAAAACGAAAGTGACATCTCCAAAATCGAAAATGGAGATACTTAGTTAACCCCACACCCCTTCTAGAACATTGAAGCCATACGTGGAATTCATATCAGTGTCGTCTAATCCATATCACAATCATATCATGGAAATCCATATCATGGGAATCCATATCAGAACCATATCGAATCATATCATGGAAATCTTCGTCGAACACTCAATATCCACACGAATTTAATGTTGAATTCATATAGGTCCTGATCTCAGCTCCGTCTATAGCCAACGTTGAGAAATAAAGTTTGAAGAAAAATTTTTGAACCAAAAGAGGAAAAGAAGCTAGAAGTGAAAACTCTTATTGAACCACTCTACCTCCTCCAGAATTTGATTTCAAATCCATATCAGCTATCATCTAAGCTCTATCAATAACCAATTTTGAAATATAGACATTTCAAGAAAAATAAACATTTTTGAACAGGAAATGAAAAAAAAGAACCAGAAAAGGAAATCCTTAGTGAATACCGAACCCCCTCCGGTGTATGATGATAACTCCAAATCTATCATTATCTGAGCTTTATACATAGTAGATCCCAAGAATTATATATTTCAAGGAGACATTTTTCTAAAAATAATATAGCTTTTTTTTTTCAATAAAATGTGTTTCATACTATTGCGCAACCACAATTAAAAGAAATCCAAGGGACCAACAACGATATTCGTTAAATTGAGGTACTACTTCATAAAACTAAACTCTTACCATTAGATCTGTCTTAAAATATGATTCATTTATCACAAATTATTACTCATTTATCGAATTACCTATGTTTCTATTTTACTAAGAATGCAACTTCAAGCTCTATTCTTACACCTTTCCTTTCCATACATAGACAGAAAAGAGCTTTCTATCAGACAACACTATTATATGAAGGTAAAGTTTATAACAGAAATTAAATTTTTAGAGACCACAAAAGTCCCAATAGTTAACATCTTTATCAGCAGGTTGTAGAAAAATGTTTAGATTAACTCCTAGAACCGAATTCACTGACTAGACAAAATACAGATTCGCCTTGTTTTCACTTTTGCAGAATCATCTGAAGGAATGTATTTTGAGTATTTTGAAATACAAAATACTTTAAAAACGTATTTTCGATACATTACCAAAATACTTTAGCTTTTTCAGTTTAAAATACAAATGTATTTTGAAAATGTATTTCAAATACATGTATTTCCGGTACTGCCCAACTCTGCGTCGCAATTACATGCACTTCACAGCGGGGGATAGAACAAATTATAAAGTGCTCGAGGTTCGAACAATTTTTAATTTAAGCAAAAGCAGTGAATATTTTTTCAAACTCTTTTTAACACATTTTAGACAATCTTCATTGCATTACCTATGACAGATAAAAATTGATGTAATTCTAGTGGATCTTCAAATAAAAGAAGAGGAAAATTAAAATGGAAATTAAAGATGATACCAAAAATGTAAATATTTTTCATTTGTGAAAATGCCTCTCCTCCCCTAAACAAAGAATTTGTTTCAAATACACTTATTTTGGGTCATAAATCTAAAATTTTGTTACCCAAAACTTTGGTTTAGACAAATCTAAAATTGGGGGGCTTTTGTATTTTTCTTTATGGACTTAACTTCGTAGTTACGCCACTGACCCTAACGTCCGTTCCAACACTCAAAGTATTCCTGCAGGTTGCAGTAGATATCGATGTAAGCAGATACTTTCATGATTTAAACTTATTTTTCTTCATGTAAATCAGCCTTTCTTTGCCATTCATGTATTCAAATTTTGAATTTCTATTCATAGATGCGAGCTTATATTCATGTATTCCAAGAATGTTATTTTGTTATTACAGAATGAATGAGAAAATATTATTTTGGATTTTATAGTATTTGCATTAACACTTATAATGACATTTTATACTGTTAACTTTAATGATTTATTAATTAATAATAATGGATATATTAGTTAGTGCATTGGAAACACGAATAAATAACTAATTGATTTAAATGCAAATATTTAAAAATAATTTTTGAAGTCTTTAAAAGAGTACGAATTTGTCACTTTCGTTAATATAATTTTGTAAAGAGTATGTATTTTGTGTTATATTAAGACTAAATATGTTTTACTTTATTTAATGTATATAAATTTATTTTTTAAGTGATCTACTGACATTGATTGGTAGTAGAGTGTACAATTATTAATGCATTAATAATAACGGCTATTTTATATATTTATAGAAATAATTGCTCCAATATCACTTTTTTAAATGCCATCTATTAAAACTTCGTATATTCTATAAACAACAAGTTAATGGACGGTAGTATATCTTATATTCTATGTTAAATCTACAAATGTAGGACAGTTAGTAGATATTGAGTCAAGAACACCAACATCAATAGACAGCTAAGCTCGATAGCAGATTTTCTCTGTCATTTTTTCAGGGTTTTAAATGAGCCATAATAGTAGATAATATCAGATATGAAAGGACTCCTTTGATATCAGGATGTGATCCTATAATATTTTGACCAGTAGTAAAATATAATACTATTGTTTTCTTGTGTTTAGGAATTATGCCAATTTTGCTTCCAAAACGGATTTACACATTGATTACTTTTTTACATAAATGCTATTTAATAACAACTAGTAGTGTATCCGTTTGTCTTACGGAATACACAGAATATAAAGAAACTTAAAACTATTTATTTTTGAAATTTTATAAACCTAACAAAAAGAAAAGGGGTGAGTTTTTCCGTGCTGAGATAATAGACAGATAAAAACGCAACATATAATTTTATTTATACAGGTAATAGCAGATATACCGGACATTGCTCCTGTTTTAAAATATGTGCAAATTCCTGTGGTGCTCTAAATGACATTATTATTCAAAACATTATATTAAAGCACTTATTTAATTTTTATTTTAATTAAAAAAAGTATGATAATCTCTTTTCTATATGCAAATCATCTTCACAGGTGGATCTGAAGGATAAAGCATCCTGGTATTGTCTGTAAATAAATTTGCAAAGCATAATTAATTCAATCAATGCATGCTAAAATAAAAACTCTAAAATGGTATTAGAAAATATACCCGTATTACTGTTTTTTTTTGTTTCAACATTTGACTAATATTAGAATACATGATATGATTGGCTACACACAATAAATAAGTTGAAAAATATCTGTAGGCATAAAAGCGATGGCTTAAAAAATTGAAAATATCAATTACTCCTGTAAATCCAATCAAAGTTGCAATACCAGTTATTTTTAAAATTCAGTTTTATATCCATTTGTTTATTCTTTTAAATCGGAAAGAAATAGTAAAAATCGTCTGCAGTATAAATACATATTGGGCTTTCTTGCATTACTGAGCAACATGGTGTAATTTTCTTCCAATAAAGTTACCAAAAACATATTGTGGACATAATTCTATTTCTATATTTCTATGGAAAGTTAGTTTTTTATTATTATATCGCAACCTCTAGCCCTAGAAATCTGACACATGAACTACATTTTAAGTGGATTTATGCCAAGACTACCCATAAAATTTGTGATGTTCGTACAGATGCTCTCCCCTAATCATGAAACAAACACACAGACATATATTCAATATCATTGTTATAGCATTTTCAAACACAGGTAAATAGGGCATTGGTTTGTTTCTGTTCTAATAACTTTTCCATTTCACCTGTCATGCATATATTTCAAAATCAGAAGTAATAGTTGCATAGCTCGCTTATTAGTAACTTTCCTTGTTAATGCCTCAAATTCTATTGCCAGAGCATTTTATACGCCCTAGCACCATTAGCAACATCAATAGTTCAACAACCTGATATGACTCCTGGTATGCTATAAAAATGCAATCCATTCAACACAATGCTTCGCCACCGTCTAGCATTTAATCTTGAATGCAATCTTTATATCTCTATCAACATTGCTATCTTGTTCTACGGCTTCTGTATGATATTTAGCCATAGTCTGTTGAAGAACATAATTAGTGCGAACAGGTTTCTTTTCTAACGTCTTATAATCTGTACTCGTATTTCAAAGTATATTTGTAAATATAATATTGCAAATGCTGCAGTTTATTATTCATATTTGAAAACAATATTTTCAAAGCATCTGCTTGCTGAAAATCGTTTCTACTGAAATATAAAACATCATCTGTAAAAAATATTAATAACAGGACATAATTTTAAGATAGTTACAATAAACTCAGTAATGTCTTAGTATGAGACAATTTAAAAATTGTATTTATAATACTATTACTTTTCAGCGTGTATTTATTTAAAATTGTGATTATATCTAACGGACATTGGAAGTGGTGTTTTCTCTAAATTACTTTTTTCTATGCCCCAATGAGAGAATTTGGAACAGCCTTTGACGGTGAGGTGAAAGCGATCCACATTGTACTTAGACAGCTAACTTGCCTCTTTTGTAGATTTGAAAATATTGTGCTGCTGTCTGATTCATGGGCTGCCATCCACCTCATCGGTTCTATTGAGACCTCGCTATCTAATAAGGTTCTTCAATGGCAAAAACTGCTGAATTACTTAACGTCTCAGTATAAACGTGTTGTTTTGAAGTGGATCCTTGGCTCTTGTGATTTGTTTGGCAATGAGCAAGCATATTTTCTTGCCAAAAAATTGATGTGCTGATACATTGTGCAAAACGACAAACTTATTTTTTCACGACGAAAGTATTTATAAGACCACTTATGAAGACCACGCACCAACATGAATTGAAAAGCAAAATTGATAATAAGTATGGTAGAGAACATCTACAGGGTGTGCCTGATAAAACAAGACGGGAGGCAGTGGCTGTTTATCGTCTGCTAATTTGGCATGACTACCGTACTGCACATTTGTACCGTATTGGTATTTTTACTGAGGCTACCTGCCCGCTATATGATGGTGATGAACCTACACACAAACACCACCTGCACCAGTGTGAAGCCTTCCATGGTGCTACTGCGGATTCCAGATATTTGGAAAGCGAGAGGACTTTTGGAGAGGTAACCTTCGGTTCTTTTGAACTTTTGTAGTTGTTTCTCAATGCTTCTTACATTTGTATTTTGTTCATGTTCCCCAGCTATTGGAAATGAAAAAAATATCTAACATTATCATGACGAAAAAATATTTTATGAATATCAAGTCCTCTTACGTATTTATGACAAATCTGCATATTTTTATTTCCTTGTTATGGAACATTTCATTTTAAGAAATCCTAACATCAAACAAGCGTTTCTAACAGTATGACAAAACTTGTCGAGTATAGCCTTAGGTCTTTTATTTTATCTCAATCTTCTAAAAGTCGTATAAGTAAAATCTTCATGTTGGGATAAAATCTTTTACAGATAATTCAACTTCCGGGTTTCCAACTTTTTTCGCTAACAAAATGTAAACTTGTATAAATGTTAGCTAATAGACGTTGCTAAAAGATGGTACAAGATATAGTTTTAAAAAATAATACTTTCGTGGAGATTTGTAATCCAGAGAATCCTTAAAAAAATCACCATAAAAGGAATTTAACAATTTATAAAAAAATTAAATAATGTATATATATTTTTTGTGCAATTTTTTCGCTTACAAGAATATCAAACACTTTTTCTTGAATAAAATGGTAGGACATGCCGAACTATCAAACAAACAAAAACTATTGTATGAAATATGAATATGTTTCTTTATCTACTTTGAAATAATTTTGTTTCTCACAAAATTTTTATTTCATGCATCTTCGAATTGTCGATGAAAATGTTTTGCTGCTTCTGTTATGAAATGCAGACATTAAATGTAAAATAATCGAAATATTTTATCCAGTCTTTCACGTTAGTATTTTTCATTAATAAATACCAACACATTTATTAAAATTTCTAATATACAAATTGTAAAACATTACACTTTTACACATTGTACAGATTCATAGTCTAAAACAATTCAGAGTCCTATAGAAATGTATGTTAATATTTGCAACCATGCATACGACAAGGTAGGATCAAAACGTTCAGAGACTGTGCTGATATCTCCACTCCTGATTGGAGGAAAGGGGAACTATTTTACTGTGCCGTAGAGGCACAGATGACGCTAGATGTGAACAGGAAGACGCAGGACCACAGTGCAGATTTTTTCCAGACAATGCGTGCCAGTGAACTGTAGTCGTTCAGTTGATTTTAAAGATACAGATATGCGGTTTTTTTATTGAGCTTGTTGCATTAAAAATAAATTTTTTCTGATAGACCAAATTTGTGTAATGGTATCGTATAAAAATTTAAAAAGTGTAACTTTTCGAAAATGAATGAAAGGACTACTTCATTAACGTAGTTTTATTTCCTACCTTATTTTCAACATTTTTGCAATTTACATTGCCCACTTATCTCCAACAGGTAACGAATTAAAGAGCGTTTCAATCTTTTTGGGACGTCCTGTATACTACATTACAAGCCTTAATGGAGCCGATTTATCACTTTACTATCCGGGGGCGAAGAAAAGTATTTTCAGGCTCTCTAGAAGCTTTTTGGTGAACTATAAGGCTGAATCTTTACACATTTTGTCGGTGATCGGATAGAATCCATCGTGGTCGAATTTTAGATTATCTTCGTAGGGGAAGGAGAAAATGCGGAATTCGAAATTTGTTCAAACTTTGACATTTACAAATCAAATTTATCGATTTGACTATTTTTCACAAGCTAAAGATTCTGTAAGGAAACGCTTCACGACAAAGTTAACAGCTGAACTTCGCTTTTAACTAAACAGCTGGACTTTTACTTCCTACCGGGTCAGTTGAAGTATTTTCGCTACCGAACAGCAATATATCCGCTTTTTTCAATACTGCTGAATGCATATTTTTTAGAGAGTGCAGTCGCAATTATCGGATATGAGCTATGAGGAAAAAAAATGTATGAGTTGTTTAATAAAGGTTTGAGGCATAACATACTGAATAATTCCATGAAATTAACATGAAAATAAATTATTGTTAAATAAAATGTACCTGCCACACATTCGCGCCATTTGCATGAAAAAAAAACATTGCGTTCATTCTTCATACTACTGGCTTCAATCCAGAAATGGCTTTAGAATGCGGTGCTGATTTTTATGCGTGCGAAATTTGTGAACAGTGCTCTTTTTCTGGCACATATTTCAAACACTTTCAGTTTTTGATTTTAGCCAAAAATGAATATCCATCATACTGGAGAATAAAATATGAATTGCATAACGTAATATTAAAGTATGTGTACACGAAAGCAATACCTATACAAAGCTTCAAATATGTTCTATAATAACAATAGTACAAAATTTTAGAATAGACTTTTTGCTTTTGGAATAATATTACGTCAAGTAGATTGTATGATTAAACAGAAACTCTTCGAATTAGTATATAAACCATTGACGCTGGCTGATACGTAACTGCATTGCAATCAGTAAAAATATCTGAAAAGAATACACTTCAAATAGTTAAATGTGACTATTATTTAAAAATTAATAGTGTAGATACCAATAGAGTGACTGTACTTCCTGTTTTGTTCAGAACAATATCGAATTACGCTTTTCCTCTGTCACCCGCACAATATAGCAATTGCATATTGTTGTTGTTTCCCTATTGCATAAATTTATTTAACTTGGTCAGGTGTTGACTCTGCTCTTTGTCAGTTGGTTTCAAATAGTTAAGGCCTAAACTAATCAAGCTCCATTAATCGCAGTAACATGGAATTTGTTATGCTGTTGTCTTTTATGGGACATTTTAGTTTTTTGCACTTTAAACCGCATCGGTTTATTTTGTCGTGAGCCCACCATAAGGACATAGTCGTATTTAGGGAATAACTCGATAACTGGTGCTGTTGAAAAGAGTTATATATGGCACATCGTTGTCTTTCGTGGAATATTTTAATTTGGGGGATCTTGAACTTTACAATATCAACCTATTCTGAACTCACCATAGGGATGTACTCTAGTTTTGATAATAACCAGAGAACTGAATCAGCTAGAAATCCAAATTTGATATGTCATTGCCTTCAGATAATTAAGTTATATACATTTTATTACATACGTTTTCATATATTTAAGTTACATGCAAATAATAAAAGGGTGCACTTTAACAAATATCGTTTATTGCTTTTATTGTTACTTCTTTATTTATTTTTGAGGGCTGAGATATTGAAATATATTATTATTAAAAATTGTTATAAATTAAAATATGCTCTTAGGAACTGAAAGTGCATTAGAAAGTGCATTATTGCTTTTATTGTTACTTCTTTATTTATTTTTGAGGGCTGAGATATTGAAATATATTATTACTAAAAATTGTTATAAATTAAAATATGCTCTCAGAAACTGAAAGTGCATTAGATATTGAAATATATTATTATTAAAATTGTTATAAATTAAAATATGCTCTCAGGAACTGAAAGTGCAAATGATTTATCAGTAAGAAACATATTATTTAATGTATTAACTGGTTTCTAAGGCAAAATTGAGTCTTCTTTAAAGAGGGACTGAATTATCATGTTTGCTCATATTCGACATAATGAACATATATATAAATAGAATTAAAATTATTTGTCAAAATTTTGATAAATAACAATCCATTTAAATATCAATCATAGTATAAAATAAAGCTGACGTACGGAGAACATGATTTTCCCTACATAAATCAATTAGTTTAATTCCTTCAATGCGAAATAATGATGACCACGATCAGCGGCAAAACGTTTTTAACGTTGGAATGTAAACATATATTTGATGCTTTTTCTGGTTGACAACCTATAAGATTATTTTGATGTATCATATTAATTTAAATTTCGCAAATATATAACTTGACAATTTAAAATATGGCTAATATATATGGTAAGCAATATACAACATTATACTTTAATTGTTATTATTAATTCAATTTTTCATCCTTTTCTTAAACTTTAGCTTCATTTTTTCCAAATTGGAGACAATTTGGCACTACATTAATCGCCAAGTTGGTAATATTTCGCCAAATTAATCATCAATGTGTTACATATTTAATGATACTTAATACTGTTTATTTTTATGCAATTTTTAAATATATTTATTTGAAAAACCTGGAAATTTTCGACAACGGTTAAAGCAAGAGTTCTAAAATATATGTCACTCATTTTAGAATTAAAAATTACAGATAAAATGATAAGGTATTTAACATTATTGAATTTCCTGAATTTTTGATGATTTTTCGAAAATTTGAAAGTCTTCTGAACGGTCGATCGCGTTTAAAATCAATAGTATGCCAGTATTCACGAATAGTATGGATCGTGCGAAATTACATTCGAAATGCTACATTCGCTAGTGATTGCGCCACACACACACAAAGTACCTTTAAATATTCGATGCGATTCACACACACACACACAAAGCACCTCTAAAAATCCCAGCGGTTCAGGGAAATATAATTCGAATTGAATTTGAATTTTCGACTCACATTCATACTCACATCATAAGTCAAAAGTAATTTTACAGCATATGTCACATCCGAAATTATACACGGAATACTCAGCATTTACATTTAATAAATAAAATTATAATGAAAAATGTAAATTGGTCTTTGCATATTAATCTGCCTGATATTTGCAATCCAGCGACTAAAATAGTAAAACACATTTTTAATATGTTCATATTTGAGTTAATCAATATAAAAATAATACTATTATGTAATTAGAACAAAACTTATAAAAACCATACATTTATTTAATCCTCTAACAATTGAAGGTAAAATATCGTCAGTTTGATAGTACACGTAATATTTTGTTGAAGTCGTGAATTTAGAAAATCAATTTCACTGAATTGTTTGAGTATGTCTTTAAAGTCTTGTGTACTATGGAGTTTTACCAAGTTTGAAACTGGGAACTTGTGAATGTGTCAATTTTACAAGTCACCGTCGTAAAGAAACTGTTTCGTTACTAAATATTTTGAAAGTAATTTCACTTTCCGGAGAGTCTCAAGTAGGATCAAGTCCATAATCTACAGAAAATGTTATTTCTTTACTTTCTGAATCTCTGCAGATAATTGTTGAAATAATTTTTCTGAAGATTGTGAGTTTTAAAAAAATACTTTTGGAATATTTTTACCTTGATAAAATATATATACTTTGAAAATAAAATACATCTTCCAAGGTGTGGTTGAAAAAATTTAGTAGAAATATTTTAATTAGGTAATTAGTAAAAAAATGTCCACTAAATTAAATGCCGAAATATGAATTATTATTTCTTTACTTTCTGAATCTCTGCAGATAATTGTTGAAACAGTTTTTCTAAAGATTGTGAGTTTTAAAAAAAAACTTTTGGAATATTTTTACCTTGATAAAATATATATACTTTGAAAATAAAATACATCTTCCAAGGTGTGGCTGAAAAAATTTAGTAGAAATATATTAATTAGGTAATTAGTAAAAAAATGTCCACTAAATTAAATGCCGAAATATGAATTATTATTTCTTTACTTTCTGAATCTCTGCAGATAATTGTTGAAACAGTTTTTCTAAAGATTGTGAGTTTTAAAAAAAAACTTTTGGAATATTTTTACCTTGATAAAATATATATACTTTGAAAATAAAATACATCTTCCAAGGCGTGGCTGAAAAAATTTAGTAGAAATATATTAATTAGGTAATTAGTAAAAAAATGTCCACTAAATTAAATGCCGAAATTCGAATTATTATTTCTTTACTTTCTGAATCTCTGCAGATAATTGTTGAAACAGTTTTTCTAAAGATTGTGAGTTTTAAAAAAAAACTTTTGGAATATTTTTACCTTGATAAAATATATATACTTTGAAAATAAAATACATCTTCCAAGGTGTGGTTGAAAAAATTTAGTAGAAATATATTAATTAGGTAATTAGTAAAAAAATGTCAACTAAATTAAATGCCGAAATATGAATTATTATTTCTTTACTTTCTGAATCTCTGCAGATAATTGTTGAAACAATTTTTCTAAAGATT
The DNA here is from genome assembly GCA_951213105.1 of Amaurobius ferox. Taxonomy (NCBI): domain Eukaryota; kingdom Metazoa; phylum Arthropoda; class Arachnida; order Araneae; family Amaurobiidae; genus Amaurobius; species Amaurobius ferox. Next base: position 133,844,573 of record OX578143.1, on the reverse strand, counting down.
GTGAGTTTTAAAAAAATACTTTTGGGATATTTTTACCTTGATAAAATATATATACTTTGAGAATAAAATACATCTTCCAAGGTGTGGTTGAAAAAATTTAGTAGAAATATATTAATTAGGTAATTAGTAAAAATATGTCAACTGAATTAAATGCCGAAATATGAATTATTATTTCTTTACTTTCTGAATCTCTGCAGATAATTGTTGAAACAATTTTTCTAAAGATTGTGAGTTTTAAAAAAATACTTTTGGAATATTTTTACCTTGATAAAATATATATACTTTGAAAATAAAATACATCTTCCAAGGTGTGGTTGAAAAAATTTAGTAGAAATATATTAATTAGGTAATTAGTAAAAAAATGTCAACTAAATTAAACGCCGAAATATGAATTATTAGTGGGTCATTTGCGTTGTGGTTAATGTGAGACAAGCGAGAGATCAAAGAGACCATAAATTTGAACAGGAAATGACAAGAGGTATCGGGTGTTAAAGAATAGGCCACAGGTGAGGGCACCTAAAATGACGTTATATTAGAAAGTATTTTTACCAATAAATGAAAATGGGAACACACGCAACTTTATTAAAGGAGTGGCTGACCCAAGCATCATACCGAACTGGAACGTCATGAAGTGGGAAGCAATACTGTATCCATTCAGGATAGATCTAGGAACCGCGTGTGATGATGAAGGGGTCTGCATCACCAATCAAATTTAGGGGGGGGGGCGGTGTGCACGAGGGAGAGCTGGTCTCCCGTTGTCAAGTTCGGAGCGCAATTAGAAATACAAAAAAAATAGTTCAGTATTGTCACTGAAATGCAGTTGAATTGTTGAAGTTGACGAAATTGGCATAATGAGAAAAATAAAAAAATCCATGATAACTGCGGAACGTTTATATAAATAACGTTGTATATATATATATATATATATATATATATATATATATATATATATATATATATATATATACACTCTTTTGCTAAAAAAACAAAGCACCATGAACAAAGTACCTGTTTGTATTAAAATTAAATACGCGTAAAGCTCATACACAGATAATGAGATGATTACAAAATCAAGGCCGCAGGATCCATCTATGGTTAGCAATTGCACATTGAATTATCAAATCAGTAATTGGTGAAATCTCCCTTGGCGACAATGCATACTTGTGTACGTCTAGGTAAGGTGTGATAAAGTATCCTAATGTCACTCGGTGATACATTCTACCAGGTATTCCTCAATTGCTGCTCCAGATCTGCTACATTCCAGGGTGTCCGAACCTGACGGTCACGCATTTACCATACATGTTCATTGCGGAAAGGTCTGGTGAGCTTCCTGGCCTTGGAACACTATCAATAACATCAATTCAGTTCACTGATATGCGAGCCGTATGTGGCATTGCATTATCTTGTTGAAAAATGGTCCCAGAATGACATACCAAGAAGGGTAACGCAAACGGCTGCAGGAGTTCATTAACATACCGTTGACTGTTAAAGTCGTACGCAGGATGACTAGGACCGGCTTGCTGTCGTAAGAGATAGCACCCTACATCATCACACCAGGATCATTTTATCAACATATCGTTGAGCTATAAAATTGTACGCAGGATGACTAGGGGTGATCTGCTGTCGTAAGGGATAACACACCCACAAAATCACAACAGGGATAATGGTTGCATGCCTGTGTGAAACAACAGAAGCTGATTGGGACCGCTGGCCCTGGCGCCTCCACACGTGTACCCGATGGTTATCTGCTGAAAGACTGAATCGTGATTCATCGTTGAATACTGTGCGATACCAGTCTGCTGGCAGTCATAATGCTCAGCTACGACACGACTCCAAACGATACTGTTGATGTGGGGTTATGGGCTGCTGTCTTAAAGGCCGCTGTGAGCATAATCCATCTCAGCCAAACGCCGTGAGATGATGGAAGGTATCAAGGGTGGTGTGGAAGAGGCTGTAGCACATTGAATGGCGGACAATAATGTCGTAGGGCCAGTTCAGACCTGTCTCATAATCATCCGATCTTGCATCGCTTTCGTGCACCTTGGTCTTCCAGACCCTTCACTCCTCCGATCAGTTCCTTGCAGCAACCATTGATACTAGCACATTCGCACAGCAGTATCCGTTCGGTGCAGGTGGCGGCCTATTGCTCGGTATGACCAGCTAGCTTCGCGTATCACGACTATACGACCAAGTTCGA